>SSNS01000304.1:20000-39343 GCA_006937985.1 Aphyosemion australe | reverse complement strand
AGATATATATGTATATATGTATATATATATATATACATATAAATAAATATATATATATATATATGTATATATATATATATATATATATATATATATATATATATATTCCAGAGCTGTTAGCAGAGCAAGGCTACTTTATTGTGTGTCACAGTAAAAATCGGCGTACCAGAAACTCGCGCAAATTAAGGTTCTGCCTGCTTGAAATTTAAGCTGTGATTAAATGCATTAATTTATTTTAACGCGTCATTTTTTTCTGATTAATTAATCATCAATCATGGGTGATGGTGGCAGAGGGGTTAAGTTGCCGCCTTGCAACCGGAAGGACGCAGGTTCGCATCCCGCTCAGTCTGTCGCTGTTGTGTCCTTGGGCAAAACACTTAACCTGCCTTGCCTGCTGGTGGTGGTCAGAGTGGCGCCAGTGTACGGCAGCCTCGCCTCTGTCAGTGCGCCCCAGGGCAGCTGTAGCTATGTTGTAGCTTATCCCTACCAGCGTGTGAATGTGTGTGTGAATGGGTGGATGACTGATTGTGTTGTAAAGTGCCTTGGGGGGTTGTAGAACCCTAAGAAGGCGCTATACAAATACAGGCCATGTACCATTACCATAATGAACGCGTTAATGTCCCACCCTTATATATATATATGTTTATGTACTATATATATAGTAACTTTTAAATCAAAATTGAAAACTTTCATGTATTCATCAGCCTTTGAATTAATGTTTCTTATGCTGCACCTTCTGCACTGTAACTGCTCACCCTTTAACTTTGTCTTTTATCTGATTTTAAATCTGAAATAAATTTGTGTATTTAATTGTGCTGTCACATTGATTTGAATGTTAGTGGTATTCTCGTTCATGGAAAGCACGTTGAATTACCTCTGTGTATGAAATGTGCTATGTAAATAAAGCTGCTTTGCATAGAATATTGAACTTTTTCACAATATTCTAATTGTCTGAGATTGTGAATGTGGGGTTTTCATCAGCTGTAGCCATAATCATCACAATTATAATAAATAAAGGGTGAAATATCTGGATTTGCATGGAATGAGTCTGTCTCATAGATTAGTTTCACCTTTTAAGTTGAATTACTGACATTCATGAATTTTTGCACCAGATTCTAATTTTTCCAGTTTCTCCTCATCTAACCGTAGACATTTCCTAATGGTGAGATTTACCATTAGTTCATCATTAATCAAGCACATTTTTGCACCATTACCAGGAGGTTTTATCAGAGACGTTTTGTGAATGAGATTTAAAAACACACATAAGGTAGGGTAAGGTCCTTTTCTTCACATCCAGAAGTCTTCCTCTCCTCTGATTGTGGAGATACAATCAGAATAAAAATGTTTTTTGGGGAGTTTTATGAATCTGTGAGTCATGGAAGTTGTCAACATGAGCAGAGTTTAGGTCACATTTCAAAATGAATAATAATTACAGACTAGGGTCGTCTGTCTTCTCTGTCCTGACTTTAATCATTTCTGCCCCTTATCTCTGAGCTGTAGGTGGACCTGGGGTTAGGGTTAGAGCGTTGACCTGACCCTGGGGAGTCGGGAAGACATTGTTTAGTCTCCCTGTTTCTGTTTGGTTTGAACTTGTCCTGGGACACTAAGAACCAGTCTTCCTCCTTGGTTCTGTGGAATGTTTACTACACTTCCTGGTTGACTAGACCATTAATCATGTAGGGCAGGGGTTCCCAAATTGGGGGTCGGGAGTCCCCCAAGATTGCAGGGGGTCCCCACAATTTTGTCTTTGCTGAGGTTGTGAGGTTAGCAAGATTTTATTTGTAAAAATCACATTTATAAAATCCCAATATCACCCTACTGTATAATCAGAACTCCATATAAAGGTTATAACTCTGTATGTCTGTATGAAGTTTGTAAATGATCGCATTTAATGTATGTATGTGTGAAGTAGTTGGGTTTGGGGGTCCTGGCTTGTCTTGGACACGAGAAAGGGGGTCCTTAAAGAAATTGTTTTGGGAACCCCTGATGTAGGGCATCAACAAGCCTGAATAGTTTGTTTTTTTATTTTGAGATGTGTTTGTCTTCCCTTTGGTTGGGACCGGGGTCTAGAGCTGCTCTAGTGTTGTGGTGGCTGGTTCTGCTGTAGGTTTTCAGCTCTCTTCAGTATGTCAACCATAGATCAATGTGCATCCTTGAAACTGACTTGTTCTCATTACTTCTTAACATCTTTTTAACTGAGCCAAGGAGACAAACTAAAGCTACTTCAAAATGACACATGATTCCTATAAATGCTGCTTTTGTTCCTGGGAACAACCAATAAATCACAAAACATCAAATAAATTCATAACATGAACTCACCAGAAGAGACTTAGCAGGACCTTGAGTCCTGCCATAATAAAAGCTTTTTGTCTCAGCCAGTCTTCCACAGAAACCTATTTAATGTCTTTCTAAATGGAGGCCAGTGAGAAAATATCAGTTTCCTGCCAGGACAGTATTGGAGCCCCTGTGCTGGCACTAAAAGCTGCAGTCAGAGGAGTTACCTTCACAGAAGGAGGGCCGAGCTGGAAGGCTCTTCCCTCCTCTAAAGCTGTATTCTCATATTTCATTCCATGTATTCATTTTTAAAAGTGTCTTTAACATCTTTACACTAAGCTCATATATTTGCTTAATAAACATCAAACAGTTACTCATCACATCCCTACACACATGCAAAAATAAATGTGATGAAATGTTCTTCTGGGCCTCTGGATTCAAACCTTTCCTCCCTGTAGCATCATGAACAGGATGACTCACGCACGAAGCCGAGGAATCCCTTCACACAATCCCAGATGTTTTACCTGTGATCCACCGTCTCAGATGAGGTGATAAGAGGGCTGATAAGAGGTGTAATGAAACTGTGCTGATGAGGCTGTGTCTCACATTTAGCAGGAATAACAGCAGTGCTGGTGCAGATAAGACAAACTACCAGTGTTACATGTTGGCACGTTTCACAGAAAGGAAGGCAGCAACCAAGCACGGTTTCATCTTTGGGTCTTTGGTGTTAGAACTTGCTAACTTACTGGCTGTCATGTTAAAATGGGCACCTCCTTTACTCCTGGAGTAAAGCATTGTGGAAATGCTCCAAAATGCTCTATTATCTCAACTCTCACTGTTCATTTGGGATCCATAAAATCAAACCACTCTCAGGTCCAAAGAGGCTGAGCATCTATTGTGAGTGCAAACTGGATTTTGCACCTCCATCTAACTCAAAAACAGCTTCACTTCATCTTCTCTGCAAACCAACCAGCAGCAGTCTATGTGTTTATTATGTACATGTTCAAACAAAAACCTGAATATTCAGACTTTAGTAAGATTATCATGAACAAAGTCATAATTATGGAATAAATAATTTTTAACGGACACCAAATGATAATAATGAAAACTCATGTTTAAAAATAATCTTTTAAAGATTTTAAAGATAAGACGTCCGCACTTTCAAAAAGTACAAGATCAAGTCATCATTATAAAATCTAAAGTCATAATCATCAAATTTAAACATAAAATGTATTTTTTTTATGTTTTCACTGTTCTCTGGCACCTGGAAAACACACTGAATTGCCTCTGATGTGCTACATAAACAAAGCTGCCTTGACATAAAGAATAATCATGATTACTAGGTACAAGGTCTTAATTATGAGAGTCATGCGCGTTAACCAGTCAGCCAAAGGGATATCCCTTTGGCTGACTGGTTAACACGCATGACTCTCACCCGGGAGCCTGAGGTCCAAATCCCGCCCGGGCCCTCGTTTGTCCACCTTGCCACAATTGGCGTTGTTGGCAGGATCCATGTAGAACTGTGTAGTTGGTCCATGGATGTGGAATTTGTTAGCCTAGTGAACTAGACCAAATTCTTGCTTTGCAGAGTTTGGTCTAGGCACGCTTCATTGGAACCCTCGCAGCCTGTGTCTATCCAATCACAGCTCGCTATAGTTTTGGTTGGGCCAATCACAGCGCTCTATATTTTGGGCCAATCACAGAGCGGGAGTAGCCGATGACGTCAGCGCTGCGGCCGCGAACCCAAGCAAGATGGCGGCAGCGCAGGAACCACGTTCGTTTGAAGCGGCTTTGTCATCAACATTGGATTATTTAGACTCCAACGTGCGTAAGTCTGTCTGATATACTTAGCGGCTTCTTATTTTTATCAGACAAAGTAGTGCAATGTCCCAGCACACCTGATATTCACATGTTTTTATTCAAAAACGACTGAAATCATTGATGTTAGACGCCATTGCTGCCTCCCTCTTTTCCGTCACTGTGATTACGTCACGTTGTTCGTTACTCTGATTGGTCCTAGCGCTATCCAATTGCGTGCTGACAGTTTAAAAGACAACCGTAGATCCCGCCTCACGACTGAGGGCCGTCAATGGTTCGTGGCCAGACTATATATTCACATATATAGGATGGCTTTCCAGGCTAGGAAGGGGGAAGGTGTGACAGTGTGAGTGTCCTGTCTCTGTATCCCGATTGATCATGCACCCTGGCTGCTTGGCCACAGGGATATCCCTTTGGCTGACTGGTTAACGCGCATGACTCTCACCCAAGAGTCTGAGGTTCAAATCCCGCCCGGGCCCTCGTTTGTCCACCTTGCCACACTAGTGCTGCTGGGTGCTAGCGCTAGAGCTGCTTGGCGCTAGTGCTGCTGGGTGCTATTGCTGCTGGGTGCTAGCGCTAGTGCTGCTGGGCGCTAGTGCGCTAGTGCTGCTGGGTGCTAGTCCTGCTGGGCGCTACTGCTGCTGGATGCTAGCGCTAGAGCTGCTTGGCGCTAGTGCGCTAGTGCTGCTGGGCGCTAGTGCTGCTGGGTGCTAGAGCTGCTTGGCGCTAGTGCGCTAGTGCTGCTGGGCGCTAGTGCTGCTGGGTGCTAGTGCTGCTGGGTGCTAGCGCTAGAGCTGCTTGGCGCTAGTGCGCTAGTGCTGCTGGGTGCTAGTGCTGCTGGATGCTAGCGCTAGTGCTGCTGGGCGCTAGTGCTGCTGGGCACTAGTGCTGCTGGGCGCTACTGCTGCTGGATGCTAGCGCTAGTGCTGCTGGGCGCTAGTGCTGCTGGGTGCTAGTGCTGCTGGGCACTATTGCTGCTGGGTGCTAGTGCTAGACAAACAAATCGCATTTACCAAAAGAAAATACACGGACAGAGCACTTGAACGTAGGTAAAGACAACCCAACAGACACCAAATTCAAACATTTATGTTCAAACAGTTACTCATTACTCACAGTGCTCAAGTAACTTTTTCTCCAAGTTATTTTTTTACTCTTAGGTTATTATTTGTGTCACTACTTTTTACATCCCACCCACCTCTGATCAAAAGCCGTTTTCGTCCATGTTTGGATGCTGTTCAGCTGGACCTCTGCGTTTACACCGCTGCCTCCTGGGTAACTCCACATCTGAGAGCGGTGCTAGTATCAGCTCATCATTCTCAGACATAGGACTTTTCCCACGGCCATAACGCGAGTTTTGAATGTGCACTTTTTTTATCCCTTTGGCTTGCCACAGTAGTATAACATAGATCTGCGGTTTAGCAGTGGCAGATCGACCAAAGAAAGCTAGAAATCCCGTATCAGAGGAATCTAGGAAAAGAAAAGGAGAACGTGATAGAGCAAGAGCAAAGACCAGAGTTATTATTGAGCCGTCTTTTCCTCGCTGAAGAGCTCTTTTAGAAAGAACAGCATGAACTACGGACTCTAACCTAGCTGTACTGCTAATGGCTAGGTAAGTAATAAATGATTTCACCAGGGTTATTGTGTTTGGTCGGGCATAAAGTTGTTATACAGTCCTGATAAAACTATTTATTCAATGTGTGGAGGTGGAAAAGTTTGTTTTCGTTGTTTTGCCTGATATTAATAATGTTTGATTTTAAAAAGTTTGATTTTAAAATTTGATTTTACGACAGTGACGTTACGCAACAAGCCTTGAGAGGGCGACAGAGAGCATATATCTGCAAAGTTCAGGATTGTGGCTTTAAGTTTTGACATGAAAAAATATTTTAAAGTGAGGAATAAACAGATCACCAATAACTTTCTATTTAACATAACAAATACATGAAAAATGCTTACTTCCGATAGTTCTGGTGGAAATTTTTTCTCCATAGAGGTAGATGCACTTGTTGTAGATGAAGAACTTTCCTCAGAAGCAGATTTTGATGTGGGTGACTTATGGGTCCCATCACCTGGTGTACAGACACATTAATAAAAATTCATATAACCCACTAAAAGTATCATGTACATGTTTACAGCTGCTGTAGCTCAGCCTTCATTTGCAAGCAGAATATTCTCAGAACTTTGGTTCTGTTATCAGCTCAGACAAGGGATAAACATAACTTTATAAATAAATGGACGTTACTTGGACCCACAACTTTATTATCCATAATAGGGCTTGTGATCACATGTGATTATGCGTTGCATTCTGGGACGTGGCGGATATGTTGGAAGGCTCATGGGTGTAGATAAACCATGGAAACAAACAGTAAATCACAGAGAAGAAGCAGATTTGGGGGAAAGAATGTGTTAAACAACATGTTAAAATCCAGAAAATGGTGCGGAATATACAGGGATACATTAAATAAGGAAGCCAGAGACCGGTATGTGGACAAAATCGGGATTATAAACGGTTTGGATCCATATGAAAGACCCAAGACTGGAGCCCCGACGACAACTTGCTGCTGCTGCAGCTCTGCATAACGGCTATTTTCGGCTTTCTTGTTTGTGGTGTGAGCGGATGTAAACGTCCAGATGAGAGGTTTATGTTTCATTTGCTGGTTTTTCTAGTAAAACAATCAAAATTGTCATCCCATATAAGAAGGGTAGCAGAAGAAGTTGTGTTTCAGTGCGCCACATTAGCCTACCGGTGTGTGTGTATCTATATGTGTCGGTTTGCATGTCCGGGTTGAACTAAAGAAACGATGTATAAAAAAAAGTATATCATCTGTAACTTACCAGAATGAAAATGCAAAGAATAGACTCTCAAGACTATGGAGAGCCTTTACAGCTGCGATCCCAGGTTATGCATCCAAGCAGGGAAACGGTGAAAAGTTAGCCCGTTTTTTACCTTTTTTTCACTGGTGATCATGATAGTGTTGTTGCGCTGTTGCACCTCAAAACACAGCAACGATTTACCATGGGTGAATAACAAACGATCAAATGAATAATAGATTAAATGAAGCCGCAAGACTGAGCGCGCTGTTGTCTGAAGTTACAATAAACAAGTAACGAGGCTTCCAACATGGCGGCCGCGCCGGTGATGACGACACGATCACAAGCCCTATTGACACAGTGCACGTTAGCTTACTTTTTTCACTAGTGATCCTGGACTAGCCCTGGCACCGGGACTTCCTGGCTCCTCTTCAGTTGTTTCAACAGAGCTATTGATTGGCTCTACTGGCTGACAGCTGGGTCAATCTCCTCATAAAACGGGCAGGTGACTCGACCACGTCCGCTTTGTTTGTTTAGGTCTTTGCCTTCTTTAAATTTGGCTCTGATGCTCTTAACTTTCCTCTGACACTGTAGCCACGTTCGTTTGTGGCCTCGTTCAGCCATTTCTTTGGCAATAGACTCGAACACTGCCTGGTTACGGTAAAATCCCTCAAGTTTTGCTTGCACCGAATTGCCACCCCATATACTGATCAAGTCCAAAACCTCACTTTCTGTCCATTGACTGCCTCCGTCTCCAGCATCAGCCATAGCTGTTTGCGCGTTTCCCTCCGTCGGCGCAGATTGGTGATGTCTGTCTCCTGTCAGTGACGTAGGAGGCGGATATAATGCACCATGAGCGTTCAGACTGCAGTCGCTTTCAAAAACTTTGGATATGTTTCAGAATCAGTACCATATGCAAACGACCCGGGTCGGATTGGAAAAATTCAGATTTGTGCTGTTCAGACTGTCACAAAAAAATCAGATATATGTCACATGTGGTGAAAAAAGCGGATTTGATGCGCTTTTGCCTGCAGTGGGAACCTAGCCTCAGAGACGACTCAGACCCATAGGTACCCATGTAAAACACACGCTTGTCTAGGGCTACATCCCACAATGCATTGTGACGTTATGTTGCGATAAATTTTTACTACAGTAAAATACACTATTATTAGTAAAAAGTGATTTTTTTAGATTATTGTTGAAATGTTCATATTATTGATTTCAAAAGTCCCAGTTAGGACAGACCATGTGGGGTAACTTAAAGGGGCCAGATCGTGTTATGTCAAACTTTTGAGAGCAAAGATTACTGTTGGCACTATTGAGATGTCATTTTATTTTAAATGTGAGTTATTTTCATCAGCCTGAATTTGTACCTGGAAATGAAACGTTTTGTTTTAGTGAAGCTCCGCCCACACCCACTACGACAAAACGCGTCTACAACATTGTCTTAGGCCAGTCAGCAGAGGTAATGGGGATTGGTATTCTAGTGGTTAACACATCATCCTTTCATCTTATTTGGCCATGTCCTGATGCTGGTTCATCTCCCGGTGTCGGCAGTAATTTATGTAGCAGCTGAAGCAGATTTCATTTATTTATATTTTAGTTTTATTGATTATTTTCTGCTAAATATTTAGCGTCTCTAAAGATCTTTGAATTTGGTCGTTTCCAAGCAGCTCTTTATTTGATTTCCTCTGCTCACCTCACATGGCTACAGAAACAAAGATGAGTCCTGATATTTTAAACAGTTTACCAGTAAAGGGTTGGAAACATAATACTGGCAAGTGGAGCCAAAAAAGAAGAAAATAAGTTACTGAGACCAGGAGTCGAACCGGTGTAAGGTCATAGCAAAACAGCAAGTCAGGTGCTCTCTCCACTAGGCTACCAAGTCTGTTACAAACATCAGTCCCCTAACACACATGTCCTGTGCTGACCATCACGTGTCTTTGTGGACAGGACTCATGGTTTTTACGGCGGTGTTTTGTCCCCAATGCAGAAGTAATTAGTCAGAATATCCACTCTGGTACCGGTGGAGGTTTAAAGCAGTCATCTGTGACATGAAGGTCAGACTGAAACAGTCTCAGCTGCAGCATGAAACCAACCGCTCTATACTGGCTAGGAGAAAGGCCTGATGTTGCATTTAGTTTCCATCGAGGCTTTTACAAAAATCTGAAAACTTGCAGCCGAGACAGGAAAATGCATGAATGCAGCCAAAAACGGGTTTGGGGATATTTTTTATGAGGAAATAACTAACACATGGTAAAAAGCTACAAAAAGTGTATTTAACACCTAATAGAGCAAGGGTATTCAATTCCGGTCCTGGAGGGCTGGAATCCAGCACGGTTTAGTTTTAACTCTGCTTCAACACACCTGATTTCAATCAGCAGGTTATTAACAGGCTTCTGCAGAGCCTGATGAGCTGCTGAACAGGTGATTCAACCCCTGAATCAGGTGTGTTGGAGCAGAGAAACCACTAAAACATGCTGGATACCGGCCCTCCAGGCCCAGAATTGAATACCCCTGTATTAGAGGAATAATTTATTTTTCCATCAACACGATTAAAGAGAAAATCTTAAGATTAAAGAATTCATGTATTCATATGTTCTACTCATGGCCTAAATATAGCCATGGGAATGTTTGGTAGTTTTACACAAAACTAAATATTTATGTAAGAAAATGTTAAAATGGTAAATAATTAAGGTTTGCTCATCAAGTATCATCCCAGAGGGATGTCAGTGAGGGATCTGGCTGTAGGACACCAACGCTGAGAAATTTTAAACAAAAACAAACTCATCAACTGAGAGTAAAGAAAAGAGATCCAGAAATCTTCTCTGCTAATTATAAATATGTAAGAAACTTCAGAAGAGGTGCCAGTAAGACGTCCGCACATCCACACAGTCAGCTGCTGCTCATCTTCAGAGCCTCTTCAGATGAAGATAGATGTTTGATTGTTCTGAGTTTGACGTGAAATGACAGGAAATGGGTCCAGACAGATTGCTTTGGCCCAGAAACACACAGCCTGAGTGTATGAGGGTGCACACAAATAATAACATCTACTGTAAACACATCAGGGTGGAAGCCACCAGCCCTGGTTTTCACCACAACTCCAGATGTGATCTTTTATTGGGAAAGTAATCGAGTGGAAAGTGAAGGGTGGGTTAGGAGGGAGGGATGGGAGTGAGGAGAGAGAAGAGAGGCTGCATTAGATTTCAGAGGAGGTGAGAGAGAGAGAGAGAGAGAGAGAGAGAGAGAGAGAGAGAGAGAGAGAGAGAGAGAGAGAGAGAGAGAGAGAGAGAGGGGGGTGGGCTGAACGTCGGCCATCAGATACGGGAAGTGGAGGCAGCTGTGACACACGGAGACACCCAAGCGACCAGAGAAGTGTCCACCAGGAGTTGTGGGTGCTGAGATCTCAGATCAGCCATAAAGACAGGATCTGCTCCAGACTGGAGGTAAGACTTTGTTGTTGTTTCCTTCTTCATATGATTCTTTCTGACGTGTTGATAATATCAGATAAACCCACCGGAGCCCAAACACCAGTCCTCTGGAGTCTGGACTGTGTTGAAACCAGACAGCATTGTGACAGCGTTGTTGACTGTAAACGGTTTTTGTCGTTGGTCCAACAGCTTCTAAAGTAATCAGAAAACTTTGTTTAATCCCCATGATACGATGGCAATGGTTATTTTATTATTTCTGTGGCTGAAAATTAAACATCTGTTTACTTAATAACCCAAAATCATGGATCCTCTTACACCTAGAAGATCCTTCTCTGTTAATATAATTAAACTTAACTGATTCTTTATTAAGCCATTCAAACAGCAGATTGTGTTTCAAGTGACTCATTCATTAGAAGAGTTTCGTGTCCCTAAAGAGTCCTTCCATAATATGGATCTAATAAAACAGGAGTCTGCAACCTTTTCAATAAAAACTCACTTTTATCACTGGAAATGGAAGTATCCTGTGATTAATGATGACATGTTGTGTCCAGAGCCAGGATCTCACTGCTGTTCTCAACGGTTTCCTGCATGTTTTCTGTTTTCTTCTCTTGAGTTATGGAGACTAAACATGATGTCACTGGGATTGTGAACATGCTCAAAATATCCGCGTAACAAAATCTTGTTGGGGTCTGGAACGCGGTCTCCTTTAGCTTCTGAGTCAGAAAGTACAAGAAATGTGAGACAACTCCAGCAAAGCTGAGCTGTGAGACTCTGACGTTCCAAATGCACCAAAACCGCAAATGAAAGGAGGAGAAATCGCTAATAAATTTTTACGTAAAGTAGCTCTCCGGAGTAATTCTTTTATCTGATGGCACCATCTAGTGGCTGACAAGCGTATCGCACCAATAGTCGGTCGATTCTGTAATTTAAGATGGTGACTGCACGTTTCTTGTTTATGAATGTGCTTCTGTAGCCGACAAACAGAGCTGAAACGCATTGTTTTACAAGTATTATTCTCATGTCATGTTGTGTTTTCATATATTTATATTTTAAAGACTTATTTGTCTGTGAAAAGTTCATCAACGCTGCATCAGCCGAGGTACTTCCTTAAATTTGAAGCATGTAAGCGGTAGGGGTGTAACAATATCCAAATTTCACGATACGATATTTATTGCGATATTGTGGGGAGGCTCACGATAATACGACTCACAACATAAAATACTTTGACTGGAATCCTCCGTGTTGCGTTCACCGCTGTAGCCTCCATACTCCATGTTTGTTTATCTTTGCTGTGTGGGCTGCTCGCACTCCCATTGGCGAACTGGTCGATGACGCGGAAGCAAAGAATCATGGTCTATGTAGTTTACTTTGCTATGCTCCGGTGGAGCAGACTGAAAAGTGTTATTTTTACCTCAAGACGTACTGTACGATATCGTGACAAGACCACAACGATATTGTGGTCATGTTACTACGACAATATTGCGATATTGCCAGTATTGTTACAGCCCTAGTAAGTGGTAGTCTAACACTATTGGTTAGTTCTGCTCTGCGCTCAGTTTCCTGTTTCACGGATTTTACAGGGCACGGGGCGGGCTTAGCAAAAAAAAAAAGACGTATTACTTACCTTATATCACACTACATGATAAGACAATCACTTTTACGGATTTCTGAAAAATCATACAGAATTCCTGAAAGGGGAAAACTCCGGATTGCTGCTTTAAGATGAAATATCTTATTGTAGAATATGAGGAAGAAAAACAGGTGATCTGAGGCACTCTGAGGATTAAGCTAGGGAACGCCGACGCATTTCGGGCGCGTATGACCTTCTTCAGGGCATAAACCAGGTTAATACCCAGTTTTTCTTCCTCATTCTACAATTCATTTGATGCTGAAGAGCACCTGAGTGTGAGATATAAGTTTTTTCAAATATTCCCCACAGATGCGCTCACTTCCACCTGTTTTTGATTCAAATGAAATATCTTATGTTATCTGCCTCCTTGTTACAGAATAAAATCATCATCACTATATTCCTGTTCAAACTTTCAAACACAAAGATTAGCCCCCCCAACTGATTTTATTTCATTTTTTCCCCGTGTCCTGTCCGGCTGTACAGCAATCGGAATTGATGTCTGAGTGTCAAAAACAAGCCTGACAGTTTTACTCTCACAGGTGGAGCGTTATAGATTAAGCTGTAATGCCCCGCCTGATAAAATTCAACAGAACCAAAACATCACTGCTCCAACAACATGAGGATGTATAACAGTAGCAATCTTTGCTGAAAAGCACACGGTAATAAATCCTAGTGCATGTAGTGCCAACCACAGCCTTAGGTTACGTGTTAAAAACACCTAAGCCCATACTTGTGAGAGCACCATGTGAGCACCTGTGTTGTGTACACGCGTTTGTGTTTGTAAGGTTTCTCTAGAGGAATGTCCATTAGTGAGTGTGAGAGGCCACAGACCTGCCCCCAAAGACCCAAGGAAGATGGAGGAGATCCAAGCCCCAAATATCCTGAGGTCTACCCCAGAGCGTGGGGACCCCAGGGAGAGCAGCCCCACCCCCCTCCCGATAGATGCAGAGGCTCTCCTATCTGATTTTCAAACTAAATCAAACTAGTTCACATTTTCATTATTATTTAAACACTTTTTGTAAACACTGAGTGATCTTGAATCTTTTATTTTCTTTTTAAGGTTGTTCCATAATTTTACATCTTACACTAATGCAAGGGTTCCTAAATGTTTGCTTTGAGGACCCCCTTGCTCTTGTCCAAGACAAGCCAGGACCCCCAACCCCAACTCCTACACACATAAACACATTAAATGTGATCTTTTACAAACTTTACACAGACATACAAAGTTATAACTTTTATATGGAGGTCTGATTATACTGTAGAATGTGTTATTGGGATTTTATAAATGTAATTTTTAGAGGGAACAATTATAATAAATTATTTTACAAGCGCCTTTTTGTAAAATGAACAAAGGTTTTGTGTCATTTTTACATGCAAATTCCCAAATTTCTACACAGTAAGTTAGGTATAAAATAATCAATGAGTAAGGTAGAGTTAACAGCCCAGAAATAGTCAATAAAACATTAACTTTATGTAATACAGCAATAGCTATGGCAATTTTACCTTCAATATAAACCACATGTCACTTCTATAAGACTTTCATCAAACATGACAGTCTGTTTATATCAAACCAGTTTTCAACTTTTATCAACTCATTATTCATCACAGAAGTTCCTTCATTTATACCTGATCCTGAATAAAACAATGTTATATCATCAGCAAATAAAAGGCCACAAAGTAGCGGATATACATTTACAAGGTCATTAGAATAGAATAGAATAGAATAGAATAGAATAGAATAGAATAGAATAGACTTTATTGATCCCTCCGTGGGGAAATTCACTTGTCACAGCAGCACCATCACTCAAAAGGTAATTAGAAGAAAGATAAAAACAAGGATACATCTATATACACATAGGCAGTAATCTAGTATTGTAATCTTAGATCACTAAAAAAAACACAAATAAAGATAAAAACAAACTTGGGTACCAACAACATGCAGCATACTGTAAGAGACACAGACAACAATGTGAATCCGGTATTGCACAAGTATAGAACACATGAATATTGCATTGGTGTTATTGTGTACCAGGATGATTAATGTACATTATAAACAGTTTAGGTCTGAAGACAGACCCTTGTGGCACTCCCTAAATAACATCACACAGTTCTGATGTCGTATTATCTATCTGAACAAACATTTTTATTTTCTAAATAACTTTTTACCCATTCTTATTCCATACTTATGTCGTTTTTAAAATAACCTTGAATGATCAATAACATTAAATGATTTTTAAAGTTATTAAAATTGCTTAAGTAGTTATTTATTTTCTATTGCTGCAGATATTTAATCTGTTAGTTCATTACTGCCACAACTGTTGAATGATTGGTCTTAAAACTATACTGTCCATGATTTAGCCACCCCTAACCCTCAATAAACTTATCAAACCATGATGACACAAATATTATTTCTATTATTTTGGAAAAGTGTGGAAGCAATGACACTGGTCTGTAATTTGACAATTTGTGTTTCTCACCACTCTTAAATAACGGGACTACATTAGCTATATGTATTACGTCGAGGAGAGACTTGATGAAAATGACAAATTACAGAATGGTTCAATAACTGGGTTATAGTTTTTACAGTATTCATATCCAAGTCCTCATCATCAGCCTGTTTTATATCTAATTCCTTCTTATTTCTTCTTTTATTTTTCATGCGTTCTGGTGCTTATGGGAAGCTGTGCCACCATCACAGACCATTAGCTGTAAAAATGTGGAAACTGCTAAATCAACTACTGTCAGTTTTAATATTGTTCTGATTTGATGGCCTGCTGATCAGAGCTACAAGAAGCTGCTTCAGATGTTCTGAGGAAGACCCACATCAGACCCCTGACCATCTTCTACCAGCTAAACCCCAGGAGGTGGTTTAATAACTAGTGATGACTTCATTAACCTTTTAGATCTTTACCTCTAATGATATTTAGAATAGTTTTTGTTTGTTGGTTTGCTTGTATTACAGTATATTTCTGCATGGTTGTACCAAATTTAGCCTGTTTTTCTGCTCTTTTAATTTACATTTAATCAATTTTACATATTTCTGATGCAAATTTAGTCTTTTTTTCTGTTTTTTTATCAGTAGTAGCTCTTAGTAATTATTTATTTTAATAATCCGATGCTGTGGTATGGTTTAAAGCACAATGAGCTGAATTTGTATAAAATATACTCGTTAAGGTTACCAGTTTCCCATTGGTTAACAACATGACCAAGTTAAACATCTGTACGCTGTAGTAAAACCAAGGAGAACGTGGTTATTCAGCTCACCACCAAGAAAACAGAGAAACAACAAAGGCAGAGATAGAAAACAAAACCACAAAGGGACCGATTAAGATCCGGGCTGAATTAGCATCTCGTCTCAGATCAGAAATAGCGCCTGTGGGAACATCCATTTCTGCTGGTGAGACTCCAAAACTGCGTTTATTTATCAACAAAAACTCAATAAGGTCATTTTTAAATTGAACATTTGACCAAGAGCCACAAACATATTTCAGCATTTATTTAACAGCAGATCCATCACTGCTGCAGCTCACTCCTGGGATTTCTACTAAGTGTTATTCCAGAAGTTATCTGCAGGACAACCTTCTGCTTGGTAAGCTGTCTTTTTAAACTCCTCTTCATGTATGGCGTAATACTTGTGCCACCAGCTTGAGCGCCACGTAACCTATCTGTGCGCGCAGTGAGGCTGACTTCAGCGCACATATAAATGTGAGCGAACAATAATTTCACGCATGAGCGCTCACAACTCTGACCAAACTCCTTGCTCTGCCTGCTCGGCGCTCTTCGTGGAGCGTCTACTCTGCTCGCTCTGCCTGATCTCTCTGCTCTCACGTGACTACTTCTGCTCGCTCTAAGTTGTATTTTTTTTATTCTCTAAGTTGTATGTATTGTGTTATTATTAGTTGTTATTATTGATCTAGGAAATATAATATTTAGGGGTAAAAAATTCAAAATTTCCCAAAAATGATAAAACTGTTGCATTTGCATGGTTTGAATCAATTTAGTCACAAAATAATTAACAATTGATTATTATACAAGAGAAAAGTCAAACGGCACAGATGGTGCCAAATTGTTCCATTTGAGACCTCACCTGAAGTGTCTGAATACAAACCTCTGTCAAATTGTTGTTCTTCACTTTATCAGACTCAAACTGCGTACAGATGATGTCAAGATGATTATTATGAATTCAATGAGGTTTGAAGCTACTGCTGCCTTTTTTCCAAATAAATATTTATCCAGAAATCAAAAGATTTTCATGCTGAAAGAAAAAATCTACTTTTTAACAATGTTCCATGTCTATTTACACTTCATCAATAACACATAAATTTAAGCATCTCAACAAATCCCACAAGAATTCCCTTTAAAATTAGACCAAAAGTGATCACATAGACCTTGAGGTCACAGAAATATACTCATTAAAGTGTGGGCACGTCATTTTCAAGCAGATTTCTCAGAAAAAGGCCAAGAGCCCAAAGGGTTTAGAGCCCACCCCTGCAGCAGCGCAGTGCTGCTTGAAGGGAATAAAACATTTTTTCGTGCTTATATGTCACACCCCAGAGCCTGGATTTCGATCTCGGTTGTCATGGTTACCTATGACATGCCATCAATAAGCAGGTTAAATTATATGCACAATACTCATCACAAAGTTTGCATTGTCCATTTATGGTAGAAGGTGGGTGTGTAGGAGGTGATCCAGGAACACCTGAGCACATTTCTAGACAGGTGTGATTTATAAAGCAGAAACTGCGTGGAACCGTGCCTAAGCAGAGTTTTATAGGTCAGAAAATTAGTTTGAGTAACTTTTTATTTTTTTTGCTGAGCTGAAGTAGGGTTTTAGTGAGGATTCTACACAAAGTTTTGTAAATGAGGTACCAGAACATCAACATGTTGGGTCCAGGTCCAGGAAACTTCCCAGACCTGGGGCCTCATTTATCAAACGTTGGTAGAAACGTTCCTATATTCCCTCCTACGGATGAAATTTAGAATGTGTGTACGGACAGTCAATGTCCTGATTTATGAAACATGCGGTGGCCTCTCGTACGCATGTTCCTCCGCAATCGTCTGATGATAAATCCCACCTGTGCGCACCCAGGTGCTCGTGCCCGTTTACCGTCATTTACATACAGAAACACCCTCCATTAACCATATTTGGTCACACTGCGTCCTCAGATCGGGAGGGGATTCCCTGGGTTCTTCCCGGAAAAAAAAGAAAAACTTTACTGACAGCGAGATCGAAGCACTGGACACTTGACAACGCGTGTATGATCGGGGAGCAGAGGTGGTTCTGGAGGTTGTTTTATGTGTAAAATAGAATCTGGACTGGAATCGGATCAGTGTGCTGCGCTCACGGAAGAGCCGTTCCCTCCGGAGAGCACATGCTCTGCTAAATCCTCCAATAATAACAATAAGAAACGATCTTTTATATAGCGCATCTCAAGCAAACTCACGATGTGCTTCACAAGGACAAAATAATTAAATTTTATTAAAACATAATAAATAAATAAATCCTAAATGATTTAAAACATCATAACAATGGGAAGAGTAAACATTGTGATTACAAAATAACACAAAATCAGCCGTTCTACAATGTCAGATTCCCGTGGGTCACGGGTGATTTAGCACCAATAATGTGACTCAGCTGTTTATCCACCAAATTATTTATTTATTGGGTGGAATAATTAGTGGATGAGGAACACGCGTGGATCATGAGACCTTCAGAACTGCTGTTCCCTTGTTCTGCCACTAGATGCTGTTCCTACGCACGGTCACAGCTGTTCTTATATTTAGGAACGTTTTCACGCACAAGTACAAATTGGTAAATACCACACAATGCGTAAAATTGTTCCCACACACAAAATACGCACAGATCTGTTCGGACGTACGGTTGATAAATGAGGCCCCAGAATCCCACTGAGAACGTGTGGTCCATCCTCCAGAGGCAGGAGGACAAACACAAACCCAACATGGATGATGAAGAATGAGCTCCATCAGCCAGGATCTGGACCTGCAGGTCAGAGTGGACCACAGAGGTCTAGAAGGACCAACACTGGAGATGTGGACTCCTTGGATCAACTTCAAGTAATCGTCAATAAAAGCCTCATTTACTTCAGTAACCATAGAAACAAGATCACTGAAACAGCAAACCACGACTGTAGCATTATAAACTGCTAAATCTGCAGCGTTGTGTCTTAGAAACAAGTCTCTAAGGTCTTCATGAGGAGTTAAATGCTGATTGTGAGGAACTGAACTCTATTCTGTGAATCTGACCATAGCTTCTCTTCTGATCCTGTAGATGAAGCAGCTGGGAAACGTCTCATCTCCCAGGATTTTGGAGAACTGCTCTCTAGCTGGTCTCTTCTCAGCCTCCGCCACAGTCTTCAGTGCCGGCGGCTGCCCCGGCGCTTCTGTGATGTGTGGGATGAATATCTCCTGGCTTTTAGTTAATGCTACTGAAGATGATGCGAAGCAACTGTGCATGAGTGAAGAGGAGTACCTTGCCATACATCTGGGTCCTTCAAAGTCCCCTAGGTTCCTCCCTGTGTGCATCACCTACCTTGTTATCTTCATGGTGGGTGTCCTGGGAAACTCCCTGACCTGTGTGGTCATTTTGCACTACCGTGTGATGCAGACACCCACCAACTACTACCTGCTCAGCTTAGCCGTGTCCGACCTGCTGGTGCTGCTGCTGGGCATGCCATTAGAGCTCTATGAGATGCAGCAGAACTACCCCTTCCTGCTTGGAGAAGGAGGCTGCTACTTTAAAATCTTTCTGTTTGAGACCGTCTGCTTCGCTTCCATCCTCAACGTCACGGCGCTCAGCGTGGAGCGTTACGTAGCGGTGGTGCACCCTCTCAAGGTCAAACACATGGCCACACGTGCTCACGTTAAGAGGGTGATCTTCATGCTGTGGGGGCTCTCGATGCTGTGTGCTGTCCCCAACACCAGCCTGCATGGGATTGCTGTGTTGCCTCCATGGTTTGGTCGCGAGTTTCCCCGCTCTGCTATCTGTCGTATGTATCTTTTTAGGTTTTATTTGTCTAAATTTGGTTTTAATGTTTTAATATTTGACGCTAAATGTAGTGTTTATTGCTCTAAAACCTATAAACAAAAGGATTTTTTAGAGCTAATAGTTAAGTCTTCCTCCTGCATGAATGTGACTTAGCTCCGCCTCTCACCTCCTCAGACGTGGTCAAGCCTACCTGGATGTACAACCTGACCATCCTGATCTCCACGCTGGCCTTCTTTGTGCTCCCCATGTTCATCATCAGCATCCTCTACTTGCTGATTGGCCTGCAGCTGCACAGGGAGAAGATGATAACTGTGGTGGGTGCTAATCGCAGCTTCGGGTCCGACAGTCTCTCCAAGTCCCACAAGCAGAGGCTGAG
>SSNS01000304.1:0-15000 GCA_006937985.1 Aphyosemion australe | reverse complement strand
CGTGATGGATGAAAGCGAGTATACTAAGGCGTTAAATGGGCTGGCACAGACGTGGTATCACGATAAATACATCTTTATTTAGGTTATGACCCATAAAGTTTAAAAAAGTCAGGCTTTTCATACACTCTGGAGGATTTACCCAGCGCTGAAGCAACATAACAAACTATCTCGTGCTGCAAACCAAATGAAAGTCTTTTATCAGCCTGGAAGCCTTCAACTAGTTTATTTCAGGTTGGTTAAACATTTAGGATCCAGAATGGCTGTCATCTTGTTTTTGCTTGGGTAAGTAGTGAGTTGTGTTATTTTAACCCTTATACGCTTATAGTGCATTTTTTTGTGCACAAAGACTAAAATCGTGACTTTTTTAGTAAATATGACATTACACAAAAACTACAAAGTGAGCAAAAGTATTTTTATGCCTATTTGTGACACTCCAAGGCAGAGGCAATTCACCCCCAAAACAGATCCTCTGGACATAACACACAAAAAGTTATTTGATTTTTTTTTTCTCACAGTTCTGGTTTTGATCATAAACCTGGCAATAAAGGGGTTAAATCTCAGAAACATTCACATTTTTTATTACATTTTGTGAGCTCTGAAGCTAAGGATGAAATTCATGTAAAAAATGGGACTTATGTAATATTTCTATAGGACATTTTGTTCCAGGATTTTTTGTGCACAAGGAGTAGAAACGCTAGAAAATTAAAGGGTTATATGAGGGTAAATCATTAGCTCATGATAATAATGCTATCTGCAGTGTTGGGCATCTTACATTAAAAAAGTAATTAGTTAAAGTTACAAATTACTTTTTCCAAAACGTAATTGACCTTTCGCTGAGCCCTGCCCCCCTTAGTTACTGTTGCTAAGTCCGACAAACAAGTGGTCAAACTGGGTCAAACACTGACCAGCGTGGAAGATTGCCATGATGGAAAGAAGTAGACAGATGTGTGTCAGCAACATTTTTTGGAGCAATTCCTCCGCAATATCATCCAGATCGAGGCAAAAAGGGTCACAGTATGCAGTGGAGGGATATATTCAAAATGTAAAAATATGCAACGAATGAGACACGACTACTATCGAGGCTAATGCTTACCGGTCACAAGCTAAATCTGAGAAATCCCATGACCTGTACCTCAAATGCAACCAGCACAGCCTTGTGGACCAGTCATGCTCTTAAGCCTGGGACACACAGGAGACAGACGCGTCACGCCCGCGCCGCGTCACGCCCGCGCCGCGTCACGCCCGCGCCGCGTCATGCTCGCGCCGTCATTTTACAAAGAAGCCATTAGAAGCCATGAGATTGGCTACACGGGGAGCGCAGCGTCGCGTCCCAGAAGCGCCGGCCCGCGCAGAGGCGCTGAAGATAGGCGCCAGTTCTATTTCAAGCGCCGCGGCACACCGTGAAGCGGCTGTTCCTGTTCTCAAGATGTTGTAACTATCACATGACTTTCCAAGATGCGTTCAGCGCTATACAGTCTTTGGTTCAGCGGTGCTTCCTGTGTGACCATTTGACTTCCCAAAACTGCAGCACTTCCGTGGCGCAGCATGTCTGTCTCCTGTGTGTCCCAGGCTTTACACTGCCGGGTATGTCGTCTTTCATGTGTGGAGCTCAGAGACCCAACACACAGCAGCTAATGTAGCTAGCGTTAGCTAACATGTTAACTAATGTCTAAAGCTAAAGGGCTCGTTAAACTTAACTTAGAGAGTAGGTTACCATTCTGGCAATGACTCCATGGTAATCATAACGTTGGCCCAATTTGTTTTCTTGCCTTTTTAGTAGATATAGACAACACGGTAGCTAGTTAGCCGTTACCCTTACCTTTGAGCAGACGTATTTATGCTTCGTGATGTTCTAAATATTTAACTGGGAGTGGGGCCGTCCGCACTGTTTAATCCATATCAGGCACCGCTCACGTTGTGTTTTCGGCTTTGAGAATGGATGGAACAATCCAGACAATCTCTCTGGGTATCGACTGTCCGACTTACAGACGCCGTGGGCGCACCGCTTCACCATCTTGTTTGAAGTTGTCGGACAGTAACGGTTGCTATGATGTGTGATTGGACGGGGCCGGCGAATGGCTAATTGAGTTAGTAACTCGGTTACCACATTGTAAAAGTAATTTTACAAAGTAACTGTGATGTTACTGTTATATTCTATAACGCAATTACGTTCTGTAATATCTATAATGTCAAAGATCTTTATAACTGTGATTCTCACTATCTAGAATGAACATGTCAGATATCTGAAACATTCATTCAGTTAGAATGTTCTCATGGATGTCTGGAATGTTAATTTCTACTAGGAACAATAGAACTATAAATATCTAGAAAGCATATCCAGTCTGCCTAATAAATGTTAAAAAGGCCACCTTAGGTTTTAGGGATTCTGAGATATCTCACACTTAATTCCTACTAGTGCCGTTGTTATTATGGATATCCTTAATTATAATTTCTATAGTAACATAGCTGTTCATTAGCATTTTTGACTAGTAAGAATATAATTAGTACCAGGATAAATTAAATTATTGCTATATAAAAAAAGGAATTACAGAGAGGGCCGATTGTTGATTAAATGTTAAAACGGCTTACCATACTATACTCTCCCTCCGTGTCAAGCTTTCCCTCATTTCCTCACCTTTCTGCAGCACTGTTTTTTTTTCTAGCTCTTTTACAGATTTATCCCCACCAATATTTACACGTCCATCACGTTAATGTAATAATTGTTCCAGGCAGTCTGCACGTACCACCTCCCTTCCTGCTTTATACGTAGCGATCGGAGGTACGTGTGTGTGTGGCGCGCTGCACCATCAGACACACACGTGCACGTGAAACCCAGCAATGAAGTCTTTTTCATGACCTTTGACCTGCTGTCTGAGATCTGTAGAGTCTGAACTTTGACCTCTGTCAATACTTTTTCTCTGTGTTGAAAAATGGTAAATGGCCTGTATCTGTATAGCGCCTTCTTAGGGTTCTACAACCCCCCAAGGCTCTTCACAACACAATCAGTCATCCACCCGTTCACACGCTGGTGATGATGAGCTACAATGTAGCTACACACTGGCACCACCAGTCCCTCCAACCACCACCAGCATGCGAGGTGGGTTAAGTGTCTTGCCCAAGGACACAACAGCAGAATTCTCTCCTGGGAGCCAGGATCGATCCTACAACCCTCTGATTACTGGACAACCCACTCTACCTCCTGAGCTGCTGCTGCCCACAAGAAAGAAGAACTCCAAATTGTTTAGAAACTATCTTTGACCGTTGACCCTTCTCACAATGAGCAGCAACAGCTGCGGACATCCTTGCGTTAACACACGCCTGTATGCTCCAGAGCAAACTGACTCCTGTTGTTAGAAGTCATACTTGGTCTCCTGATATCTCTTTTGTTCACTTGAAGTTAGAATAATTAGAACCTGGTAAAGATCAGATCACTTTAATATGTTCTGATTTTTTCCAAAGCTCATAGTTTCACCAAGTATTAAATATTTATGAGGAATACACGTGGTTGTGTCTTTTGATGTTTGAGAAATTATTTCTAACCGTGTTGTTGGTAAACTGAGCTAACAGGCCCACTGAGCTGGAATCAAACATGCACAATGAGCTCCAGGACACTAATGTCTCGTGTAAAATCACACTTAAGGTTCCGGCCAAACGGCTGGAGTAACGAGGCGTGCCAGGGGTCAGGAACCCTTCTGGAACGAGGTCTCATCGGAACATTAAAGGAGCCGCGGAGCAGAGGAAAAACTCATTAACGTGGATGGAGGCGGTGATTATGAGGAGGGGAATCTGTAGAGGGAAAATGATGTCAGTGGGTCAATAATATGGAAAAGATGAAAAGTAAATGAGGTGATAGAGCATCATCAGTGTGGCGCAGCAGCTGTAATGAAGGTCAATCCATTCAAAATGTCCTCCACCATAATCATAACAGAACGACTCTGCAAATAGACCCGTTTAAAACATTAGTGAGAGAAATGTTGGTGCTGAAGGGACAAATCAGCTCAAATTAGAAGTATTAATCATTTCAGTTCACTCACAGAAACGAGGACAAATCCAGAAAAATGTTGTCAAGCTAAGAGCTGTGAAAACCTCAAACTAGAAATGGTTTGATCTAGCACCTTCTGGAGTCCTACATCCCCCCAAGGTGCTTTACAACACAATCAGTAGTTTACCCACGCACACATTCGCACCCTGGTGGTGATGAGGTGATGCTGCCGATCGCAGGCGCCACCGGTCCCGCCGACCACCACCAGCAGGCAAGGTGGGTTAAGTGCCTTGCCCAAGGACACAACAGCATCAGGAGCCGGGATCGATCCTACAACCCTCGATTACGGGGCAACCCGCTCTGACCTACTGCTGACCACGTTAATAATGGGTTCAGCAGGAGCTGCAGGTGGGAAGGTCGGCACATTATTTTAGTCCCACGTCAGACGTGGAGAACTCCTCCCACACGGAGGGAATTTATCTTCTTGGCATGTTAGAAACATGTTAGAAACTTTCATCAAACTTGGTGCAAAGATTAAGCTACAGATGAGAAGTGGAAACTTTAAACTCCTTCTGGCACCACGGCGATAATTGGAGACCTGTGTGAGACAGGAGATAATGTAAAAGAGCTCCAGAGGGCTGACAGCTACAGAACAGATGGTAGGAATTCCTGCCAAGGGAGCGACATGAAGCGCTTCCTAATGAGATGACTTTCACTCATTTGAGGATGGAGCAGGATGGTGATGGTCCGACTGGAGCCTGGAGATTCCATTAACGTTAACAGGAGATAAAGAAAAAAAGGAACCAGAGGAAATTAGATGGATGGTTTATTGATCCGACGTGTTTAACAGAAGCTGGAGACAATTAGGGCTTCAGAACATCCACAGTTGTGTGTTTTGGGTTGAATTTCCTTTAAGCAGCAACAGGTAGACTCTGGACAGAGGAACTCTCTCTGAAATATCCAGAAAAACAGCCAAACATGCTATACTTTCTACTCCAAATCAAATAATATGCCAACAGTACAAGGGGAGGTTCATTTACCAAAACCCTCAACACCAACCCGGGCGCTTCATCCAAGGAAATATCTGATCAATTCATGTTTTCATCAAGCAATCCCAACCCAACCTTCTTTCATGGGTCAAATTTTGTATTGCTTGGCTGATGTGAAGAGTTGACTGGCTGCTCATTTCCTTGAGTTAAACACGTCTAAAACAGAGTCTGTACTCTTTGTCCACCGAAACCTCCACGGCTGTCATCCGGCCCTTACTTTTACAGTTTTTCACTATGCAGTGTGTGTCTAGCCTTGGGGTGATACTGGATGCCCCCCAGCTAAATTCGGTGGTGAGATCCTGCTTTTGTCAGGTACACCGCTTAACCTGCTTGAAACCAATCTTAAAGCGGAGGCACATAGAGTCAGTCATTCATGCTTTCATTACCTCTATGCAAACGCGCTCCTTATTGGTGCTCCTGTCTCGGTGCTCCTGTCTCGGCCCTGAACCGGCTGCAGGTTGTTCAGAACGCTGCTGCTAGGTTCTTGACAAACACTAGCCGACGCGGTCATATTACTACAGTTCTGGCGCATCTCCATTGGCTCCCCGTTGTTTACCGTGTAAAGTTTAAATTACTGATTTTTGTATTCAAGACTCTGAATCACCTGGCTCCATCCTTTCTGTCTGACCTCCTTATGTCCCTGCATGCACATCGAGGTCTGCTGACCACCTGCTACTTGCACTCCTCATATGTCTGTAGGAGTAGGAGAAGGCCTTTTTAAAGGCTAAAAGGTCAGACATGATTGTCCAGCAAAGGTCATCTCGCTGGAATACCAGTTTGCAGCTACATCAAAACAAGGCTCATGTGTACTAGGGATGTGAATCTCCACCACTGAGGCCGATTCGATACATAACTCTACCAGCGATACGATACATTAACGATACGGTGAAACCCTCTGACGATGCGATTCATCCCTGCTGACGATTCTTTAATGATTTGAAAAAGATTTTTGATTTGATACATTTCATGATGCGATTTGAAACGATTCAGGACATTAAAAAGATTTTCCAGCCCACATCTGATTTTTAAGTATCAAAATTATTTTCCCTCTCCTCTGTGAAGGATGTATTTGATCCCCTATTGTTTTTGATTCATCAATAAATTCAACATTAAAAGACAATGAACTTCATCAGTGATATTTTACATATTATACATATTTTTATTGCTACCATACTTGAAATAAGGGGGTTGCAATGAGGCTTAGACAGTCACTCTGCTCAGAAGTTCATCATATAACTATTAGGAATTATTATGAAACACAGTACAAATTTGAAAACACTTCTAAGTATTGTAATGATCCATATGTGGCTATATTAAAAGCTGTTGTAGCCTAATGTTACTGTTCCTTTAAGAGGAAAGTCCAAGCTGAGATGTGAGTTTATCTCAGCTGTTTATTGGACTTCTCTGAACCAAAATGTCATTCTGTCTGTTGTTTAGTTCTGCACAAATGTTACAATAATAAGGAATTAGTTGTGCAGATCAACAAGAATGCTCGGAAGAATACGCTGCTGCAGAAACCGGTCACACGGACTTCAGAGTTTTATTTTGACAAGACAGGAAGCTCGTACGTCGGTTAATATTGTCCCACGGTGGTTTCTCTGACTGCGGCTGCGCACCACCTGGCCTCCGCTAAAAGAGAATGATGCTGAGTTCAATGCGCCTCAAAAAACGAGGACATAGCAGGTAAACAAATAAAGTAATCGATGTAACCATGGTTTTAATCGATGAGAGTCACGTACGGGAAGATACATTGCGATACAGCCGCCAGTTATAACCGATGTGCACTGAAACTACCGGTGCAGTCGCATCGCTAACGTCCTGAACGAACCACCGGTTCAGATCGGTGAATCTCTCCATCCCTAGTATGTACGTCAATATCTGAGACTTAGCAAAAACAAGGCGGCTCCTCCAGCTTGTTTATCAGAATCTGCAGAAGCTCATCTTCAGTCCACAGAAGAGACAGAACTTTCACCTCCTAGCTTTAAAAAAAATAATCTTCTTTTGTCTCAGAAAATGATTCCTTTCACTTACAGGTTGAAGAAGAAATGTTTTTCTAAGTGATTCAATGCCTTAACTGCTTTACAGTGATCTTTACATCAATGAATCAACATTTTCATTTATGCTGATATCAGACCTGAAATACCACAAGTGAGTTTATGTACTTGATGAATAATAATGGTTTATTATCAGTATATTCACATATTAATATTACTATATTGATAAATTAATGTTTAACTTATTTTCGTAAGGAATAGGTCTTTCTTAAGTGTCTGAGGAATGTGAAGTCTGAGGGAGTTTGGTAAACGCCCAGTTGCACTTGTCAAATTCTGATTTGCCAACAATTAACGTTAAAAAGAGCTGGCACGTCCTTTTCGGGTCAGTTCCTGCAGAACCAGACTTAAGCTAAAATTCATCCTACTGGTAGTCAAACCAGACTTTTGGTGGAACATTTTTAGTGAAATAAGAACCATCCTTTTTGAACAAATTATTCAACAGGCAACCTCATCAGCCAGGAAACTGAATATGTCACAAAGGTCACACAGGAACTTTTATTTATAATTCATGTAAAATAATTTAAATTCCATCTAGGGGAGGACAATATCGTGTCATTCACAATATTACCAGTAGTTATTTTTTGCCAAGAAAAAAAATCTATCATGTTGAGCTAATTTCATGACATAATTGCATCCACTACACAGAGTATTATGTTCATGTGGGTCATCAGCATGAAGTTATTAAAGTTATGAAAGCAAACATGGCTGGAATCTTAGTTTTAATTCATATCAGTCAGTAGGGAAAAATACGTTTGAGGAATTTTGGCCTCTGCAGGCTTCCGTACCTGTAACCTGGTTATGTGGAGGAGGGGTTTAGCTCGTCCCTGCACATAAACAGCAAAAACACAATGGTGATGCGGTAAATTACAGTTTTTCTCAATTGCTAAAACACTAAACCCTGTTGTCTGAACCAAATGCTCAGTTGCTTGAACCCACTGATTGAATCAATCACTCTTTTGGTAAAACCATGAGCACGTTTCACCTGTTTAGACATCACTTGCCAACACATTTTCATTGTGATGCACCTGTGCTGCATAATGGTGAGCACAGGTGACAAACGTCAATCACAAGTAAAGCACTGGTGTCACCACTTGAACACAACAACTAAAAACGGATCACACTTGTGGCTAATGATGTGAGGGATCATACTCAGTGCTTCATCCTTATAGATGTATTCATGGGGTCTTTCCACTGCATCCAGTTGAAAACCCCTCTGTAGAAATAGATCTAGTTTAGTAAGTGATACAGAAAAAGTGATTTAGGCCACTACAGTCTATCACTACGTAATCAACACTGAATGTGTCTGGATAATATTCCAACCTGTACGTACTGGAATCTTTGCTCTTTGCGTAGTATTTGTATATGTTTGTACTTTTTTAGTAAATGGGCTTACTGTACACAAGTGTCAAATGCACAAGATTTCTGTTTTGTCTTTTTGTACAAGTGCTAAATGCACAGTTCTTTTTGTTTTGCAGCATGCATTTCACCTACAGTGAACAATACACATTTATTTCTCCAGCTTCATGTCCTGAGCATTGTGTTTTCTATTGTTCTACATAGTGTTTAGTGACTGTTCAGTAGTGACTGTCATTTTGATTGACTCAGGGCACGATTTGACAACATAGTTCAGTTTTGAGCACAGATTGAACTGTTTTGAGGTGAAAGTTTGGTTTTGCAGGAAGAGTCTGAGGTTTTGGGGATTTAGCTTGAAAATTGGGTTTTAAGAATTAAGAATTCCTTTATTTGTCCCTCAGTGGGGAAATTAGTTTCAGAAACAACCCATCCAAGATTAGACATACACAAGACTCAACATGACAGAATTTTGTGTTCACAAGTTAGAGAAAGGGAGAGCAGCTTTCAAGAGGCGCTGCTCCCAGCCTCGCCTTGCCAAGCGGACTTTTTAGCACAACGGTGCCCTCTAGTGGCTAGTAGATGTAAACATAAACCTAGTGTCGTGCCTGTCAAAATAAAATTTAGATTATTTATTTTTTAAAATATAGCTTTTAAAGAAAAAACTGTACATTCATCCTGCCCACCTCTAAACGCCCCATGGATGTATTTATTTTTTTAAACATAGCTTTTTATTAAAATGTTCCATATTCAACCTTTAACAGGAAGACAGTGAGAGCTATGGCTGAGAGAACAGAGAAATAATAGCCTGTAACAACATGGTGCTGCTGTGTCAGCCTGTAGAAGTTTCTGCTAAACTTTATTATTTTGTTTCATGGACCAACGGGGTCGCTGTGGTGGAATTAGACCAGATTCACAAAACAATTTGCAAACATCCATGGTGTTCAAATTGGTACAGATTAGAGCAGAGGTTCCCAAATTTTTTTCTTTGAAGACCCCCTTGCTCATGTTCAAGACAAGCCAGGACCCCCAACCCCTACATACATAAACACATTAAATGTGATCATTTACAAACTTTATACAGACATACAGAGTTATAACTTTTATATAGAGTTCTGATTATACTGTAGGGTGTGTTATTAGGATTTTTAAGTGTAATTTTTACAAATAAAATCTTGCTAACCTCAGCAAAGACAAAATTGTGGGGACCCCCTGCAATCTTGTGGGGACCCCCTTGGGGGTCCCGACCCCCAATTTGGGAACCCTTGGATTAGAGAATGTATGTTAAAATTACAACCAAACATAATGAGGGGTATGTTTTTGTGCATTTCTTTGCTAATAATGTTGCCATGGTAACTCAAAATGCTAAGAAAAGTAACAGCACACTTCCCCTGACTGAGCCGGTTGGTTTTATGTAAGATTTTTGGGGGTGCACGCTTCGGTTTGAGCCGCAATAATGTTTACAGGAGAATAAAAAACTAGACAAGAAGAAGAAAAATGGCTGTGAGCTAGGTGAGCTTCACATCCTTCTTCCAGGACAAAAGAGCATCAAACGTGCACACAACCACTTTAAATCTGGCCATGTGGAAGGTGGCAGCGATGCTGGGTGAGAAGAGATTTTGCTGCGACGTCATATTTGCAGCTTCTGATTTCTCTTTTTAATTACAAATTTTTACAAGTAAATAAATCTCAAATTACGTGACAACCTTTGTCGAAACACACATAATTATTGATCATTTAAATTGAAGTACAGTATACATGTGATTCAGGACGTAAGGCAAAGCAGACCAGAAAATAACTTTTATAGCCCCGTTCAGGGGAGGAGACCTAGGGCAGGACTTAGCTTTAAGGGCACGGTAGTCATAGTAACCAAAGGGGGCGGGGCTTACTCTACTTTATGACATCATCAATGGGACCTGCTCCTGCTTCTCACAGTGCCATTATCTGCTTGTCACCGAACAGAACACACGTCTGAGAACGCTCTCCAGGATTTATAGATTTTTGAGAAATCTTCCACATCAGCAGCATGAATCAGCACGCCGAACAATTTCTTCTGACAGATATATTCCAGAAATGTCAACTATCGTCTATTCCACTGAACCTAATTCGGCCAATTTTATACCAAATGGCGGTTTGTTTGGATACAGGGAAAGGTTTAGAATTACATAATTCAGATCTCAAGCCGGAAAACATTTCTCTGATAACGCAACCAGGCCAATCCCTAAACGTGAAGCTTTTATCTCCTCAGATTAGACAGAGATTAAACACTGGACTAACAACTTTCACTCCTCCAGAAAAAATTATTGGTTTTCCCAGTGGGTGTGAATCTAATGTTTGGTCGTTGGGTTGTATAGCTGTCGAAATGCTAATGGGAGCTAACCTTTTCACTGGACGCAATGATTTTGAAATGCTAAACCAAATAACTAACGTTTGTGGACAACTTCCAGTGATGATCATCAAAAATGGACCTAAAACAGAAGATTATTACTGGTTGGACTTCGCAAACCGGTGGAGCTTGAGGCTTTTTGACAAGTCTTTAAACAACAATCTGATAAACTCCACATTAACCTCCCTGGATGACATTAGGTTAGTCTACGAGAAGAAAATGGGTAGCGATTGTATGATGGAAAAGACTGATTTAATGGTTTTTATTGATCTGATCAAGAAGATGTTACACGTTGATCCCTTAAAAAGAATTACCCCCCAACAGATGTTACAGCATTCGTTCCTTACCATGAACCATCTGGTAAGCATGAAGGTCTCCAACTATTATGCATGGTATTGTTGTAATTTGATGGACATAAATTGTCCTGTCAAATCAAGAAGACCACGGGAACAAAACGTTTCAAAGACTTTCTCTAGGATGAATCCACAGTCACAGAAAAACCCTGGATCACCCTACAACAATTTACACTTAAAATATATGAGGCATAAGAAAGACACTTCAGAAAGCATGGAAATATCCTATGCAACTCCAAAACTCCAAATCAGATATCCTTAAGGGCTTCACTTATTTTACAACAGATCCACACTCACAGATTCACTCTGGATCAAAACGTAGATCGACCCTCCAACAGAAAGCCAAAACACAAATGAATTACGGAGGACAAAGACTACATATTAACAAATTATATCAACGTTAGGAATCGCAAATACAAAACTAGAAACAATTTGATAAACTCCACATTAACCTCCCTGGATGACATTAGGTCAGTCCACGAGAGGAAAATGAGTAATTTAGTTAACAGCGATTGTATGACGAAAAAGACTGATTTAATGGTTTTTATTGATCTGATCAAGCAGATGTTAGAAGTTGATCGCCTTAAAAAGAATTACCACCCAACAGATGTTACAGCATTCGTTCCTGATCAAAATGTAGATCGACCCTCCAACAGAAAGCCAAAACACAAATGAATTAAGGAGGACAAAGACTATTAACAAATTGTATCAGCGTTAGGAATCGCAAATACAAAACTAGAAAATACCTGAAGAAATTTGAAAGGAACCTGCCCACTGGCACAAGATAGTAGCCGTACGTCACACGGCAATGTACACAGCCACGTCATTAGCTCCTGAAACCCTCTTGAACTTATCCTATAAGCTTGCTAATAAATTGTGCATGTCACCAGTAGATGGTGTAATGGGTGAGCCTCTATAAAACAGTCATTAGTTCTTTGCTGAGCTCAAACATAACATGAAAGTTGAATTTGAAAAGTCCCTTTAAACATTACAATCCCATAAAATGAGAACAAAAAATCTCATTCTACTTCAATAACTGAGGTATGATCTCAGGTCTAATAAATCAGCTGTGTTTACTTGTGGATGAGGGATTAAGAAACATTTATAACCCAGTGAAGGAGTCAAGTGTTCATACAGAAACCTAGTTGAGCCCTGAAGTGACATAAAGCGTTAACCAACTAGTGAGATTGATGTTTCCTTCCTGTGGGGGACTCATAGGTTGAGTCAGGCTGAGAGATAGCAGGACAACTTAAAATAAAATAAAAAATCTACTGAAACACCAACTGGCACTTCGGTAAAAGCTTTTTTAGGACTTTTGCCAACCTTAAAATAGTTAATTTATTAATAACCAACCCAAAGTTTGGAATAATAAACAGGTCTAACTGTGGTAAGGTGGACAAACGAGGGCCCGGGCAGGACTTGAACCTCAGACTCCCAGGTGAGAGTCATGCAAACTGATCCCATCAGAAGGGTGGATTCAGCGTGGATTTCATGCCCAAAATGTAATGAAACCTTTAAAAATGTATCAAATAATACTATATTTGGATCATGCAGTATCTTACAAGATATCCTATTTATTCATAAGGTTTTCATTTTATTTGTTCTTCCATCAGGCTACAGTGATTAGGTAGGCTTTAACGTATTCAGCCTTTCAGTAGAGGCCTACAGCAAAGTAGAAAGAGTTTGGCCTCATAAAATAATCCCACAAACAGCTGTCAAAACTGACCAAAAACAATCTATTTTATTCTGCCACTAATTGATATATATGTTCATCCCAATCGAAAATATTGTTCTTTCTAGAATATTTATTAGTGATGCATGCAATGATTACAGAATAACCCAAAAAATGCAAAGAATGGCAATCACTGATATTTGAAATCCAAAGCAAATCCAAATCAGAAATAGTGTCTAACTATTGCGTCCCTTGTTGCACTTCCTGTTTGCTCGTTCTGGCGGAATGCAGGAGGTTGGTCAGGGTCTCCAAGGGGCTCAGGTTCATCATTGCCAGCACAAAGAGGGACATTGCGCTTAGTAGCGATGTTGTGCAGGACAATACAGGCAAGGGTTATGTTGCATGCTTTCTGTGGTTCCACTCTCAGGTAGGTAAGGCATGCAAAGCGCCTCTTAAACGCTCAATTGCACATCTTGCTCTGCAATGAGCAGTGTTAGTTTCTTTTAAATGTGTGTTTTCATTTCAAATAATCAAACATATATTGACCCCACACTGGCTATTCTACTTGTTGCTCTTTACATATCTGTAGTTTACATTGTGATTTCCTATCCTGTTTGAGCACTGGTTATCCAGATTTGGTGATCCTGAAAAGTTCCTATCCGGATCAGATTGATCCAATCTGATGTTGCTTTGAAAAACTGGCTCAAAAGTAAGCTGGATTACGTGATCATGGATCGCAAAACAAAGGTTTACTAAATCTGGATCAATTTGATCCGGATTAAACCTTTTGAAAAACCAGGCCCAGGGGTCTGAGGCTCAAATCCCGCCCGGGTCCTCGTTTGTCCACCTTGCCACATAACCACGAATAAGAGCTGGGCCCAGTTTTTCAAAAGTGATCCACTAGGATTCTGGATAACGGATTGGATCAAATCTTGAAAATGGGTTTTTCAAAAGAAAAAACGAATTACATAATCGGATTAGATCACGTAATCCGATCTTGGTTTTGATTCGGATCGAACCTTTAGTTTGGGTTTTTCAGAACTTTTTTGTAGGATTTGGATCACTTTGATCCAAAAAATCTGGATTAAACTGATCCCATCAGAAGGGTGGATTCAGCGTGGATTTCATGCCCAAAATGTAATGAAACCTTTAAAAATGTATCAAATAATGCTATATTTGGATCATGCAGTATCTTACAAGATATCCTGTTTATTCATAAGGTTTTAATGTTATTTGTTCTTCCGTCAGGCTACAGTGATTAGGTAGGCTTTAACGTATTCAGCCTTTCAGTAGAGGCCTACAGCAACGTAGAACGAGTTCGGCCTCATAAAATAATCCCCCAACAGCTGTCAAAACTGACCAAAAACAATCAACTTTATTCTGCCACTAATTGATGTTCATCCCAATCGAAAATATTGTTGTTTCTAGAATATTTATTAGTGATGCATGCAATGATTACAGAATAACCAAAAAATGCAAAGTATGGCAATCACTGATATTTGAAATCCAAAACAAATCCAAATCAGAAATAGTGTCTAACTATTGCGTCCCTTGTTGCACGTCCTGTTTGCTCGTTCTGGTGGAATGCAGGAGGTTGGTCAGGGTCTCCAAGGGGCTCAGGTGCATCATTGTCAGCACAGAGAGGGACATTGTGCTTGGTAGAGATGTTGTGCAGGACAATACAGGCAAGGGTTATGTTGCATGCAGGGTTCGAAATTAACGGTCGCCACTCGCCAAATGCGAGTAAATTGCTCCACTTGGCGAGTAAAATTTGGAGCGCCACTCGCCACATGGCGAGTAAATGTTTACACCAAATTAGTTATGTTTATCAGTCCTCTTCGATGGATTTCTGTGACGCTCCTCTCCCGCCTGCATGCGACGTACACAGGCGAACGCGAAACGTGAGCGCCGCACCCTACGTCATTTCCGCCTATCCCATTTACTGTTTATCAAGGTAGCGGTTAGCTTCGTGTTAAAACCAGCGGCGAAATGTGGAGGTTTTTAACTAGAGTCAGCCAGCCTTCAAAACAAAAACTCGTGGAACTGGAAGAAAAACCACCGGGACCTGTGGCAACCAGAAGATTTAATGAAACGTGGCGAACTGTGGCTACATTATGAACCAGAATATGTGCAAATGAGCTGCACTGTTTGCCG
>SSNS01000303.1:747083-765329 GCA_006937985.1 Aphyosemion australe | reverse complement strand
GTGATGCTCCATTGAAAAGCACATTGTTGATACCAAGTATCGTCTGAAATTGCCATATTTGTTTCCCTTTCCCATTTTTGTTTAATGTAGATTGTATTCAAATTCTTAACCTCCTGTAGACCCTTATATAATCTTGAAATTACTTTGAGACCCGGATCCGCTTGGTATGCCCTCATAAATATTTTCAGAACAGGAAGATCGAAAAGATCTTTTCTCTTAGGTATAGAATTCTGTAAATGATGTCTGATTTGGAGGAACCGGAAAAAATCCATATTACTCAGCTGATAATGGTCTTTTATTGACTGGAAGTCCTTAAGATTTCCCTTATCGTAAAAATTACAGTATACTGTTAAACCTTGTCCTGCCCAATTTTTGAATCTCATATCTAACTTATTCGGTAAAAAATCAAGATCATAAGCGCACCATCGTAAGATCCTGGCCTCTGCATTCCAATTATTCTTGTTTATAAATCGTAACCAAAGTTTTAATGACAGGTTAATCCATTGGTTTCCTTGTTCAATTTGTTTTTTAAGTAGTGTCATATCCCCTAAACTAGCCTGAATTGGAAAATCTCTTGAAGCGGCTATTTCTATGTCTTTCCATCTTGCTTGGTAGTTTACATTACACAAACATACTAGAGCTCTAAATTGAGCCGAGATATAATAGCTTTTCATACATGGTAATGCCAGCCCTCCTTTATCCTTTGCCAACTGCATAGTTTGGTACTTAAATCGTGGTCTTTTCCCCTGCCATATAAACCTGGAAATTAATTTGTCCCATTCTTGAAATTGTTTATCTGTTATTTCAACTGGCAATGTTTGGAATAAATAAAGCATCCTGGGCAAAATATTCATTTTGATTATGTCAATGCGCGACTCGAAACTAAGGATTGGTATTAAATTCCATCTTTTGATATCCTCTTTTATTTTATGGCACAAAGGTTTAAAATTTGTGTCATATAACTTTAAGAGATCTTTAGGGATATTTACTCCTAGATACTTAATTTGCCCTAACTCCCAATTAAAATTAGTTTCAGATTTAATTTCCTGATTTGGCTTATAATTAAAAGTTAAAATCTGAGTCTTCAATATATTAAGTTTATACCCTGATATTGAACTAAAGGACTCCAGATATGATAACAGCTTGGGGAGAGTAATATCTGGATTTGTCAAATAAATCAAAATGTCATCGGCAAACAAAGAGATCTTATGATCTTGCCCCGCAATCCTAACTCCAGTAATATCAGTATTTTGTATAATGCCTTGGCTCAGGGCCTCAATAAAGAGAGCAAAGAGTAAAGGGCTTAATGGACAGCCCTGGCGTGTCCCTCTCTGTAGGTCAAATGATTTCGAAAGCGCCCCATTAACTTTTATTCTTGCCCTGGGGCATTTATATAATGCTTGGATGGTCAAGATGAATGATTGATGAAACCCAAACTTCCCCAAAACTTCGTATAAAAATTCCCAATTTACTCGATCAAAAGCCTTTTCCGCATCTAGACTCATAAGAACCATCTGATTTTTGTTTTTGACTACATGATCAATTATATGTAGTGTTCGACGAATATTATCTTGCGTCTGTCTCTGCTTAATGAAGCCGGTCTGGTCCAAGCTAATGATCTGTATAAGAATATAATCAATTCTTTTGGCAAGAATGTGTGTGAATATCTTATAATCTTGGTTAAGAACACTAATAGGGCGGTAATTTCCACAGTCAAGCTTATCTTTGCCCTCTTTGGCTATTAGGGAAATGGATGCCTCATTCCAAGATGGGGGGATTATTCCCGTTTTTAAAATATAATTAAATGTTGTTTTCATCAAAGGAATCAATAAGTCTTTCATTTCCTTGTACCATTCTGATGGAAATCCATCCGGTCCTGGGGATTTGTTTGGTTTTAAGTCTGAGATGGCTTTTTTAATTTCAAGTTCCGATATTTCCCTGATTAGAGTTGTATTTTGACTTTCGCTCACTTTTGGTAAGTTAAGTGAATCTAGGAAGGATAGCATATATTTATCATTTATTTTTGGTTGTGTGTATAGTTCCTGATAAAACGATAGGAAAGCTGACTGGATATCTTCCAGTTTGTAGATTATGCTGTTTGTTTTTGGATTTTTTATTTTGTGAATTGTATTTTCTGATTGTTGTTTTTTTAACTTGTATGCTAATAATTTGGCTGATTTACCTCCTGCCTCATAATATCTTTGTTTTAAAAAAACCATATTTTTTTGTATTTCACATGAGAAAATTTCATTAATTTCATTTTTCTTCTTTTGTATCTCTAGTTTCAGGTTTGTATCTACCTTAATTTTATGGGCATCTTCTAGATCTTGTAATTGCGCCTGAAGTTTCTTTAATTGCTCACTTCTCTTCTTTTTTAGGTTGGAACTATAACCTATAAGCTTCCCACGCAGTACTGCTTTCAAAGCGTCCCATAAAATATCTGGGGAGACTTCTTCATTATCATTTTCATCTAAGTAATTTGTTATATCTTGGCTAATTTGTTCTTTTAAAGAACATAAAATACTTGTATTTAGTCTCCAAGATGTGTCTTTTCTTTCATTTCCTAGTGCTACTTCCAGGTACAGTGGAGCATGATCTGATAAATCCATTACTCCTATCCTACAGTTACTCACACTGTTAAAGTCTTTTTGAAACAAAAAGAAATAGTCCAGTCTAGAATAAAATGAATGTGGGTGAGAAAAAAAGGTATAATCTTTTCTTGTAGGATTTAACTCTCTCCAAACATCTATTAACCCTAAGTCCTTTAAAATTAATTTAATATTTTTGGTTATTTTGTTTAATTCCAGGGCGTGTGGGTTTGATGAATCTAAAGATGGATTGAGTCGCAAATTCAAATCCCCACCCAGAATTAAGATACCTTGTGCCTCTGCAATAATCAGTTCAAAGACCTGTTTGAAGAAGTTCAACTCTGATCCTGGAGGGGCATATACATTAATAAAAGTAGTCAGTATACCTTCCAAATATCCCTTTACTAGAACAAACCTCCCCTCCTTATCCCTTCTTTTTTGAATACATTCAAAATTCAGCCTACTCGATATTAGAATTACCACACCCCTTTTAGCACCCTGAGTATAAGACGATGAATATTGCTTAAATTTCCATTTCCTAAGTTTTTCATGTTCTAACTGTGATAGGTGAGTTTCCTGTAAAAGAGCAACTTCTATTCCTTCTCTCTTTAATTTAGACATAATTTTACCTCTTTTAATATAATTCCCCAGGCCATTTACATTATATGACATCACTTTAGTTAGCTTGCGACTCTGTATTGTACCGCATTATGTAATTTTTATCTCTGTCCATATCAAATCTAAAAATACACCCCTGGAGAACAAAAAGAAAACAGAACAAGAACATATAACCATATTGACTTCCAAAAACACGAACCTTATATTAACTATAAGTGGTGAGGGAAAGGCTCTTCTGTCACCCTGTGGAAGAGCGCCCTCTTCAGCCCGCAGGCCAAAAGTACAATGGTCTGTAGAGCCCAGTTCACGATGTATGTAAACTACCCGACTTTGCCTTGCTTTTATATGCCCACATTATGCAATTAAAATATATAACTCAAGCATCTTTATCAAAAGATAATCTGTCAATTCAATTTCTCTCAAATCTTTATAGTTTTAATTTACTTCCCTTATGATGCTCCACCGTGAGCAGTCTCTTTACCCACAGTCATCTCGATGTTTGAATGCCTGGAGTTTCTCCTTGAAGCCCTGCTTTTGTGCCCTGTTCCCTCCTTTCTTTTTCGCGCTGGTTTGCCAGGTCTGCTGATTTATTTGATCCAAGAGGGTAGCCCTGTCCTTCACCACATCTACCACCAATCCTCTCGTCACCATATCTGTAGTCGCCTCATGCGCCGTGTTGTACGTCACTACTCCATCGCTGTAGTACACTCTCAGTCTGGCCGGGAAAGGCGATTGGAAACGAATATTATTCTCCTTGAGCGCCTTCTTTGCTGCTACATATTCTCTTCTTCTTCGTTGTATCTCCGGAGCATAATCGTTGTCTAGATGTATCCTGTTGCCTTGGAAGTCAAGCCCCTTTGCTCATACTACAACGGCTTGCCATAGTCCTGGAGCGGTGTTGCGCAATGCGCAGACTCGTATCAACAACGTGACTCCCGATAGCTGCTGACTGTGGTTCTGCTCCATAGCGCTGCAGACAGCTAATAATAATGATAGAATAACAGGGATGTGATTCTTCCGGTTTTTACCGGATTTCCGGAAATGTCAAGCGGTTTGGGGCACCCCTGAGATTGATGCAAATTCGATGAGAAATGTTTTCATACATATATGGGGGGTGGCTTTGTTTGAGGCTCGAATGTCACAATTTATTTTCACCCACAATCGATTCAAAACAAGATTGCCTGTGTGTTCCCTGACCGTTAGTAGCAAATAACATCATAGAAGGGACGGGTGCGATGAAAAAAAAAACTCTTAATTTTTAGACGCAGCACCAGTCTTTTCAACTTCCCCCAAAACTTTATTGAGCAAATGTATTTGTTTTTGTGTAAGGAAGATGCTTATGCTGGCGCACAATGTGATTAATTTAGAGAAACCAGCAAAGACACAAAGGCAGAAACGGTCCAAAGTTTGGGATCAAACGCGCAGCTACGGGCAGATTGGCTAATGCTAATGCTAGCCCACTCACGATCTAGTGGGTTTCTGAAAAAACACGAGGATCGTAAAACTAATGACTAAACTCTACAAGCGGAAGAAAAGTCCAAACCATCCTGTTTATTAGCTGTCTACAGCGCTATGGAGTAAAAATACTAAAATATTTTATAGCTGCAGCCCAATTTCAAACCTTTAATAGAAAAGAAAAACAAACCATGCAAACAAGAAAAAACAAAAACACAGCCTGCACCAAACCAAGAGACATAGGGAAAAGTTTACAAGTACAACATGGCAGTGTTGTGCCTGAAGATGATAAAAGCTATGTGTTTCAATACCTTACAGTGAGTAGATAGTGGGTACAATATTTAAGAAAACATGCCCCAGAGAGCCAAGAAACACACTTCAAATTGGTGAAAATGCTCCAGCTTTCGGGGGCTTCGCCCCCTGGGCCCCCACAGGGGCGTTGCCCCTTGACCCATTTTCAGGTTTTTTTCCCTTAACCCAATCACATCCCTGGAATAAACAGGATGGTGGGACTTTTCTTCCCCTTGTAGAGTTTAGTCATTCTTAGTTCTGTGATCATTGTGATTTTTTTTTTTTTGGAACCCACGGCGTGAGTCTGCTGTCCGCTATAGCTTTAGCATTAGAACCTTCACCAGCATTTAGCATTAGCCAATCTGCCCAATAGCTGTGCTTTAGATCCCAAACTTTGGACCGTTCCTGCCTTTGTGTCTTTGCTGGTTCCTCTATTTTCCTCCACAGCACCTAGATTACCACATTGTGCGCCAGTAAAAAGCATCTTCCTTACACAAAAACAAATAACTTACATTTGTTCAATAAAGTTCTGGGGGGTTGGGGGAAAAAGTAACTTGAAAAGATGTCACACGAGTGCTACGTCTCAAAATAGTTTATTGCACAGAGCATTTTTTTCATCACACATGCGACATATATGTTTATGTTCTAAGTGTGTTGGTCGTTCCTCATCAAAACACCAACTTTCTCTCTCGTTCTGATCTGTCTCGGCCTGATCTGCTGCCACCGCGGCCTGCAGATGAGCTGCGCGCATTGACTGTTAAATAAAGGTTGCATGACACGAAAAAAAGTTGCACAACACAACGAATCGATCACGAAAAGTGTTGCCATGCATTTATTAATCAATTTTTATCGATTTTATCGATTCGTTGTTGCAGCCCTACTGCTGAGCTCTGGCCAGAAATGAAAATGAAAGTAAACATGGGCATAAGTTTCACTTTTGTAAACAGAATCAGCTAATCGGCGTTGCGGCAAATATGCAGCATTGTTTTATAAAAGAGGCTTAAGAGAGGAATAAAATCATCTGTTGTTGGTCTCGTATGGGTTCGCTGTGACAGACGTGGAGCAAGAGACCCCACACTGCCTCCACACTGCCCATCGCAGTGTAAGGCAGCAGCACTGCAAACCCATTCCAACACCTGAAAAAGAGGCATCCAGCCGAATATGAAAAATGGCAATCTCTCAGAGACGAACAAAACCGCAGTTGCATCGAATAAAAAAAATAAAATCGATTTGAATGAATCGAATGAATGAATAAGATTTTATTTTTAGGCCATATCGCCCAGCCCTACGTTTCAGTAACTTAATTTCTATGGATATTCCTAAAGCTCGCACCTCCTTTGGCCGCTCCTTATTTCAGTTTGCTGCTTCCAACGACTGGAATGAGCTTTTTTTTTGTCACCTTTTAGTTGTCACCTTTTTCACACCTTCAGAGTTTGCAGGTATGAGCATGTGTTACCATAGTGAATGGGAGGGGTTTTTGGCTAGCCACGTTCGTAGAACCAAATTTGGGGAAATTAAACCGGGATTTTCAAAAGAGAGCCTGGTTTTTGGGATTAGCTTGATTAGCCTCCTGGTGTTATTAACCCGCTGAGAGTCGGATCTGTTATCATAACTCTAGCTAAACGCAACCTTGGCTTTTTTTTATTTCTAGCATCAAAGAAAAAACTGGTGTGGTTTTTTTCTTTTCATTTTGTGGTAGTTTGTTTTTGTCATATTCTCTCCAGATATGTGTTTGTTTTAGATAAATGAGAAATGATGACCCGCACATAATGTCATCATTGATAATGATGAATTTCAGATTAGTTTAACAATAAATATCATCATAAGCACAAATATTCTGGTCAGTGTTGTTGACTGTAAAATGCCTCATCATTAAGTTAGATTGAAATAATCAGCTTGTCTCACCTGTGTTTGTGGGCATATGTGCCTGTTTTGATAATGATACTTTGATGAAATCATTCTCAGTCCCTACACCCCCAGCAGGTCCCTGAGGTCCAGTGATCAAAGCCTACAGGTTGTGCAGCGCACCAGGCTAAAGACCAAAGGTGACAGATCATTTGCTGCTGTGGCCCCCAGATTCTGGAACTCTCTCCCCCTGAGCCTGAGATCAGTGGACTCAGTGGTCTCCTTTAAAAACTCACCTGTTCAGGTGGCTTTGGTAGGACCTCCTGCTGATTCTTCATCACTACCTTCTCTTCATGATGCTGTGCCTTTCCCGAGATCCACTGATTATCCTTTTCTTATTCATTTTCTTTTTCCATTTCCTCACATTTTTTTCACAGTTTTTACTTTTCCCATTTTTATGATATTTTTAAATCATTTAAAACTTTTTTAATTTCTTTACTTTTTTTATTTTGAATTTTTTGTTCTTGTGAAGCGCCTCGTGATTTATATCTTGAGAGGCACTATATAAAAGATCATTTCTTCTTCTTCATTAGGTCTGAGTGGAATCTGAGGACACAAAATAAAGCTGAAGGTTTTCTCTCCCCCTGTTGTGCTCTCACGGTCACTGGAGTTAAAATCATTCAGAAGTTTGTGTCAGGTGGACCCTCTCTGTTTTCAGCAGCCTAGGGATGCTGGCTCATCTACAGATTCTTTTAGTAAAATGGTTTTTAAACGGCCATCAATGATTTACATTATAAGCACCAGGGCATAACCTGGTTAGGAGGTGGGAACTTCAGAGTGTGGTTGTGTTTCCAAAGACCTTCTATTAGAAATCATACCTGCAAACTTGTCGCTTTTCGGCGAAAATCGCCGTTTTTGAAGCCAAATATAGCGTTCACGTGAATCGTATAGATCCGAAGAGTTTTTGTTTTGAGGGGAGGGGGGGGTCACCTGTCGGGTTTCAGCAGTCACTATATGAGAATCAATCAGGGAAGGAGGGGATTCATCTTGTTCACAAACGATCTTTGTTTTAGCGTGTCAGTCACGTGTCATCATTTGACCAATCACAATGGCGGAAAAAGACGCTTTGACAGCGCCGCTCTCGCACGGCGCTCACACAGTGAGTGATGGCCACCGTTGTTTCACTTTCAACATCTTCGCAACGGCTTTTAGCTTAAAGCTTGTCAAATGAAACAAATTCACCACTAAATAACACGGTTTTCTGTCGAGGACTTTAGCAGATTTACCTTCTTTCAGCATTTAGAGATTTTTTCCCGAGGCTTGTTTTTTTTTTTTTTTTTGAAGTCGAGTTCAGAGTTGAGCATAACCACTGCCAGTATTTAACTCCGTTAAAACCTATTATTAACATAAATATTCAAGGGAGTCCTGGCCATATGTGCAAGAAATCACAACATTAGGAAATTGCTGCGAGCAGCAATGAACACAGCAATAACTTACGGATAATTACAGTATTCTGAAATATTTTCAGATGTTTTCATGTTTGGTGCTTTGTGAGTTAGTCTCACAATAATTCTTAATTATATGACGATCCTAATAATTTCCTGATCATTTTTGTTAGGCATTTTTTTTTTCCTGACTGTCTAAACCTCATGGTGGGAAATGGTTTGCATTGTGCCAAAATATCACATTGATGATCTTTTGTAAGTATTCCAACAGATTATTGTAGCAATAAATAGTATGTAACCGTCAGAGGTCCCTACAAAACCCACTGATGACACGAGGACCTTGTTCGGGGGGGGGGGGTGTCACCTTTTTCACACCTTCCGAGTTTGCAGGTATGAGAAATGTGCCTTTGAAAGAACTGAGACAACAGCTTTCTGACCAGCTGCACCAGCAGAAACAATACACACATTAGCTTAAACTATTCTGTAGCTCAGACCTTTATGATAACGCAGCAATTGGCCTTGGCTGTGGTTAAACTCTCACTACTATTAAGCATTATTGTATGTCTGTGTGTTTTTATATTCAGCAGAAGTGCTATGGATGAAGAGGAGCAGTTTGTCAACATTGATCTGAATGATGATAATATCTGCAGTGTCTGCAAACTGGAGACGGAAACAGGGACCATGTCTTTTTGCCACGTCTGCTTTGAACTCAGCATTGAGGGTAAGGACCGACACCAGGGACTGGACTAACCTACCAGTCTGAGTGATCTGAGTTTGGGGAATCAAGAGCAAAGTTTGACAATTCCCAGAGTGGGTTATCATCACCTTAAACATAACATTCCCAGCAGTTATCTGCTGGTCAGGTGCTTCATCTCCTTAAACAGCAATTCTTCCTCTGTAAAATCGGGTTCATACAGGTATCCAGTTTCAGAAAAAAGCAAAGTGTTTTACAATCTGTTACTCCAATTGTGCGTCATTTTTAGGATTAGCACAGGTCACAGCTGAGTAATGACACAATGCATTCTGCAATCTCAGCACTAGCAGTTTTGTGTGTCAACATGGATGCTGGTCAGTTGAGAAAACATTACAACCATCTTGTTTCAAAGGAGTTAGAATTAGAGTCCATACTGGTCAAAATGGATGTGTTATGACATTTATCTCCCTAACCCTAACCCAGGTAAGATACTGACTTTGCAGAAGTACTTTGCACAACCTAGATTAAAAAACATCCCTTAAAAGTTCATAACATGATGGTAAAATAATGATAAGTTGTTTGTTTGGATCAGAACATTGTGATGCAGATTAGGTTTGTAAATTTGCATTTTATCACACAAAAATATTTCTGGGACAAAGTCCTTGTCTCTCAACGCACAAAGGAAAATAGTCATTTACTGTACTCATGTTTTCACACTGCTTACATTTTTTTTGTTAAATAACCAAACTTGTGTGGTTGTTTTTATCTCTTTTATAGCTGATGTGGATCAGATGATTTTATGATTTTTACTTTTGTTAGGCCAGTTTGTACATCTCCTTTAAGGCTTTCAATTTAATTCTATTTTCTAGAGAAAACCGATCTGCTTTTTAATGCTGATGTTGGGAAATTATCAACTGATCTTTCTATGTTTAATTATTCTATATCTGAAACCCCCGCCTCCCCATTTGAATTCCACAATAGTACACAGCTGCAGACTTGGAGACTGCAGATTCACCGTCATGTCCCCCCCACCCCCGAGCTGCTAGCGTGCGTGCACACACACACACACACACACACACACACACACACACACACACACACACACACACTCAAATGTAGAATAGGCAGCTGAAATGGTTGCAGGTTCCTGCCCTGAATAATTATCCGAGTCTGTCCCTGACTCTCACCCACCAAACTTTGCTGCATAATGTTGGTACACAAGTTTTTCATCTTTTATTTGTGGTTTTTTTAGTGATCTAAGATTACAATACTAGATTACTGCATATGTGTATATACATGTACCCTTGTTTTTATTTCTCTTCTAATTATCCTTTTGAGTGATGGTGCTGCTGTGACAAGTGAATTTCCCCACTGTGGATTCAATAAAGTCTATTCTGGTCTAGTCTATAACCATTCAGCTAGCAGCTAGCTGGTTTGAAGAAGTAATCTGTCTGAAAATCCACTCCGGTTCTGGTGGTGGTTCAACAAGCTGTCTGTGAAATCATGTTCACATTCTGGCTCGATTTTTGAAGATAAAATCCAAACATTTCTGTCATTTTCTCAGGAAGATAGGACAGAGATCCTGTTCGTCTCATAGACAAAAATCCATTTTTGGGTTCTAGGTTTTATTTAAAGCAGCATTCCGCAAGATTGCAGTTATATGGTCTCTGTCGCCCTCTAGAGGCTTGCTGCGTAACGTCACTGTCGTAACATTAAATCTCTCTCTCTCGGGCATAAAAGGCATGTTTACATTCCTAATGTCAGGCAAAACAACAAAAATAAACTTTTCCACCTCCACACATTGAATAAATAGTTTTATCAGGACTGTATAACAACTTTATGCCCGACCAAACACAATAACCCTGGTGAAATAATTTATTACTTACCTAGCCATTAGCAGCTAGGTTAGAGTACGTAGTTCATGATGTTCTTTCTAAAAGAGCTCTCCAGCGAGGAAAAAGCGAGGAAAAGACGGCCCAATAATAACTCTGTTGTTTGCTCTTGCTCTATCACGTTCTTCTTTTCCTATATTCTTCTGATAAGGGATTTCTAGCTTTCTTTGGTGAATCTGCCACTGCTAAGCAGTGAGTCTACGTTATACAATTATGTCAAGCCAAAGGGATAAAAAAGTGTGCGTTCTAAACTCGCGTTATGTCCGCCAAAACGCTCGTTCAAGACATGCGTTTTGGCAGACACAATGCTCGCTTTTAGAACACGCAAGTTTTTTCCCCCTTTGGCGTCAAAAGTCACATTCAAGACGCGCATTTTGGCGGACATACCGCGCGCTTAGAACGCACACTTTTTTTAATCCCTTTGGCTTGCCATATTCTGCCGTAAAGCAACACCCAGTCAGTACTTCGGTAGCGACCCGAGCTCAAAAACTGTATAGTGCGGTAAACAGATGTGGGACCCCCCAACACTATCACAGGTACTAAAATGAACATAATAGATGATAGTATGATGCCAAAACTTTACAAAAAAGCATAATTTTAAGGTGTAAAAGTTGCGGAATGTTGCTTTAACGATCTGGATCCTGCTAGTCATAATGGTGCTGTGGACTAGTAACGACTAGCTCTGGGATGCTGTTTTTGTTTATTCTATTTTTTATCGTTAATTCTTAACTCACTGCTATTGAACTGCTACAACATCATCAAGTCTGTCTCATTTTGTTTTGACTCTCCTCAGGTTTCTTGGACTCAAGGTTGATTGCCTTTTCATTTATATTATGTGACATCATGATGAATTATTTTAGTTTTGTCAGTTTTTGCTGCTAGACTAGTTATTTTAGGTGGCATTTAGTTTGTGTGCTTAGACTGCGGACCTCTGTATTGTGATGTTTTGTTGACCGATTTGCTTGGTTTTCCACCATAAACGGTCTTTGGCTACAACAAGTTTGTATTTCTTTTGTGTTTTTGCTACCAAACTGAACTATACTTCGAACTATATTTGTGCATGATTTTATTTTGGCGGCATTTAGTTCTTACTTAATCAGGGTTGGCCAGAGCATTGCTCTTGGCTGAATCATTGTCTGCAGTGTTGGTTTTGCTGTTAAATTTTTGTTTATTTATTTTGTTAATCTTATACTTATGTTTGTCTGTTTGTTTTACATGTTTATTTTTTTCTGGTGCTTGGTCTTATTATGTCTGTTTACTCTATTTTATTTTGTTAATGACTGTTATTTCTGGAATCTTTAATGGGTAAAGGATTACATATAATCCATCTCAATATCAGAAGTCTACTTCCTAAAATTGATTTATTAAAAGCGTGGCTTGGTTATAATAATCCTAGAATAATTACTCTCTCTCTCAGAACTGGCTAAATGATGACACTTCTAATAATGCAATTAATCTTGACAAATGTATCTTATTTCGGGCTGATAGAGATGGAAGGGGAGGAGGGGTTGCAGCCTATGTTTGTTCAAGCTTGAAAGCCAAGGTTATTGTCTCAACTGTGAAACCATCTCAGTTTGAGGCCATTTTTATTGAGGTCTCACTTATGCAAACAAGTCTCTCATAATTGGGAATATTTATCGACCGCCCTCTATGCCTAAAAATGAAGCTGTAAGAAATATTGTAGCCATGGTTCAATCACTGGGTCCTACTAAGGAATTCATTTTGTTGGGAGACTTAAACTTAAATTGGCTCGATCAGTCGACCCTCGCTGAACGTAACCTTTTAAATAGCTCAAACTTTACTCAGTTGATTGTAGATCCAAATAGAGTTGGCACCAGCTGTTCCTCTCTTATAGATTGGATCCTAGTCACTCACCCGAATAGGATGGTCGATTCTGGGGTTTTGGCAGACAGTCTTAGTGATCATTCGGTTATTTACTGCAGTGTTCCCCAACCCTGGTCCTCAGGGCCCACTGTCCTGCATGTTTTCCATTTTGCCCTTTCAAACACCAGTGTTTCCCTGCTGTTACACACCTGACTCAAATGAATGAGTGATTAACAGGCATCTGCACTTGAAGTGCTCCTGAGGAGGCAATGCAGATCAGGTGTGCTGAAGCAGAGACATGGAAAACATGCAGGACCTTGGGCCCTGAGGACCAGGGTTGGGGAACACTGAATTACTGTATATGGAAAATTTCTACTCCACATATCCCTCCTAAAATCATAAGAATACGTGACTTACATGCTTTTAGTGCTGAGGTCTAGATAGACCTCAGCACTAAAAGCATGTAAGTCACGTATTCTTATGACTTGCAGCTGATTAATTGGGACCGGCTATTGCTTATTCTTGATATAGAAAGTTGTTACAATTTTTTTTTACTCTGAGTTTCTTACGGTGCTTGACAAACATGCTCCTTGGATCAGTGTTAAAGTTGAGGGCGACCATCTACCATGGATCAGTAGTCAGCTTATCACCCTCTTTAAACATTGTGACAGAGCTTGGAAAACTGCTAAACTTTCTAAAAATCATGTTGGCTGGTGTGAATATAAGAAACTTAGAAGCCAGTGCACAACTCAAACTAAGAACGCCAAAGCACAATGTTATAGAAATAGTTTTAATAATAATTTTAACAACCCCAAGAAATTCTGGAGCACAATTAACAAACAGCAAGGGAAATCGATACTACAGTAACTAATATGAGAGTATGATGCTATATGAGATATGAGAGTACTGTCACTAATAATAACCCTGCCGACATTGCGGACGCATTAAGTGAATACTCCCCAGCTTGCCTTGTTACCTACTATAGGTACTTGCGTTTTGCATCTAAATTGCTCCGCTATATTCTTCCATCCATCCATCCATTTTCTCCCGCTTATCCGGAGTCGGGTCGCGGGGGCAGCAGCTTAAGGAGGGAAGCCCAGACCTCCCTCTCCCCAGCCACTTGGGCCAGCTCCTCCGGGGGAATCCCAAGGCGTTCCCAGGCCAGCCGAGAGACATAATCTCTCCAGCGTGTCCTGGGTCTTCCTTTGGGTCTCCTCCCGGTTGGACGTGCCTGGAAAACCTCACCAGGGAGGCGTCCAGGAGGCATCCTAACCAGATGCCCGAGCCACCTCAACTGGCTCCTCTCGATGTGGAGGAGCAGCGGGTCTACTCCGAGCCCCTCCCGGATGACCGAGCTTCTCACCCTATCTCTAAGGGAGAGCCCAGCCACCCTGCGAAGAAAACTCATTTCGGCCGCTTGTATCCGCGATCTCGTTCTTTCGGTCACTACCCAAAGCTCGTGACCATAGGTGAGGGTAGGAACGTAGATCGACCGGTAAATTGAGAGCTTCGCCTTTCGACTCAGCTCTCTCTTCACCACGACAGACCGGTACAGCGCCCCCATCACTGCAGATGCAGCACCAATCCGCCTGTCGATCTCACGCTCCACCCTTCCCTCACTCGTGAACAAGACCCCGAGATACTTAAACTCCTCCACTTGGGGCAGGACCTCATCCCTGACCTGGAGAAGGCATTCTACCCTTTTCCGACTCAAGACCATGGTCTCGGATTTAGAGGAGCTGATTCTCATCCCAGCTGCTTCACACCCGGCTGCGAACTGCTCCAGCGAAAGCCGGAGATCACGTTCTGACGAAGCCAACAGGACCACATCATCTGCAAAAAGCAGAGACCTGATCCTTAGGCCACCAAAACGGATCCCCTCACCACCTTGGCTGCACCTAGAAATTCTGTCCATAAAAGTTATGAACAGAATCGGTGACAAAGGGCAGCCTTGGCGGAGTCCAACTCTCACCGGAAACGAGCCCGACTTACTGCCGGCAATGCGGACCAAGCTCTGACACTGGTCGTACAAGGACCTAACAGCCCGTATCAAGGGGCCTGGTACCCCATACTCCCAGAGTACCCCCCACAGGGCCCCCCGAGGGACGCGGTCGAACGCCTTCTCCAAATCCACAAAACACATGTAGATTGGTTGGGCGAACTCCCACGCACCCTCCAGGACCCTCCCAAGGGTATAGAGCTGGTCCAGTGTTCCACGGCCAGGACGAAAACCACATTGCTCCTCCTGAATCCGAGGTTCGACTATCCGACGGACCCTCCTCTCCAGAACCCCTGAATAGACCTTACCAGGGAGGCTCAGGAGTGTGATCCCTGTGAAAGAACACTCTCTTCAACTAATGCCACTGGTCCCGATGGTATTGAGAATCGGTTTATTAAATTAGCTTCTGATGTTCTGGCATGTCCTCTCTCAATCCTTTTTAATATGTCATTTGATAGTTGCTCAGTTCCAAAGGAGTGGAAATGCACTAAAATTTTCCTTTATTCAAGGGGGGGTGATTCATGTAAACCAAATAATTATAGACCAATTGTAATCATTAATGTACTTTTTGAACCCCAATCTCCCAGTCCCAGGGTGGACACTCATACCACTAGACCACTGAGCTGGTGTTCAGCTGAAGCTCAGCAGTATTCCTGAACATGCTTACCTTGTTCTTCACACTGGAGTGTAAACATGTTGCTGCTGAATTAACACAGCTGAAGTCCAGAGTTTACCCAGTCTATTGTTTAATCCTCCTGAGCTATATTATTTACCTCTGATATATGTGGCAATGGTGGCAGAGGAGTTAAGTGGCCGCCTTGCAATCAGAAGGTCGCAGGTTCGCGTCCCACTCAGTCTGTTGCTGTCGTTGTGTCCTTGGGCAAGAAACTTAACCCGCCTTGCCTGCTGGTGGTGGTCAGAACGACTGGTGGCGCCAGTGCTCGGCAGCCTCGCCTCTGTCAGTGCGCCCCAGGGCAGCTGTAGCTACGATGTAGCTCATCCCCACCAGCGTGTGAGTGTGTGTGTGAATGGATGGATGACTGATTGTGTTGTGAAGCGCCTTGGGGGGTTGTAGAACCCTAAGAAGGCGTTATACAAATACAGGCCATTTACCATACTGAATTTTTGAAACAGGCTGTTTTAAAACAATATTAGCCTGGAAAAGTAGCTTGACACTTGGGGTCAATAGATCTATAATTCTCAGCTAACAGAAATGTCATTGTTATTTCTGATTCTAACGGGTCACTTTGAGTGTTTCATGCAGGCTGAACATGAAAATAGTCTCCTCCACCTATCTCCTGCATTATCTTCTGATAGAAAATAGACGGTGAAACTGTAGGATTAGAAAAGACTGACAGATCTACGTCACACTCAGTGCGTTTACATGTGCAGCATCAACATCTAAGTCGATCCTGGTCGAACTTATGATAATAAGCTTCGAGTCTTTATCCTCGTTTACATGCGCTTTAGAAAACCGACCTCTCAAATGAAGTTGGTTCCACTCCGGTACAGTAGGTGGCGACATGCACCCTTTCATGTTGGGCATTGTTCCGGTTAGCTTGTAACAACACAACTTGTAAACAAACGCTGGCGGGAGTAAATGAGACGGAATTGAAACAGGATATGCACCGTGGATGAAAGAATGGACAACAACAATGCTGCAGCACAGCTTATTGGTACGTACTGCGCTGTTAGATGTTACGCGTGTTACGTTGTGGCGGTGATATTATCAGATGAGCGCTACTGCGGCCGCGTCACTTCCGGAATGTGAGCGTCTACTCGGTTCAGATCGGCTGACCCGTTTACATGCAGAAGGAAGTCAGATAACTACCGCATTATCTGGGTGCTTCAGCCCGATTAGAAGAAGTTCACTTTGAGCCAGACTAACGCGTTTACATGCATTTAAAAAAAATTATGCTAGTCTTTTTAGCGCAAAAGTTCGGTTTTCTTATGTGCATGTAAACGCACTGACTGTCACTAAACATTCATGGACTCACCCAGTGCTTAACTTGAGCCGGATCTTGCTGGAACAGGATCCAGAAACTGTCTTATTTTGAAGGGACGCGTTCCAGTAATTATCTGCTAGGATCAGTTAATTCGCGCTGCTACCTCGTGATTACAATGGGTAAACAATCAGAATCAGAAGGGTTTTATTGCCAGATGTGTGAGAAATCACAACATTAGGAAATTGCTGCGGTACTTGGTGCAAAAAAAAGATAAAAAAAATAAGAGATAAGCAAATATAAGAAGTAATAATATACTCATGATAAAATAATTATTATAAAAAGTGGCAATAATTAAAGAAGCAGCTACTATATACACAGTGCAGGTACTAATCAGAGTGGATCAGCTTCAGGTACAAACACAACACCGGGTCATGTGACTGGGACCAAGCGACTGGAGTGGGCAGCCCTAGGATTGACATTCATGAGTCCAACAGCAGAGGGGAAGAAACTGTTCTTGTGGCAAGAGGATCTGGTCCGAATGGATCTGAACCTCCTGCCAGATGGGAGCGGGTCAAAGAGACAGTGTCCAGGGTGAGTCGGGTCAGCTGTGAGCCGACCTGCACGCCTCAATGTCCTGGAGGTGTACAGGTCCTGTATGGAGGGGAGTTTGCAGCCAATGACCTTTTCAGCAGAGCGTACAACACGCTGCAGCCTCTTCTTGTCCCTGGTGGTGGCTCCAGCATACCACATGGTGATTGAAGAGGTGAGGATGGACTCGATCACTGCGGTGTAGAACTGCCTCATCCACTGTGCTGGCAGGTTGAATTTCTTCAGCTGCCTCAGGAAGTACATCCTCTGCTGGGCCTTTTTTATGATGGAGGTGATGGTGGGCTCCCACTTGAGGTCTTGGGTGATGGTGGTGCCCAGGAAGCGACATGAGTCCACCATCGTGATGGGAGTGTCAGACAGGATTATGGGGGGAGGGGGGCTGTGTGCTTCCTAAAGTCCACAACAACCTCAGCTGTCTTCTTGGTGTTTAGCACCAGGTTGTTGTGGCTGCACCAGGACACCAGCCGTTCCACCTCCATTCTGTAGGCAGACTCATCCCCATCAGAGATGAGTCCAATCACGGTGGTATCGTCTGCAAACTTGATTAGTTTGACAGACTCATAGTTGGAGGTGCAGCCGTTGGTGTACAGGGAGAAGAGCAGAGGGGAGAGAACACACCCCCGAGGGGAACCGGTGCTGATGGTCCGCAGGTCCGAGAAATTCTTCCCCAGCCTGACTTGTTGTTTCCTGTCTGTCAGGAAGTCAGTGATCCACCTGCAGATTGGGTCAGGCATGTTCATCTGGGACAGTTTGTCTTGAAGGAGGTCTGGCAGGATTGTGTTGAAGGCGGAGCTGAAGTCCACGACCAGGATCCTGGCGTAGGTACCCGGGGAGTCCAGATGCTGCAGGATGAAGTGTAGAGCCATGTTGATGGCATCATCTACAGACCTGTTGGCTCTGTAGGCAAACTGCAGGGGGTCCAGGAGGGGGGGCTGTGAGGTTCTTGAGGTGGGGGAGAACCAGGTGCTCAAATGACTTCATGACCACAGATGTCAGAGCCACAGGTCTGTAGTCATTAGCCCTTTTTATAAGACACACCA
>SSNS01000303.1:717591-734548 GCA_006937985.1 Aphyosemion australe | reverse complement strand
ATACAAGTACCGGTTCCGGTACCCATCCCTACTCGTGACTGAAGGAGCACAAAGATACACAGCGAGCGATTTATTCGTGGACGGAAATGACGAGAAACGTGGATTTAGAGATGCCGACCGCATGAAGAGGTGGAGGAGAATGAGGGACAACTTCGTCCGTGTTAAAAACTCTAAAATACATTAAAACAAGGTAAACACAGTAGTAAATACACTATCGTAGACCGGATACGTGACTGTAATGGTGACAGGATACCCCAGGAATGTCCTCTGCTGTCCAGGCGGGGGGTTGCTTTGCAACATCCCCCAGCCAACAGAGAAGTATAAACATAAAACGCCTCCGTCAACGCGTATGCGTCTCTAGCCCGCGGAGCTGACGGAGAAGTATAACTCAGCCTTTAATGTAAGGCCCCAGAGAGGGTTTGTTTTCACAGTACCGTATAGAAGCTAACTATAAATGTATTATAGCATATCAGTTCATAAGTGTAATCTAGTGCTTTTTGTCTGCTTTAACATGGTTGAAATGTTTCATTAAAAGAAGACGATCACTCGTCTGGGCTAAGCCCCAGATCTTTTTCAATCCTAAATCCGCCCCTGCTCGAGACCTGTGTTGTCATTCAAAATAGCAGACACATCTTGATACTCCAGTTCTAACTCGCTCTCTTCAGCTGCATCATCATCAATAGTGGAGCCTTCTTCCTCCTGTCCATCTGTAGTTTCTTCCTCTTTCTCTACACCATATAATCGAAAAGCCTTCATAAAGCCACTGTCCGTTGTTGTCCAGGTCACTTTGTCCCTGATGTGATACTCAGAGTGTATTTCTTCTAACGCTGCAGCAAGAACATCAAATGTGTGTGAACCTATAAGAGGTCTACACGCCAGTGCAGCTGAATGCCGTTCCAATGAGTTGTCAGCTATCCAGTGACAAGTAACTCCCAAATAGCTTCGTCGTCGCCGCCACCATCGTTTGAAGTTTAGGAAAGTATGGGTACGGTCATGGCTAGTTCATGACTGTGGCGGCGACGCCTCATCAGCAAAACCAGTAGAAGCATTTCCTCCATATCCAGCTCCGTCTCCGTTTTGTTTATTTTTCTCACATGCAGACAGGAGGCTGCCACCTTGGAGTCATGTGAGGGGAGAACGCGCTGTGATTGGTCACTTGGAAGATTTCAGCTCAGCTGACAGCTCACATAGTGCACACACGGCGAGTTTCTGCCCCCCGTGGGGCGAAAAGTATCAAACTAGTTTGATTTTCATCTCAGCGTCTCGTGAGGCAGAAAACTCAAGCCCCCTTCAGACAGGCCATGAAAAACGGAAATGTTCGGGACTCTGTCCGTAAGACGTTTGTGTCTGAATACAAATATCCGGTAAACCTTTTCCTGAATTAGACCGGACGAAGCCCCTAGTAACAGGACCGGACTCGTCACGGACAGGGTGGCTGCTTCAGACTGGTGAGGTCGAGTTCCGGACAGGGAGGAGGAGGGGAGCGGGGGACGCTGGTGCGCACTGGTGCGCACCTAGATTACATATATCACGTGACCGGGAAGGCAATGTTTTTCAACACGTCTGACCAGAAAACTTCGCCACTTGGTCGTGAATGTTTCCATATACGCTGGGTAGCTCGCTCCTGAAGCATGCGGCGAACCATGGCAGTTCGCCTCCTACGGTACCGTCTCCTGGAAGCGCGACAGAGCGCATCACAGCGCTTCCGTGATTCCTTTATTAACCATTAAGCTTCATCATCCAGGTCTCTTATGCATCTTCGTGTGCGCAGAATTGTGCTTAACGTAAGTCCGATCAGTGAGAGGAATTCTATCACTTACTAGCTTTATTTGGGGAAATAACGCATGAACGCCCGCTGCATTATGCAATATCTGGGTACAGCCTTCCCACCCCCCACCCCCTCCCTCTCAGACGTCTGGAACTTTTCCCTGCTGTGTGAAGGCAGCCGAAAGGACAAGTTCCGGTGCAAATGTGGTGTGTCTGAAAACACAGTTCTGGTTAAAGACCGGACTGAATTGTCCACACATATTCCAAAATGTCAATCTGAAAAGGGCTTCAGTGAAAATTAGGCGCACACAGCAAGCAAACGGCCTCAAATGACCGTTAGCTCAGCTGTTGGCTCTCGTGTGTGGCAGACTTTAGATGTGGAAGTGAAAGGGCTGTGTGTAAAACACCTCCCAGCAGACACACCAGTACCTAATGACAACATGAATGCTTGGTGTTTCTATCCTCAGAACTCCAGACTGATGTACCTACACTGAAAGAAAAAGTCTGCTGGATTGACATAATTGAATCATGTACATTGGTGGTACATGTATATAACATGTTGTGAGAACATGAAATGGTCATGTTCTAATAACATGTATTTAACACAAAATACATTCATACCAATTCCACAACCTCACCAACACCCTATTTTCAGTGTGTCTGTGCTCCTATCTGTGTCTAGACCAGTGTTGCACACGCTCCCTGTGATTTCCATAGGTGTTATTCTAGTTGGAGACACTGCTGAGTGCTATGTGAACCCCTCTCCTCTGGACCACTATCCCTTTCAGTCATGGTTTTTGGTTTTGTTGTTTTTGCTCGCTGCCATCTTAAGAACTATACACAAATTCTTTTAGCACATGTATATTTCATTTAATTTATAATACTTTAAATGTGAACTTAACTCAAACTGTAATCAATTAGCCTTTCGCCGGCCCCGCCCCCAGAACGGCTATTGTCCAATCACACATCATAGCAACCGTTACTATCCGACAGCTCCAAACAAAATGATGAAGCTAAGCCTAATTTACTACTAAGCATTAGCCTCGATAGTAGTCGTGTCTCCTTCGTTTCCCTTCAGAACCTCCTCATCGAGCTCAACCAGCAAGCCAGCAGCATGAGTGCTCCCCCCGCCCGCAGCTGGGCGGAGGTCCGACTCCCAGACTATCCAAGACCCTTTTAGATAAGACACACTGTGCCGGAAAATCAGCGTAATATTACCTCAACTGTGTGTCTTATAAACGCACATTAAGCCTTGGCGCAACAGCGGGTGGTGTCAAGATCACGTGATGAATTAATGCCGAGCTCCGGCCGGGAACTATATTGAAAATAAAAGTAAACACGGGCATAAAAAGTTACATTTTATAAACTCAGCTGAGATGATAAACTGAGCGATGCAGAGCTTTTCTCCGTTAGAGCTGCCTGCAGCTCAGATCATCTGACATCTGGCAGCTCACAGGGACACCGTGTCGCCGCCACCGCTCCTCGGATCCACGCGTCCCCGGACCTTCTCCCAAACTCCAAACTCCTTGTTCCCTGCTACGCTTCGCTCAGCAGAGCCGACACTAATATATGCCTCCACTGCATACTGTAACCCTTTTTGCCTCTATCGGGATGATATTGAGGACGAATTGCTCCAAAAAATGTTGCTGACACGCATCTGTCTACTTCTTTCCATCGCGGAAACCTGCGGAGCTGCAGTATTTGATCCACTTATTGTCGGAGTTGGCAACAGTAACTAAGGGGGGCGGGGCTCGGCGAAAGGTCAATTGATTTATTTTAATTTTCAACATTTAGAAAGAGCGTGGCATGCTGGGAAATTTGTTCCATCCAACCAGACATCCATTGGACAATCATGGTTGGTAGAGGCAGGGTTAGAAATAAAAAATTGCAGGAGAGTGGTAATGACTGAAACAGGCAGAAAGGGTCAGAAATTTGGTTAGAGCGAGATTAAAAAATAGCCTTAGAAAAGCAGGACAGAAACCTGAAGAGCTCAGACCCGGGTGCTACGTATGCCGGTAGATCAGAGACATAAACATTCAACTAATGAACAATGGAGTCAGCTGTTCCAGCAGCTGGAGTCACGCCACCAGGTGCATAAAATGATAAAATTAAACAACATTGCTAAAATCCACCTGTCCCCTCTGTTGCTCTGCCTGCACTGTTCCACACATGCACAACCACCTCTGACAACCACCTGATAGACAGCTTCACATGCCAAAGTGTGAGAGAGTAACATGTTTACTTTGTCCCTGCTTTGTAGAATATTGATATTAACAGTAATAAAAGGTTTAATATGATGATGAGGTGAAACTGACCTCTTCAGTAATTATGTATTGTTTTATCTCCATTGTGTGGTGCTGGAAAAGTTTTAAAATTTACCTTGAAAACTGCTTGAATTAGATGGTGATAAAAGTGTAGGAATCCTACCTTTATCAGTAGTGCAGATGATCATATCTGGTGTATCTGTGAGTTGTTTAATCAGTAAACACGTGTTTCTCTAAAGGAAAAGTGTCCTATCAGGTTCAACACCCTCAGCAGAAACCTGAGTCAGGGTTTCCCCCAGCGCTATTTTAGCCTGGCGGGCCGCCACGCTTTGCGTCACTTATTTATTTATTTTAAAGTTTTTTTAATGCACCAAACTAGCATTTAAAATGTTAAATTTAGGGCTGAAACAAATACTCGAATGTTTCGATTAAAAAAATTCCTCAAATCATTATTATTTACTGATTCGAGGCGTTGTTAAATGCGTAACGCAGCCGGACTCTAATTTACACGGGCACATTTTACTGGAGCACAACGTTGGATATCACCGGTGATCGCGACAGCATGGAGGACAATGGAGAAAACAATAAAGGCAAAAGGCAAAGGCGGTCCAAAGTTTGGAACCATTTTAAACTCAGAAGAAGAGAAAACACAGTCGAGTGTCTCCACTGTAAAACGGAGTTGTCTTACCATAACAGCACAACTTTATGCTTGAACAGGAAACCGCTTCAGCCAGCCGAATCCACGACCAGGTAGGCTAATGCTAATACCATAGACATAGCTAATACGTAGCACGCACGCTAACTTTCGCGTCACGTAGGGACCGGAAAAAAACAAGTTAATCGTGTTCACGTTAAACTAAGACTGAATAAACTCTACAACTGAAAGAAAAATCACCATCATCCTGTTTATGTAGATGGCTGCAGCTGCAGCGGTGTGGAGCAGGGACGCAGCTAATACCTGGAGTCATTACTGCGGCTCAGTGTGTCGCTGCACATATGGCAGGCCGTTATAGCATGTAATTTACTAACATATCTATCTTTGAATATAATTTTAGGTTGAATTATTGCCAATCTGTGTATATTTTGAAAAATATGACGCATTGTTACTAGTAGAAATTAGTAACATTTCTACTTGAAGTTTGATTTTGAAACACAAACTCAGAATTTTTTTCCTCCGTTTTGAAAGGTCGTCAAATAGAATATTTGATTGACAGAGGATTAGATAGAATATTAGAATACTAAAATATTAAATAGCTGTAGCCCTTGTTAATGCAGGAGATAGATGTAGGAGACTATTTTCATGTTCAGCCTGCATAAAAAACTCAGAGTGATCGATTATAATCAGAAATAATCATAAAAAAATATTTGTTCAGTGAAGCACACCTTTAAAATAAATAGGGGTCTTTAATCTGCAAGTCTGACTTTAACAGCATCTGGTGATACAACAGCACAATAGCAACATCTTATGATGGATAAGTGAACAGGGTGAGAGGTCAGGTGTATTTTCCATTATCTGAATTGTATTTTTTTTGTGTCTGGTAAAACCATATTTCAAGATTGTGCCTTTTTGTAAGACAAATACGTATTGTTAATAAATGGTTTATAACACCACATCATACAGTCATAATCCAAGGGGTTCAAATGAAGGCAACTGGACTTCTTTGTTTTCTTGAAGACGTTTCGCTTCTCATCCGAGGAGCTTTGTCAATTCTGAATTCTGAACAAAGCTCCTCGGATGAGAAGCGAAACGTCTTCAAGAAACCAAAGAAGTCCAGTTGCCTTCATTTGAACCCCTTGGATTACCATGACCTGGATGACTGAGAACCTTCACCAGCACATACAGTCATACTTTTAAACTTCCTGACAACTTTTTTTTTTTTACAAAAACACCGTGGGTCGCCCGTGAGCTTGTCTACCACCGGGCTTTGCGAGTTTTCTGGGGGAAACCCTGTGAGTGTTCCCTTTGATGCTGACGGAAGCATGATCCAATGGATCCATGCTGAGTAAACACATTCTCATCACATCAGAGTGCTTGTAGGTGTTGTTTCAGCAAAGCACCTCCAAGTTCCACTTCTGTGATTCAGGAACTAAAGAAATGTAAAAACCTATTTGTGTCTTTCTGTTTTAATATTCCGCTAAAGTCCATTATTACATCACCAGCTGTGTGTTAAAACAAACCTGTTACACTTCTGTGATGGTAATGTGACAGTGTGAGTGTCCTGTCACTGTATCCCGATTGATCATGCGCCCTGGCTGCTTGGCCACAGGGATATCCCTTTGTCTGACTGGTCAGCGCTCGTGACTCTCACCCAGGAGTCTGGAGATTGAATCCCGCCCGGGCCCTCGTTTCTCCACCTTGCCACACTAATGGTTAGTGGTTTCTGTGTGGACAGAGAGAGAGTCACCTGTGAGGTAAAGCTACTGAAAAGAGCCAAAATTGTATAGATGAAACAGGAACAATGAGAATCTGATGCGAAAGTCTATTTATGTCAATAATCCAGCTTAGACTGAGAGACCATCTAAAGCAGGGGTCTCCAACACATCGCTACCGGTAGCTTGCGACGCACTTGAAAGTCGCTCTCCTGGAAGCAGCCAGGGAGCCAGCCTGCCCACTTGTAATTAATGAGGACAGCTTTAAAATTTGATGGCAAGCTGTCCCCGTTTTCTGTAAAATGTAATCTAAAATCAGCATTTTGTAGAAATGAAATAAAAATCTGATTATTGCACAAATCAGTGGGGAAAATTCACTTGTCACAGCAGCACCATCACTCAAAGGGTAATTAGAAGAAGATAAAGACAAGGATACATCTATATGCACATAGGCAGTAATCTAGTATTGTAATCTTAGATCACTAAAAAAAAACACAATTAAAAGATAAAAACAAACTTGGTACCAACACTATGCAGCATACTGTAAGAGACACAGACAACAATGTGAATCCGTTATTGCACAAGTATAGAACACATGAATATTGCATTGGTGTTATTGTGTACCTGGATGATACCAGTACAGCTTAAACTGGGGAGTTATACACTCTTACAGCAGAGGGGATGAAGGATCTGCGATAGCGCTCAGTTTTACATCTGGGATGTCTCAGTCTACCTCTGGAGGAGCTGTCCATGATCTCCACAGTGGAGTTCAGTGGGTGGAAGGGGTTTCTTAAGATGGAGGTCATCTTCCCCAGCATCCTCCTTTTACATGTCTCCTCAACAGAATCCAGCGGGCAGCCCAGAACCGAGCTAGCTTTGGTAGCTTCAGTCTCTTTCTTTCTCGGTCAGAGCTGCCTACACCCCAGCAGACCACAGCAGAATGAATAACAGAGCCAACAACAGAGTGATAAAAGGATTTTAGCAGCTGGGAGTTAACTCTGAAGGACCTCAGCCTCCTCATGAGATGGAGGCGGCTTTGGCCCTTCTTATACAGAGCATCTGTGTTGTGGGACCAGTTCAGTTTACTGTTGAGGTGAACACCCAGGTACTTAAAGGTGTCCACCACCTCAATGTCTGCTCCCTGGATGTTTACTGGTGAGTGAGTGAGGATATTTTATTAAAATATCTTCAGCTTTATTAATTTGATGCAAATTTTTGTGTTGTATTATTTGGAAAAATAATCCTAACACAACATAATTACTTGAAAGGTTTTGTATTAAATGACATTCTATAGTTTTTGGAAGTATCTGTTAATTTATTTGTGCAGCGCACCAGGCTAAAGACCAAAGGTAACAGATAATTTGCTTCTGTGGCCCCCAGACTCTGGAACTCTCTCCCCCTGAGCCTGAGATCAGTTGACTCAGTGGTCTCCTTTAAAAACTCACCTGTTCAGGCTGGCTGTTGAGTGACCTTTGGTTGATTCTTCTCTGCTACCTTCTCTTCATTCTGCTCTGTCTACCATTTCTGCCTTTCCCATGATCCACTGATCACCCTTATTCATTTTCCTTTTGCCTTTTTTTTCACATCCTTTTTAATCACAATTTTTACTTTTCCCTTTTTTGATGTTTTTAATCATTTTTTATATTTTTATTTTACTTTTTGTTTTTGTGAAGTGCCTCGTGATGTTTATCTTGAGAGGCGCTATATTAAAGATTGTTTCTTCGTCTTCTTTCTTCTGACAAAACAGCTTAACACTATGAAAAACTGACATTGCTGCTGAGGCTCCAGGCAGGGCACAGGGTCAGTGACTGAAGAGGAACAGGTTAGCTGTTCCTGTCTGCTCAAAAAGTTATGTTACTGATCCATTCTAAAAAAAAAAAAAAAAAAAGTCAAATCATTCACATAAAGTAGGTTTCCGATTAGTCAAAAAATAATATATGTTTCGTTCAGTCTGAGTTTCAAAACAGGAATGTCACTATTTTTCTTTTTCTTTTTTTTTTTTTACAATATTGATGTATTGAAATAGAGAAAGCAACTTGTGAATACAATGCATGTTAATATAGTAAGTGTGGCAAGGTGGAGAAACAAGGACCTGGGCAGGATTCGATCCCCAGACTCCCGGGTGAGAGTCACACGCGCTAACCAGTCAGCCAAAGGGATATCCTAGTGGCCAAGCAGCCAGGGTATGATCAAATCGGGATACAGTGACAGGATGCTCACCCTGTCCCATAAGCATAGCATTTTAACATAGTAAGCATATGCATTTTCACACATGGAAAGTATCAATGTGAATAAATCGTATGGCAGTAGCTCTTCTGTACTTTCATGGTGTAAAAGTAGCTTACGCTCTCCAAAAGGTTGAAGACCCCTGATCTAAAAGCTCAGGAACCCTTTGCAGGTGTTCTGGATTCATCAGCTGATTAGAGTATGACACATTGAGTCTAGAATATTGAACCTTTTCACAATATTCTAACTGTCTGAGATGTTGAATGTGGGGTTTTCATCAGCTGTAGCCATAATCATCACAAATAAAGGCTGAAATATCTGGATTTGCATGGAATGAGTCTGTCTCATAGATTAGTTTCACCTTTTAGGTTGAATTAATGACATAAAGGAACTTTTGCACCAGATTCTCATCTTTACAGTTTCACCTGTATAAATGTTTCAGTGAAAGCAGCTGAATGGGTTAGAGGTGTGTGACAATGGTAACTTTCATGTTTCTGTATCTTTTTAAACTTTAACTGTTATCATTCATATTTGACATATTTTGATCATAATCAGATTGTGGGGTAGATAACTCTTTGTAATTAGACTGTAAGGTGCTAGAACGTCTCTACAGCTATTAATACTCTGGAGTGTCATCCAGAACACTACTTTATAGCCAGTATGGATACACTGGTGTTTTAAAACAGTTTTAATTTATCAGGGTCGACTCAGATAGGCACACAGAAAAGACTCGTACTACGACGTATTTCAAAGTTAAAGGCTTTATTGAAGCTACATCAGCAGTATTACAACACAGTGAAAAGCACATGAAAAACCTCAGCTCTTACCGCTGCCTTGTGATTGGAGAGCCAACACTCCTAGGTAGAGTGCGCTTCACTGAACAGCTGGGCGTCCGTACGTAAACCCACAGCAGACTCTAACTTCTTCTTCCCTGTCCTTTCTCTTTATGCTCTAAGTCCACACACACACACACACATTCCTTCGGGGGGGCTGAGTGGTCAACCCAGTCTCCCCATCGCCACATTCCCTCGGGACTTAGCGTTCCATATCATTCCACTCTTGATGTTTTAATCATTCAATTAATATATACCTCTGGTGTCCAAGGCATATACACATCACCACCAACCTCATTTAAGCTGAAGTTCATCGTAAGCGTTGCAATATTACCCAATTTACCTCCCGTCCAATTCTTCCAACATACACACAAGTACAAATGTTACATAAAGCGATGAATATTATTGCCACCATTAATATTAACAATGGAGGAACCGTAGTTTGTCTAGCAGTGGCAGACATGCCTGTGAATATGTCCCACCAATGATGTGTTTGTTCAATTATCTTAGCAACATGTTTTTATACCCCCACCGGCCACCAAAGTTGACATCATGAGTTTGGAGATGTTAGACCTATGAGACTCTATCATTTGTGATACCTCCGTGGACTGTTCCAATGCGCATTTGAAACGCTCCAGAGAGAGAATCCAGGGAGTATTCAAAATCTCCCATCGTACCGAATTAGTCAATCGATAGGTCTTGTTACACCAACGCCATAGATGTACATTCTTTAGGCAACCAGTAAAAGGAACCAAAGGTACCTGCGATGAGTTCTTCATAGTGGCAACACATAGAGTGTTTGGTCCTATTTGCCAAAACATTTCCCTAGCTGGCTCCACTGTCCAATCACAGAGTACAACCTTTGAATCAGTCAGACATGGATTGCTATGTCCCACCTGTAAGCTGCACGCTAGTTCTTTATCAGTTTTATCACAGTGGCGTGCATCATACGTCACGTTTGATGTTGGTTCCCACCACTCTCCACTTACATGTAAATACCAGTAACCTGCGGCTGTGATTACCGGTAAAACTTGATACTTGCACACCACCTTGGGTGTAGTGACATTATACTGGATCCAACGGCCAGTACACATTGTAAAATTACATATGGTCTCTTCTGCATGTAACTGTAACCATAAATATTCCACATTGTTCTCCATGTGTGATAATTGTTAGTCACAACACTATATTGGAATCGGTTCCTCTGCATCTCAGCATGCATAGTTTGTAACGTACACACGGTCCAATTACCAATATGCGAGAAAAAAAAAATTTTTTTAATGCATCATACGTTTCATTCCACAATTTTAGTTCCCACTTCAATGATGTTTTCCACAATTTCACATTCTCTTTTTGACCTATAATAGCTTGCGGCATCCATTCAGCCACCTGTGTGACTGCTTGTGCTGAAAAATGTCCAGTGTTGGACAGCATGGTTCTGGTAACTTCATTGTCAGCTGAATTAGCTATACCGTACAAAGTTCCTGTTCCTCTTAGTCATTCCCCAGCAGAGTTGGAGATGGGCCATGGCACCAACGGCAAGGAGGCACATGACCCAGAAGGTGACACCTCCATCTCCGAGGCCTTCATTGGTCCCCATTCCGTCTGCGCGTTTGTCCTTGTTGATCCTTCTGCGCGCTTGTCCTTGTTGATCCTTCCTGGGCCGTCCCACCAGCAACTCCCACCACGACATCAATCTACACAAAGACACAAAACTTAGATATAGAATGACAAGCATTAATATTTTTTTCTATAACATTTATTTACAGGTAGATTAACCCATTTCTCTTCTCCATGATAGAGGATACTGACGGTGGCATCCGTCCCTTGGGCAATGATCTCAGCAGGCCTTGGAGGGCCATGCTGTTGCCTCACCCACACTTTGGCTCCTAATCCAGTTAAGGGAACTACAGGTCCCTTCATTTTATCTGGGTTTCCAAAAATCAATGAGGCCTCTGCTCCTGTATCTACTAATGCATTTGTAACTTGAACTGATTTATTTCAATAAATTTCTAATTTCACATGAGGCCTAACGTCACTTGCGGACCACTCCTTTAATTCTTTTCTATTACTAAGGGCCACAAGCGCTCGACCTTTATCCTAATCTTTATGAAACGGATTCTGATGCTTCCGTTTGGGCTGCTGCTTACTCTTTTTTCTTATCCTTCCTCCTTCTCACAGCTGCAATCTGATACTCCTCATCCTCCTCCTCTGAGCTCTCCTCCAAGGGAGGGGCTGATGGTGTAGGAGTTTTTGTCATCATAGTTTTCAGCAAAGCTGTAAGTTCAGACATATTAGAGCGGCTCTCGGGTCTGGGATTGAACACACACTGGACTTTTAAACCTATTTGTTTGCATTTTTCAGCCAAAGCTGACATAGGCAAACCATCAATCTCTTCCAAAGGGACTCCTGCCTGTCTTAACGCCTTCCACATCTCTGTTCTATTACTCCCCATTCCTCTATTCTGCTGCCGAGACGGAGCTCGATTGTCATTTCTCCTAGGCTGAGGCTGTTCTCTCTCTGGTTCAGACCAATCTCCCAAAGTAGCAAGCTCTGCCAACCGCGCCCTGATAACACTGAAAGTCAAATCAGCTGTTCCCAATAGCAAACTTAACACCGGGGCCCTGTAGGCGGATGGTGCATCCCGAATAATTGCATCTCGGATCGCCTTTGAAACCTCTCCATCTTGAATGTGAGCACTCCCGGTTCTAGACACCGAATCACGCACACTTAATCTAGTCAACCTGGACTCGGCATCCTTCAAAGTCACCCACTTGCCCCAGATCTCGGGCCAATCACTGGAAGTTGGAAACACTGCCTGACATGCTAGCCCATAAATGTCAGCAAGAGACATGGCATCTCCCTCATTCATCATACGTCCGATGGCTCGGAACTCTGCATTCACCCTGCTGTCTGAGCACATTCCTGCAAACCACTGATAATCACCATTATCCAACTGCAAAGCATCTCCACCTTCCTCATTTATTCGATGCAACCACACATCTGTAGGCTCTCCTACTCTGCTTTAATTTCTGATTAATGTGTGACACCTCCTCTTTTTTCCTCCTCTCCTCCTGCTCCTTTAATCTGTTCTCGTCCTCTATCATTTTCTTTTCCTCCTGTCTAATTTTCTCTTCTTCCATCAACCTCTCATATTCCTCCCTTTCTCTCATTGCCTCCTCTTCTTCAAGCCTCTTCATCTCTTCCTTCTTAAGTCTCTCTTCTCTCTGCTCTTCCTCCTGTTTAGCACACTGTAAACTCTTTGCATGTTCACAGGAGCGGACTTCATCTAGAGTCACAACCCGCTCCTTCCATGCCTCTGCTAATATCAACATCATGTCTCTCGTTCCCCCTAACGGGGCTTTATCTCTAACCTCAACACGCTGCAAACGATCCTGCACGGCGGCAGTACTCGCTGCAGAAAACGGTCCTCTCCACGGACCAGGGCGTGCCCCACGCTTCCGTAAAAGGTCCCCCGTTTCTCTAAACACTTTCCCAACCAGAGACGGGAGCTGGTGCCACTTCCGCACCCTCCACGCTCTTCTGATGCTGACGCCACTTCTGCGTCCTCACTCTAAAACAAGAAGCCATTTCTGTGTGTAGCCTGAGTTTAATGATCCTGCCGACAACGCCAAATGTTTTGAAACAGTTTTAATTTATCAGGGTCGACTCAGATAGGCACACATAAAAGACTCATACTACGACGTATTTCAAAGTTAAAGGCTTTATTGAAGCTACATCAGCAGTATTACAACACAGTGAAAAGCACATGAAAAACCTCAGCTCTTACTGCTGCCTTGTGAGTGGAGAGCCAACACTCCTAGGTAGAGCGCGCTTCACTGAACAGCTGGGCGTCCGTACGTAAACCCACAGCAGACTCTAACTTCTTCTTCCCTGTCCTTTCTCTTTATGCTCTAAGTCCACACACACTCACATTCCTTCGGGGGGGCTGAGTGGTCAACCCAGTCTCCCCATCGCCACATTCCCTCGGGACTTAGCGTTTTTCACATCTTTCTTATCTCCACTCAGGCCTCTGGCAGAAACCACCTGTTCCCTATCGCGTGCGAAGCAGTAAATAACGGGTTTCACAAGACCCTTCTAGTGCGAAGCAGCAAAGTAACAAGTTATATAAACTCTCCCTGCGTAGGGAGAGTTATGTATATTGGATTAAATGATTACAAAACAGCACAAATATATATATTTCTATATCAACTGGTGTCATTGGTAGGAGGAATTTCCCAACTGTGCAGACAAGGAAGAGACTGGGATGATTTTAACCGGTGTATTGAAGCATCTTCATAGTAAACGATGTACAGCAGGTGGTACAACAAAGGAAGCATAAATACAGAGATGGAGGTGTGGTCTCTGCAAGCAGAAAGAATACACGCTATAACCATACACCAAATAACACAAAATTACAGTCAAATACTGTTCATCTCAAATAAGCAGACTTACACAAGTCTAATATGTGCTCTTTAAACAAGTACAGTCACTTAACACACATAAAAATGCCCAATGATTATCCATATGTAAAACAATAGGAACCGGACGTTAGCTTAACTTAGCTAGTAGGCTAACCGTGTGACTCAAGTGCTGCTCTTTATTTTTTATTTTTTATTTAACCTTTATTTAACCAGATGAGTTGATTGAGAACTCATTCTCATTTACAACGACGATCTGGCCAAGAGGCAGCAACAGACACATAGTTAGCTTTACACAAACAGATAAGATAAAAAACAGATGAGATAAAAAAATACAAGATAAAATAAGATGAAACAGCTAGACATAAAAACAAAGGACTGTTCTCATATATAATATGGACAAGCCATCAAAACAGACTTAAAACAATCTTTAAGTACTCAGAAGCAGGCACATTGATCAGAAACTATTGAATGCAATGAATTATTGAAGGTAGATAATAGAACGTAGGTAGTGAGCTTTAGTGATTTTTGCAGTTCATTCCAGTCATTGGGAGCAGCAAACTGGAATGAGGAGTGGCCAAAGGAGGTGCGAGCTTTGGGAATAACCATAGAGATTAGGTTACTGGAACGTAAAATGTGCTGGTTGTTGGAAGTGATGAGTAATGAGTGAAGATATGACGGTGTTCTACCGATGATTGTTTTGTATATAAATTGATACCAATGTAACAACCTGCGGGAATGGAGTGAAGGCCAGTTAACGCGTGAGTACAGATCACAATGATGAATAGTGAAAGGGGCACCAGTGACGAAACGAATTGCTGAGTGATAAATGACATCTCTCAACCCATTCTTTAACATAAACACTCGTTACTAACTTTAGGGAATTTACTTCAGTCATGAACGCACACCATCCTGAAGGTAAACACGGTTTGTTAACAGGTTAATCTAGTAGGAACGACTTGTTGCGCACCACCGTGCTCATCTGCCGTCTGTGCTCATCTGCCGTCTGTCTCGGCCTCATGCATTAGGTTAGACTGCCCTCTGCTGAGCGGGCAAGGAAACACTATTAATCAGGAAACCACTTACTTCAAAGGTACACACTAATAACCTAAAGCCTTTTGTACACAGATGCTTTATATTTTATTAATATTTAGCTCAACCTACAGCTAAGTTTAGGTTGTTGTTGCAGGTTCTCTGACTTGGTGGTCCATAAATGGTTTGATTCTGTTTGTACTTTTTAAAGTCGTAAAACGGCCAAGAGCCTTGAATGTGTATTAGTCCATCCATCCATCCATCCATTGTCTTCCGCTTATCTGGAGTCGGGTCGCGGGGGCAGCAGCCCAAGGAGGGAAACCCAGACCTCCCTCTCCCCAGCCACTTGGGCCAGCTCCTCCGGGGGAATCCCAAGGCGTTCCCAGCCCAGCCGAGAGACATAATCTCTCCAGCGTGTCCTGGGTCTTCCTTTGGGTCTCCTCCCGGTTGGACGTGCCCGGAAAACCTCACCAGGGAGGCGTCCAGGAGGCATCCTAATCAGATGCCCGAGCCACCTCAACTGGCTCCTCTCGATGTGGAGGAGCAGCGGGTCTACTCTGAGCCCCTCCCGGATGACCGAGCTTCTCACCCTATCTCTAAGGGAGAGCCCAGCCACCCTGCGAAGAAAACTCATTTCGGCCGCTTGTATTCGCGATCTCGTTCTTTCGGTCACTACCCAAAGCTCGTGACCATAGGTGAGGGTAGGAACGTAGATCGACCGGTAAATTGAGAGCTTCGCCTTTCGGCTCAGCTCCCTCTTCACCACAACAGACCGGCACAACGCCCGCATCACTGCAGACGCAGCACCAATCCGCCTGTCGATCTCACGCTCCACCCTTCCCTCACTCGTGAACAAGACCCCGAGATACTTGAACTCCTCCACTTGGGGCAGGACCTCGTCCCTGACCTGGAGAAGGCATTCTACCCTTTTCCGACTCAAGACCATGGTCTCGGATTTAGAGGAGCTGATTTTCATCCCAGCTGCTTCACACCCGGCTGCGAACTGCTCCAGCGAAAGCCGGAGATCACGTTCTGATGAAGCCAACAGGACCACATCATCTGCAAAAAGCAGAGACCTGATCCTTAGGTCACCAAAACGGATCCCCTCACCACCTTGGCTGCACCTAGAAATTCTGTCCATAAAAGTTATGAACAGAATCGGTGACAAAGGGCAGCCTTGGCGGAGTCCAACTCTCACCGGAAACAAGCCCGACTTACTGCCGGCAATGCGGACCAAGCTCTGACACTGGTTGTACAGGGACCTAACAGCCCGTATCAAGGGGCCTGGTACCCCATACTCCCAGAGTACCCCCCACAGGGCCCCCCGAGGGACGCGGTCGAACGCCTTCTCCAAATCCACAAAACACATGTAGATTGGTTGGGCGAACTCCCACGCACCCTCCAGGACCCCCCCAAGGGTATAGAGCTGGTCCAGTGTTCCACGGCCAGGACGAAAACCACATTGCTCCTCCTGAATCCGAGGTTCGACTATCCGACGGACCCTCCTCTCCAGAACCCCTGAATAGACCTTACCAGGGAGGCTCAGGAGTGTGATCCCCCTGTAGTTGGAACACACCCTGCGGTCCCCCTTTTTAAATAGGGGGACCACCACCCCGGTCTGCCAATCCAGTGGAACTGCCCCCGATGTCCACGCGATATTGCAGAGCCGCGTCAACCAACACAGCCCCACAGCATCCAGAGCCTTAAGGAAATCCGGGCGGATCTCATCCACCCCCGGAGCCTTGCCACCGAGGAGTTTTTTGACCACCTCAGTGACCTCAGCTCCAGAGATTGGAGAGCCCAACCCAAAATCCCCAGACTCTGCTTCCATCCTGGAAGACGTGCCGGTGGGATTGAGGAGGTCTTCGAAGTACTCGGCCCACCGATTCACAACGTCCCGAGTCGAGGTCAGCAGCACACCCTCCCCACTGTAAACAGTGTTGGTAGTGCACTGCTTTCCCCTCCTGAGACGCCGGATGGTGGACCAGAATCTCCTCGAAGCCGTACGGAAGTCTTGTTCCATGGTCTCACCGAACTCCTCCCA
>SSNS01000303.1:655178-707568 GCA_006937985.1 Aphyosemion australe | reverse complement strand
GCGCTGAACTCAAACAGTGGACAGGAAGTGTTTTGCTCTACTATAAAACACAGCGTGACGGATGAAAGTGAGTGTTCTAAACGAGCTGGCACAGACACGATATCTTCCTTTAGGTTATGACTCATTTAATTTTAAAAGTTGGACTTTTAATACATGCTGGAGGATTTACCCAACGCTGAAGCGATCGACACAACAAACTATCTCGTGTGGCAAATCTCATATTACACTGCAAACCAAAAGCCTTTTATGAGTCTGAAAGCCTACAACTATTTTATTTCAGGTTGGTTAACAGTTTAGAGATCAGGAGAAGCTTTAAATGACCGTTGTCTTGTTTATGCTTGTGAGATGTGCTATTTTAGTTACGTAATTAACTCGTAATGATAGCTAATGCTAACGGTGAGAACGTGCTAGGATCTACTTATAACTAACGTTTTAAGCCTTTTTAAATCCACATTTCTGGTGCATTTGTTTGATTTTATTAAGGTATTAATAAACCTACGGACCGCAAATAGCTTTTAGAGTGCTAATGTTTTTAGCAGTTAGCTCAGTGTTGTAACGTGGCAGGTAAACAGCTTGCAATTTGCGGTGAGGACACGTGAAAACAGTAGCAAACTATTTACCTGCTGTTTATGTAGCTGCGTTTCTAAATAACTGTTCAATAAAACGCCATAAAAACCTTTAGTAAGCCCTTACCTGTGATGAAGTGATCACTGCAAACTAGCATTTTCCGTTCTGTTTCTGCTCCTCTTGCAGCCAGAGATTATGATCCACTAGTCCGCTGTTACCGTAAAACGTGGTATACGTGCGCCTCGAAAAATCGAGTGAGGGCTCACTTTACAGTCGATCTCCGAAAAAAAAACAACCACACACTCTGTTTCTAATATTAGCCCCGGCCACTATTAGAGACCGGCCTTTATTTACCCCCGCTGACAGCGAGACCGGCTAATATAGGAGACCCGGCCGGTAATGGAATACAGGCCAATGCCTGACTATTTGTCCTGTGGCTCCTGTCTGCGGTGACTCAACCGGTTACTGGCTTATATCAGTACTCGGCAGCGGATCTCCTTCGACTCCGCCCGAGGCTGCCAACATCTCCTACAGACGCCCTGCTATCGTTCCCGGACATCATCTTTCAGCCCCGACGGAGGTACATTCACAGAGGATCCCGCCGGAGCTTTCAACGGGATACCCGAGCACCAATAACTTCCTACTGGTCCACTTCTCGTCTCCATCCGAGGCGGCCTGGCAGAGCTTCGGACCCAGGTGTGTTAGCCAGCTTGGCTAAGGTGGCTAGCGCTCCTGTTCATCTCAGCGAGGATACCATCAACTTTGCCCACCTCAACATCCGTTCCCTCACAGGAAAGACCCATCTCATTCAGGATATTTTCACAGATCGTAACATTGACATCCTCTCCCTAAATGAGACGTGGCAGCAACCCCAGGACTACACTTTGCTCAACGAAGCAACACCTCCGGGGTTTGTTTACATGGCGCAACCTCGCAACTCAGGTCGTGGTGGAGGTCTCGCGATACTACACCGCGAGACACTGCGAGTTAAGCCGATGACAGTCTCTTCCTACAGCTCATTTGAGTCTATTGTCTGTCAACTACCTGGCTCTATTCCCACCATTGTTGCAACTATTTACCGCCCCCCCTAAACCCAACAAAGACTTTTCTGCTTTTCTTGCTCATTTGTCTTCATTATCTTCAAACATAATTATAATGGGTGATTTTAATATTCATGTGGATAACAGCGGCTCCTTGGCGACCAGAGATTTTATCTCCTGCCTTGATAACTTTGACTTTCAGCAGTTTATGGAAACCCCGACACATTCCANCTGCCGGGAAGGGTCATACTTATAAGCCGCATTAACAATAGAAAATATACAGTTTCAGAGCGTTTTGACATCGATGTAAAAGTATAAAATGGAGGAAGTTGTGCTGACAGAGAAAGACATTCCCGGGGCTTTTCTTGATGGCGCTAATTATCGATTGCCAGAACTGAAGCGCTGGCTCGAATGTCATGGTCAAAGTAAAAATGTGACACTACGCGAGGCTATTGAAAAGGTGCGGATATGTATTCAAATGAAAATACAGGTTTATCCTGGAGTAGATGGTGGCAAATGGTACGGACTGAAAAAGAAAGGACTAGCTAGCCGAACAACACCTGCTGCGCCCGTTACCACGACAATGCCTGACCGCGGCTGGACCACGTTTCCATCTGTGGACATCCCTGCAATGTTTAACTATGGACATGTTTACCACTACTTGATTGAGTCATCCGCTGGGTTTGCTCATGAGGAAAACAGTGGCAGCAGCGATGAGGACTCAGAGAGAGACTGTGGATATACAACTACTATGAAGCCACTCCGTAAGGGGAAAAAACTGATGGAGAGTGAGTTTGTGGAAGATTTACAAGACAACAAAAATGACAAACATTACTATTTGCGAGCACATATTCAACACTCAATGAAAAATGAGTATCCTTTAGATGTGCTGATTGTTTTGAGTAACATCACTGGATTCGTGTCAAGAGCGAGTTGTAACTGCAAGTCATCAGCCCTGGCGAGATGTGCGCACATTGCGGCACTTCTTCTAAACCTGGTAGATTACATAAATAAAAACAGCCACCAGGTGGCAGCGCCATCCACTTCAAAAGCCTGTGTTTGGAACAGAGGGAAAAAACGATCAAAAAACCCCAAAGGAGCAATGACTAACAAACAAATTAATAACTTTATTACAAACCTTCAAAGTATCAGTGCAACTACATAGGATGAGTCAATGTGGGAGACATCACTCAGGATTTTTTATGAGGACTATGGACTTACTCCAGAGCAAATGGAAACTCTGCTTCAGCATGTGCAGCAGTTGGAAGACTCACTCACTCCAAATGACATTTCAGCCAAAAGAATGTCAGCTCATGGTGCTTATGAAATTGCAGGGACGCAGGAACAAAGCATGTCATCGCTGTGGTTTCGTGAGAGGCAGTACAGAATAACTGCATCAAAATGCAAACAAGTATGTTTACTTGGAGACAAAATACTAAACCACAAAAGTGAAGACTTGACTTGGAAATATTTTCACTGGCTTTCTAATAATCTTTGGTCACCCAAATTTGTTCAGACAGGTGACATGCAGTATGGACTCTCAGAGGAGCCTAAAGCCAGAGATGCATACAGCAAAGCCACTGGAAACAAAGTTCATGAAACAGGACTGTGGGTTAACAGAAAGTTCCCTTTTCTAGGTGCTAGTCCAGATGGCCTCACCACAGATTGCAAAGGCAACACAGTTGGCATTGAAATTAAATGTCCTAAAATCCTAAGGGAAAAATCAGTTAATGATCTTCTGCAGCAGCACAAAGAAGGCACAATCCCCAGTGAAAGGCTAAATAACCAATGCTTCAGAATCACTGATGGACAGTTAAAGCTGCGTGAAAGCCACATTTACTTTTACCAAATACAGCTACTTTTGCTGGTAACTGATTTGGATCAGTGGGACTTTGTGTTGCACTCTCCCAAAGGTCCTCCATCTGTTGAAAGAATCACAAGGAATGAGAAACTTCTGAACAGAATAACACATAGTTTATCAGCATTTTGGCACAAAGTTATGGCCCCAGAGATTTTTGAAATGCGTGTACCCAGACGGCTTCTCCCATTTGTGTTGTAAAACACATGCTACATAACTGAAAAGTGTAACGCACACATTGTTAATATTTTAAGGCAAATGTTCATTTCACAATACAACCACACAGGGTTTACTTTGCTAATCAAGTAGTTTTTTTTATTTTTTTATACAATTTTTAAAAAGTATAACAAGATTAGTGCACAATTATTTTACAACACATATTATTTCTCTTCTAAACTTGGACTGAAATTTCCTAAAATCTGACTTAATTTTCATCAGGCTTTTTTCAGTTCATAAAAAAACAACACATCTCAATACATTTTTTTTACAACACTTACTTTAGAAACAACTACATTTATCTATTCACAATGCTTTTCATTTGATCAGTTTGTTTTTGGTTGATGTTGCAACACTCTCTTTTGTAAAAAAACAAAACAAAAAAACTTTTCATTTGATTTGAATTTAAAAGCACAGACTACTTTGAAAATTAACCAAACAGCATCCAACGTAAACCATTTGTGAGGAAATGGGACAGAGACTGAGGGGGATAGTTCTACTGAGGAGTTTAAACTTTTTAAGTCTTTCATTAAAGCGTTCATCATGGATTCTCGCCTTGGCTATTCTTGTGTCCATCTCTTCTTCTGCTGTGAGGTTGGCTCGCCTTCCAAGTAATGCAGGAATTTTTATTGTCGCCTGTCTTGACAGAAGCAAGTCCTACACTTTGAATGCCTTGTCCACAAGCAAAACATCTCCTGGCTCAATGTGCTGTAGAATCCCACATTTCTCAAATATTTCCACATCACTTGCACTTCCCTCATACAGGTCTGACACAAAGCATGCAGCACCTTTGGGAGTGACAGCGATCAGTGCTTTCATGGTGGTATGGTGCTTGTAGGAGGAATATACATTCCCTTGTTGTCCAGAAAAATTCTGTGCAGTCCACAGAGCATCTTATATTTTTTTAAATTTTAAACACTTTTGGCAGAGTTTCTTGTATTATATCTCTTGTTGGAAACATTGGAACACTCATAGACTTAAAATGTACAAACATAAATTGAATCCATGTGATAAAAATCTTGCCTATTAATGAATGTGATACGGAAAACATGTAAGCAATAGTTTTAAGTGAAAATCCTCTTTTGAGCCTCAGAAGTGTGATGAAAAGTTCTTCCTTTGGAGTGAAATGTCGAGATAGACCCCTTTTGATGTTCTGACTTGAGCTACTGGATTTATTGGGGGTTTCCTTAGAGTCCCAGTACTTCAGATTATATTTTGCTGGACCAAGAAATGTGTACAACGCATCAAACTGTTCAGGAAATAGTCCAATAAAAAACTTTGTGTTTTTCCTGTCTTTTAAAGAACGAGTAACACCTAAATCAACTTTTTTGTGCTGATAACCCGTATAGATGAGTATCTAATAGTGCTGTAGACATGTGTAATCATTATTTTGGCAGTTTAGTGCAACTTACTTAAAATGTAATATTACAGGCAAAAACCATAATTATATCTCCACCTTCAGGTCAAAACTCTGCTCCACACTGATTTAGAATCAGCCCCAGCTGATTGCTGTAGAGATGCAGCGCACGGTGACGTTGTCTACCTTACTACGTGGCTGCGCTGCACTGGACTCCAGCTGAGTCGGCCGCACCTCCACCTGGCGCAACCACTCACCTGCCGATATGACACGTTAGAGCTCGGAGCCGCTCGCCTCCTTGAAAAAAAACCCTCCTCCTCCCCTTTTTTTCTGGTGATCGCGGTGGACAGTAAATCCTCCAACCTGCTGGTGCTTCTGAGTCTGCTTGTTCTCCTGAGCGCTAGGTTTGCTTGTTTGTGCGCTCCTGTACACGCGCGAGTGCGCACGCGCTTGTAAATGACTAGTTTTTCCGACTGGGAAACTCCGAGAGCCCACGTGGGGTGGTTGATGGTGGTGCTGTCAATCACTGCCTCAGTGCCGCTCCCTCGGTCCTCCAGGTGACGCCTATTTTGCAGGTATTTTTCTAACAGGAAGTCTGCTTGGAATAAGTCTCCGCCCATGGTGTTACTCACCCTTTAAAATGACATATGGATCCATCATGTTGACACTTCTGGCCTCTTGCTGATCATTTTGTACAGCAGCAGCATTTCTTAGAATAATATTTTCTACTTTTGCTCCAAGCATGTACTGGTTGTACATCGTCTGTGTAGCCTTGTCATCCGTGCGTGCCGATTTAGATTCAGATGATGTGCCCTCAGACATGACTTCACTCACGGCTTCTGCAGGAAGGTGGTCACTCATCGGATCTTGTAACAATGACTTTTCTTCATTGCTTGCATTTGTCAGAAGTGAGGGCAGATGGCATTAAGTTAGTTACAGAGTTAAACTGTTAGTCATTGAGTTACAAGATTATAAAATTAACTAATTAACAGGAAAAATAACTGTTGTGTTTATTTTTTCATAACAATATGCAAGAAAAATGTGATCCCCCCTTAATATAACTTACTTTGTTTACTATAAATTACTACAATACTAAAATATAAACTACTAGATAGAGTTGAACCGAATAAAATGTGTGTCTGATTGTTATGGTTACTTAACAGGAGTAACTACAAACAGAAAAGATTACATTATGCATTATTCTAATTTATTCGAGTTTCATTTATATGTATACTTAGGTGTAATGATCCATAAGGGCTTTTTGTGACTGATGCTGTAGCCTGATGTTACTGTTCCTTTAAGAGACGCTGTGGCTGGTTGAAGTGAAACTGGAAGTTGGAGATGCTGGTTTATCTCAGCTGTTTGTTAAACTACTCTAATAAACTGCTGTTAAGGACAAAATGTCATTCTGTCTGACGTTTCAGTTCATCACAAATATCACAATATAAATAAATGATCTTAAGTTACCTCGCCTCTGTTATACAGCTGCAGCGGAGCTGCTTAAAAACCCCGTGCGCCGCACACCGTGCACAGCCAGATCAATTATCATTTGTGTCACTATTTTTTTACACATACCACCCACCTCTGGTCAAAACCTCTGGTCGTGCACGTTTGGGTGGACATGTTGTTTCACCGAGACATTCAGCTGGACACCTCCGCTTGCACCGCTGCCTTCTTGATAACTCCACCTCAGAGAGAGTAGCTAGGACCGGCTCGTCATTCTCTGATGTAGGACCTTTCCCTCCGAGAAAATGTAACGAACAAATATACGTGCTCTTCTTGATCTTCTCCACACAGTTAAAATCCGCCCTTCCACATAAAAACTGCCACCGCTTTGCTTTGTCTGTCTTTAGCTTAGCGCGCTCTCTTTCCATCTGCGTCATATTGTCACGGATCTTACCCGGCTTTGGAAAAGGGATAAAAAAAGTCCCCTCCGACAATCGAGTATCTCGAGTCCGATTTACACAACCCCCAGCAGCAGTGCTTAGTTCCTTGCTGTTGGAACATCTTTAGAAAACGAAAAAACAACTTTAGCTAGATCGGAGCGACTCAGACCCATAGGAATCCATACTAAAATGTAGATTGTTTGTATGACCATATTTCCCAGAGTGCTTTGCGGCAATCTATTTTTAGCTACTGTAGAAAGCTCTATTCCAAACGAGTGCCTTGTTTTTTTGTTAAAGTATACAACTAAAGCTGGTATCTGTAAATTAAAATCATTAAGTACTCGGTATCGGTGAGTACTGAAATGCAAGTACTCGTACTCGTTTTCCAAAAAAGTGGTATCGGTGCATCCCTACTTTTTTCTTTAAGTTTTATTCACATTTTTTAATCTTAAATTTTTTTTCATTTTTTTTATGATTTTTTAAAAAAATGTTATCATTCTTTTGAAGCGCATTGTGATTTTTACCTTGAAAGGCACTATTTAAAAATCAATTCTTCTTCTTCTTCTTCTTCTTCTTCTTCTAAGGCCTATTGTCTATTGGGATTAATAATTAACCAAAAGCACCTGTAATAAAATTTTTATATTATATTTTCTGATTGCTTTACGGGGGGGGGGATTATGCTATAATCTGAGTTTAAGTAAAATGAAGATGAGGAGTATGTTTTAATTTAGAACCAACACAGGAAATGTAAAAAAATTGTCATCAGTCAGTACTGAATCAAATGATGTGATGCGTTGTGTTTTTCAGACAGCCAAGTCATCTGCTCACATTATGGAGGAGAGTGGAGATGGCGGTCTGTCCAGCCTTCGGCTTTCACTGCAAGACCTTCAGCTCGATTCCAGCAGATCCAGGTCAAGTTTGGTGTGAAGTTAAAACGCTACAACATTTTTACAATTAGCGCAAATACCTGTCTATAGGTATCTATCTGTCAGTGTCAGCTGCTTCAGCGGAGATAGAAACTCGTTAGTCTGAGGAATGCTGATATAAAGATTTCTGACTTTATCATCAGTAAATCATCAGTGTTAATTTTCTTGAAGAAATATTTTTGTGACGAATACATTTTTGCGAATGAAAACGAAACGAGCTAAAATTTATACTTCTATAAAAACCAAATTATGACAAATATTGATCGATAGTTTTGTTGACGAATAAATAACGACAACAAAAATTTGTAGTCACAAAAATCCAATCAGAAAACAGAAAAGATGGGAGAATGAAAAAAAAAACCAATCAGCAAATGGAACAGGTGGGACTAGATGAGAAATCAGAGTCCAGAGCCGGCCGCTGGTTGAACAAGCTACCGGTAACAGTTGAACAATTTGTTTCTAAAAGGAGAAAATGTCCACAGCTGGGAGGAAAAGCATTAGATGTGACGATCTGAAAAGTATTTGCCTGATGAGTACACATTCAGGGTTTCCCTGGTTTTAAAAGTTACAGTGGTAGCAGCGAGTGGGGGCGGGTCAGGGCACGAGGAGCAGATTGATGCTGCAGCTGAACCAAACCAAATATGTGGGGCGGTGCATCTGGTTTTCGTGGCACTGCTATAGCTGATATTATCAGCGTTTGGTGTTCTAGCGGTGTTTTGTGAGGGAAAAAACATTCAGGCGGTCCAGAAAAATGTTCAGGCAGCCCACCTTGGTAAATAAGTGCAGGGAAAACTCTAATAAACACACCTGAGAACATTTCTTACCTTTAGTTTGCCTCCTCGCATTATTAGAGTAACACCTTTTTAAAGGGAAACTAAGTAAGTTTTTCATATTTTTAAATCATGTTCTTGAGCCAGTATGTCCTAAAATGACCCTTTACATGGTTAATGAAAAGTCACTCAGCACTCTCCACCCCTTGTGGCCAGAATACTACACTTGCAACTTCAGACTATCCAGTCCGGTCCCCTGAAGTCTCACAAAGTCACGCTTTACGGCAATCTATGTTTACACCTTAGGACAGACGAGCTACACCTGGTTAGCATTTACTGTAACGTGTTTATTAGGGCTGCACGATATTAGGAAAACCTGCGATATGCGATAACAGTGCTTAATATTGCGATATCGATATTACTTGCGATAAATGAACAAATACTTAAATCTGCAGTTTTTGTATATATACTTTAGACACAACACTCCATCCTCTATCATTAGTATTAATATAGTAACAAAATGAAATCATGCAAGTTCACATTACATTTCTAGAGCCCTGTATATAGATCTTGATGGTTGCGTTGGAGGTGACAACAGAGATTTGTCGTGTTTCCCCTCGTGGTTGCCACAAGTGTTTGGCATGTCTTGCAAAGTATTTGTGTTTGTTGAACACAAATAATTTGAAGTAGTAATCATGCTGTTTGAATTATGGGTTCTTTCTCGCTAACATTTTCCGCACACGTCTTACCCTCAGTCATTGCAACGCTCTCTAAGCTAACTCAGGTGTTTGCTAGCCATCCAGATGAAGTGCCGTCCACCTAGGCACCAAGGCATCTAACCTATAAGAACCCAACCGATTGGCCAAATGGGTGAAGGGCTCTATTTGATTTGTCAAAAACATTATGCTTCCATTTGATTGACAAAATGCATTATGTGTAGCAAAAATCTGAGATGACCATTAATTGCAATATTTTTCTGTTCTTTGCGATATGCCTATTGCGCATGCTGATATTGCGATAACGATAAATTTTCGATATATTGTGCAGCCCTAGTGTTTATCATGGCGGAGCCTCAGGAGAAACAAAGAAAACATTTATCTTATGGAGCTGAAAAAAAGAAAAAGAACGTTCGACCACAATAGGGGTCAAACGAGTCAACATCAGCAGTTTTCTGAATCACAAGAGCTCAGAGACAAATAAGGATTCAGATTGGGTTCAGACCCAACTTTTATATGTTTTGTTTGTGTATGTTTTTACTTTCCCAGGGTTTGTAATTATGTCTAAATATTTTTGTCAGGCGGTAGTGATCACGTCCCGTTTCATCAACAATCATACACTCACCCTAAGACCCACAGAAGCTCTCTTCTTACCTGGCAAACTCTCAGTCATTGATGCTTTCTCCTCTCTATCCAAGGTCCTTGTACAGGTGCTGGTCCTAAAATTAGAATATCATGACAAAGTTGATTTATTTCGGTAATTCGATGCAAAGGGTGAAACTAGTATATTATATTCATTCATTACACACAGACTGACACACTTCAAATGTTTCAGCCTGTCAATTTTTGAAATTACAAAGGACACACACACACACACACACACACACACACCACCTCTTGTCTAGGGGTGGGCCATATCATATCGTTTACAATAATGACAGTACATTTTTGTTGCCCGAAAAAACATTATGATATGCTAAATTCGTGACACAATTACAGCACAGGATAACAAAGCCCCTGATGACCATCCAGGAAGGTGCATGTGAGTTAGCATTGCATTTGGACTTGAATAAAATGCAAAACCTCTTCAAAACTGAGAAAATAAGTCAATTTGCCTCTTTTAAAAACTCTTAGGATTGCTTTTCCTTGAGCATTTCTACATTTTGATCAAAGTGCAGACACAGTGTAGCCTAGAATCTACACCAGGGGTAGGGAACCCTGGTCCTGGAGAGCTGCTATCCAGCCCATTTTAGAGGTTTCCCTGCTTCAACACACCTGATTTTAATCAGCAGGTGATTAACAGGCTTCTGCAGAGCCTGATGAGCTGCTGAACAGATGAATCAACTGTGTTGAAGCAGGGAAACCTCTAAAACGTGCTGGGTAGTGGCTCTCCAGGACCAGGGTTCCCTACCCCTAATCTAGACCGTCATTTGCCGAGCAAAAATGATTTTGCTGTGCATGTCGGTGTAGCAATGCTCCATTGGAACCTCCACAGCCCCAGCTAGTATAGGCCCTTTTCACGTGACGTCAGACAACTTCCGTTCTTCCTCGGAGAAGGTTAAACCAGTTTCCGCTAATCCGCTAACAGAACGAGACAGCGCTATAATGGAGTTTTCACAGTCCCTACAACATCTTCCACATATAAGATTAGATGATGTACATAGAATTGCAGACAAATTCTCGTTTACTACACGCTCGAAACTCGACAAGGGATATAAATTCTTCTTTGAGAGGTACCTGTTTAATTATGAAGGTAAGTGTTTTGGTTTTCTGTAGCTAAATGCTACAATGTTAGCTGACATTAGCAGTAGGTTCGCTTTCTGTTTGGCAGACTTAAGATCAGGTTACTGTTGTACTGATGTTAAATCCACTTTTCCAGGATGATATCGTTAGCCACAGAGACTATTTGGAAGCTAAGTTATGTTTCATTGGTCATGTTGTATAATTCCTCCCAAACATAATGCAGTGTCGAGTGTAGTTGATGGTGAGGTGACAGTGAGAGGGCGATGTCACAGGTCAATGAAGAAAAACGAAGAGGCTCACTACCTTCAGGTTTCTCAATGTATATATTTTTTGTTTGTTGTGTGTTGCTGCGGTTGCAGCCTATATCCCACAATGTTCTATTGTGGTTCAGGAAGATATCAGTTTGTTTTTTTTAAACCTGGCTATGTGTGTACATGGTCTCAGTCTAATGGCAAAGACTTAATATAGCTACACAAGACACGTTTGTACATATCCTTTGAGAGCAGAAATAGGTTGTTAGAAGACTTAAAGAGTCTAAGTTTAAATAAAATATTGTTAGTAGCTTAAACACTTAAGTTACATTCTATTAGTCTTTGTTGATGTAATGAAAATAACTAATATATGCCATAATAACAAACATTGCTATGTCTCTTTATTACCAGGTTACACTTGACTCTGAAGAGAATCCTGTGGTCCTGAAGCGCATGTCATGTTCCTGCTGTGCTGGGAAAGCACTGTGCAATCATATAGTGGCGCTTCTTTTTCAAAGTGCTCACTATAGCACCTTGGGCTTCAAAACAGTTCCTTTGCCTCTGGCATGTACCAGTGCACTGCAGACCTGGCATCGGCCGAGGACACAGGTCAGGTAACATTTGTTATGCTTGATGATGTAACTTAAGCAGGTGGTATTGACTTAGCTTAAGTAATTGTTCATAATTTTCATGTGACAGGGCATTGCACCAGAGGCTACAAATGACATGGCAGTGTGTAAACCTGTGGCAAGAACAAAGAAGAGTGTCCGAACTGGAGTGAAGTGCACACTGTACAGAGCATATCCAGGTGTGTGAATGAAACCCCAACTGTACAATTAGAGCTGTGTATTGATTCAAATTTCAAGAATTGATCAAATTCCGATTCTCAAGAGTTAGAATCGTTTATCATAATGCAATCCAGTCTATTGCAATTTGATATTGATATGGGTGAGTGTTTTAAAAAAGTTCTTTTTGAGCATAAATTATATGGCTGAAATGTAAGCACTGGATGAGTAACAGTTCGCTGGGAAAAATTGTAGTAACACGTTCAGAACTAAGCCTTAAAACTGATGTCTGGACTTTAACCTTCATATTATAGTTGTAAGAAAAAAGCAGCAAACAATCTTAAGCTTGGACTTGTGAATCAATTCCATTCTTATAATTTTTTTTAAGAACTGATGCAGAATCTTTTTTTTTCTATACAGCACTAAATAGTAAAGACAGAAAAAACTATATATNATTGGGGAGAAACTGAAGGACATCCATCCACAGCCAGGGATATGCAAAATGCTGAATGGGCTTGATAACCTTCATTTGGTGGACTCTAAATTTGGCCCTGTGCCATTTGGGTCTGTGGTCTCATACCAGTGCCCCCCTCAAATTAGCAGAGACATTATTAAACACCCTGGAGCTCCTTAGTTTCCTCAGCTGCCTGTTGATGGTTACACCTTTGAGTTTCTTGTACATTTTGAACCCACCTACAGGCAACAATGCCACTTGGAGAGCCTCAAGGTGTCACGTGAGATCTCCGCTGCAGTGGAAGCAGAAACCCGAAAGCAGTCAGCTGTGGACCCAGCTACGCAAACCCCGACTTACTGCCAGCAGGTTCAGAGAAGTTTGTCATGTCAGAGGAGAGAGTTCTGCCAAAGCTTTGGCCACCCGCATTCTGAGAGGAACTCCTCAGACTGCTGCAATGAAAAGAGGGTTGGAACTAGAAATGGATATACTGAGGCAATATTCAGACTATTGTGATGTCTCTGTCACACAGTGTGGTATCATCATTCACCCTGATGCACCACACCTCGGAGCGAGTCCTGATGCAAAAGTGTTCGACCCAAGAGAAACGCCCCCATTCGGGCTGGCTGAGGTCAAGAGTTGTGATGTTGAGAATGTTTCACATGTTAAACATCTGCTCACATCTAAAGGTCGAACCTGCCTTAAGCGTAGCCACAAGTACTATTATCAGGTACAAGGCCAACTGGCCATAAGCGGGCTAAATTGGTGTGATTTTCTAACAGATACCCACACTGACTTCACTGTGGAGATGATTTTTAGAGATGAGGAGATTATCCGCTCAATGCGGCAGAAGCTAGATGAGTTCTATTACAAAATCTACATGGATGTCTACCTAGGTTAAAAATCAAGAGGGAAAAGTTTGAGATGAAAGTTGTTCAGAGGAAGGTAAACATTTGATAAGCTTGAAATAAATTAATCAGTTAATTTAATCTGATAGTAATGAACCTCCTAGCTTTTCCTGTAATTTGTAAATAAAGACATGAATTTTGAATGTTATTTTTATTTTATTGAAATGTATTTGAGAATAAACACAATACAATAAAATTTCACAAGTGCAATATGTTCATTAAAAATGAAATTTTTACTCACAAAAACTTGTGTAACTTACAGTACAATTTCATGTATATAACATGTAGTTTATTCAGTAAAATACAGCTCTCCCTTCAGTACAATGTTCATTGGCCAATCTTGATCTTTTGATTATGGCAATATTATTTATTTATATAAGAGCTAAATGTGAATTTCTGCTTATGTCTGTAACTTACACGGGTTTGTCCCCTTTGATGTCAAGAGGCCCCTGACAGTTAGACATAAGACAACAGATGACCCACAGCTGATTGACCGAGCCGGCCATTGAAAGAGGAACAACCCCATCCCAAATATGGTACTCTTTCACTGCGTATAGCCCTCTCAACTAAAATTCTTAGATGGGCAATTGCCTGGGTCTTGTGGGTGTCCTCCTTGCTCAGCTGAGGAGATTTCTTCAGTGGAGGGATGATAAGTGTTGCCCCCACCTCTGACAGCATTTTCTCAATGAGGAAACCTTTGTCAGCCATTATACCATCTTGGGACAGAAGTAGCTGTAAGAGTTGTGATTTTTCAGTGATTTCTTTATCTGAGATGGAGCCTGTGTACAGTTTCGATACAAATGTGATGACACCACATGGAGCGATTCCAATTAGACCCTTGAATGTGGTGTAATTTTTGTAGCTGGAAAACATCTCTGACTGTAGTGACAGGGAGGTTGGCACTTCACTGCGAATCTCGGTGCAGTCTATAATTACTCTGATCTCTGGGCAATAAAGTCTGAACTTGTCAGGCATTGTGGCCTGCACTTGTTCCCTTGTCATCCACGATGGTAGCGAACCGAGAACCAGGTAAAGGTAGCTAGTCCATGTTAGGATGGTTCGACTAACTGTAGACAAGCTGACCTCGAAGATGGATGCCAGTGTTTTCTCAAGAAGCCCTGCTGCTACACGACAGAGAAACATGAACAATTCATCAATGAGTGGAAGTTTTCGCATGGGGCTTGTTGTCTCTGGTGCTGTTCCCTGGGCCTTGGACCAGTACACCAGCCTTGAGGCAGAGGGATAAACTGACTCCCAAAACTGTGTAAAAACCTTCTTAGAGCTGAACTTTGTGAAGTAGCGGAAGTCGTCATCTGTGATACAGAACTTGGAAATCAGTGGCTGCCGATTCTGAACTGTCAGCAGTCTGAGTTCAAGTTCTAGTGAGAAAATTTGCACCTGCAACTCTTGGATTCTGCGGGCGGCACTGTCCATTTTACCTTAACAAGAACGAACACATATTGATTAGTGTCACAGTCCAATTAGTGTGTATAGTTTTACATTTAAATGCAATAGGTGATTCTTTGAATTCGGTGCACTTTTTGTCCCACAGGTGTACCAAGATTTTCATTTGAAGTAAATGACAAAATACATTTTAAAACCAGAAATTAAAGGATCTATGTTCCTTTGCATCATGACACACAAGCATTTTTTTTTAGTTTTATGGGTTTTTAATAAGTAAAGGTAAGGCAAAAAAGCATGTACCCATTTTCTCAAGTTGCTATTTAAGAGAATAAAACAGAAGTGTAACCAGAAACCAAAATTTTCTCTGGTTATATAATTTTTAGCTTTTATTCTTCAGCCTAAACCAGGGGTCGGCAACCCAAAATGTTCAAAGAGCCATATTGGACCAAAAAAACAAAAAACAAATCTGTCTGGAGCCGCAAAAAATGAAAAGCCTTATATAAGCCTTATATGAAGGCAACACAGGTTGTAAGTGTATATTAGCTATATTAGCCTATTATCAACATGACTAAGTAGGCTACAAATACTTAATGAGCATTCATGATTAAATGTTTGTTTTCCTGCAGCATCCTGGAGAGAACAACACACCACGTGACTCTGCTGTAGATATTTGGTGCTTTACGTTTTAACTTCCATTACAATATTAATCAGTGGTATTAATTTGATCATTTCTTCTTGCGGCCCATCACAGCTCACATACCTGCATAACAGCGCTGTCTGTTTGATATCGATCACATCACACGACTCATCACAGGTAGTTGAGGACGCTGGAGCTGAATTAATGTCTTTGATTTGCTGATTGGTGACATCACCTGTCGTTTTAATGGTCCTTGTCTTTGTGGAGAGAGGAACGTCTTTAATTTTCTGGATTATCTCGGTTTTGTTTTGAAGTCTGAAATAGGTGCTCTGATGAATGAATCCTTCATGTAATCACCATCCGTGAACAGTTTTCCCTGCTTTTATCTCTCAGGTTGCAACAAAACCTGCAGCAGTAGTGGAGTTTGGAGATGTAATCCACTTCTTAAATCTACTTTTATAACCTGACACACAGGAGGCGACATGCGGCAGCAGCAAAAGCCAGCGACGCCTCTGTTCCAGCAGGGCGAATAGCGAGTCTTCCCTTGTTTTGATTGGCCGTCAGATTGGAGGGAATTTTGGGTTAATAAAGCAGCTCAGAGTTGAAACAGCGGTAGATATCAAGTCTCAGGTTTTGCTAGAGTTAAGTGAAGTCTTGTAAAGCTCTGGGACATCAGACACGGAAAAATATTAACTTTTCCTCCATGTTTACCCGGAGATGTACTGAGAAGCATCCTGTCCCCTCATCGGTCAGTCAGTGAAACCTCCGCTGTTTGGTCCTTGTCCGAGCGACAGCGGTGAAAAGTTGATGTTTTTCCAGGTAATCCTTTCGCGTCGACAATGAAAGCAAATAATTCGGTCCATTCTTCCTTGAATCCTCTGTTCTCATCAGCTATCTTTCTCTTTTTCCCTTTGGGATCCACGGCCCTGACACACCCGCTGGTTTGTTTACATCCATCTGCCTGGCACTGCGCCGCCATATGAGCGCCGCACTGAAACGTGTGTCGCAGGCTATGACGCAAATTTTCGTTGACAGAAATGTTAAAATTTAATATTTATTATGTGCATTTTTACAGCATTGGAAAACGTTAAGAATGTTTGTCCTCCTACAGAAACGATAATAAAACAAAAAATATATCCCCCATCCATTTTCATACTCTTGTGGGGACATTTGTGAAGAAGCTCCAGGGAGCCACTAGGGGTCGCTAAAAGAGCCGCACGCGGCTCCAGAGCCGCATGTTCCCGACCCCTGGCCTAAACTAATATATAAAATATATTAAAAAAAGTAATTGATAGCACAATTGAATCTTTTCACTTCAAGTTAAACCCCGCAACAACATACCAATCTCCCCTTTTTGAAAAAAGTAATTGTTCAGTTAAAATTTTTTCTGCTCATACAGTAAAGTGAGGTAAGTATTGGCATACTGCTCAACCTTGAGCTTGGCAATGATATGATTGCTTTTGAAAAAGCTAATGATTGTGTAAAAAAATATTTCTTATTTTTCTCATGCTTTATGCTGCTCCAAACACATGCCTCATCCATCTCTACTCCATCATTTTTTTTAGTAATCAGAGACCCCAAAGTGAACTGAATTCAGAGAATGACCCAATAACAGTCTTATGTGCATTGAAAAACGTGTGGAGGTTATTTATATGCTAATCCTAAAATAAATTTGTGACTTCTATGTGCATTCATCAACAGTGGCGGCCGGTGAGGTTTTTTTTGGGTGGGGCGCTAACCACATATCACCACTAGGGGACGCCAAATTACCACTGATTCTTATGCATCAGCGTCACACAACTGACGGTCACAGGAGCACTTCCGGCAACAAATTTGTTCAAAAAGTTTTTGAATATTAAGCATGTTTTTGACAAAAACATACTTAATATTCATCCATTCACCCATATATTACACAAACTGCACACACGCTTAAGGGGAGTAGGCTAATCTAGTCAATAGAATCCACTTTCTACCAACACCCAATAAGCTGTAAATAAACGTGAGGCCGTAAAATAGACGCTACACGTATCCAGAAAAACACAGTGACACAACGCAAGATATTCACAGAAGCAGGCGTTTAGATTAAAGCCCAGACTCACAAACAAGAAGAATAGCAGTACCACTCTAGTTCAAACCGTATGGAGCGGTGCTAGCCGCTAACGAGGCAGCATGCTATTTCCTGAAGCCAAAAGCTAAAATGAGGCTTACCTGCAGGTTATGGCCATAATCCGTGTGGTGTAAAAATAATCCACTCGGTTCGTGAAGTTCTATATCCTGAGCTGATCAGACTGTTTGCTGGCATTGTTTTGCTGGGAAAATGTCCTTGTGTAACTTCTCCCTCTGTCCTGCGTTTGTTGCTTTATTTTAATGTCCGGCTGGTTGGGTCCAAGCTCTTTAAGGCCAAGTTTTTCCTGTTGTGTCCTCCTACTAAACGGCTCGCTTTTCAAAGACGCAACTGTATTTGTTTTCTCCATAGTTGAGGTGTGCGCGGCAGCAGCTACAACAACAAACTGAACTAGCACGACGCGCTAGCCTGTGGAAAGTTTTCCCCTCAGGGCGGGGTGAACAACCTGACCAATCAGCGATCTCCTCCCCCTGGTCTGAGCAGAATTCACCCGGTGAGGCGGCGACGATCACTAAAAGATGCGACCAACCGCTCTCCTATTCTTTCTCGTTGTGGACGGTTTGGGGACCCACTGCACATGCGCCAGTTAGCCCATATTAAGTCAATGGTAAAGATTGCTGCGCCCGCGAGAGGACACGTGACAAGTACGTCGACGATTCGGCCGTGTTAAAAGTAAAAAGAACATTATTAAACACAGATTACACACAGCACTTAGTCCATATGGTGTGTATAGATCGTTTAGTTTACTTTTTATGTTTTTTTAAATATATTTTGTGATTCCTATCTTCTTCTTCTCCTTCCTGTGAGTGGTGGGGCGGCGCCCTAGCGCCCCCTATGGACGAGCCGCCACTGTTCATCAACACTAATCAGTGCCTATGGTGAAAATTATGAAAGTCTTGCTGCACATTCAAGATGCTTGTTCTACTAGCTGGGGCTTCTGACACTTAACCTCTGTTGTGTCATTCAAGGATGATATCCATCCATTTGTAGAAGGAGCAACTAAATTGAGAATAAAAATCAATACTTTTAACTATTGCACAGCAAGCCCAATAACGGAATATTTCACCTGTAGTTCATGTTTTTTTCCTGCAAGATAAAGCTGTTGTAGCTCTTTTTGTAATACTAACCAGGTGAAGGATGGCAGGCATAGTCGTGCTCTTGTCCAACTTCACCAGCTGGAAACGCCTCCTCTTTGTTGTTGCCTGAGACATGCACATCTGTGCAGTTCTCCTGTTCAGCAGCGTTCAGACGTTCTCTTGCTCGCTTCGTAACCGTCTTCTTACCCCAGTTATTCCAGGCGAATCTGGATGGCACTGCTCCCTTTTTAATCAGAATTCGTCCACTGGTAGATGTGTACATATCATCTGCTGCAAAGTGTTGACTGCACACGAAGGTGCTCCCACGGAGGATCTTAAATTTTGGCCCCTCATCCCTTCTAACTGCCCTCAACCAGCGGGCACGAATTTCTTTATCCACAGGAAAATCATGGAAACTCAAATACGGAAACTTCTGTTTGTTGTTAGAGCAACAAGGAACGCTGCAATAGCATCGCCGTGATGACTGTGCCATGCTGGTTTGATGGGCTGCTGTTTAGAGGGTGACACAGGGAGAAAGGAAACAGCAAAATTAAGTCTCATCATATAAATTTTACCCTTTAACATTTAGCCTTTAGGGTAGTAGCTATAATTTCTTCACAAACCTATAGTTACACGAAGATAAATCTGACCTAAAAGGTATTACGGATCAAAGAGTCTTCATATTAACTGGCTTCCAATCTCCGGTAGCATCAGTGGTTACTGTGGTGGGCGGTGCCCCCTCGTTCAGCAGTAGCAAAACAACTGAGCTCCATCATCACTTAAACATTTTTCACACACAATTTTCCATCCAGATGTCCAGTCTGCTGATAGTTCAGCAGCCTGCCTGCCGTCTCTCTGATCATTTATGACTACATTTAGAGAACGATACCGATGAGGCCAGCCTTCGGCTCAGTAACAGCTAGCTATTAGCAATTAGCAACCACCGACGCTACGGGAGATTGGAAACCAGTTAACACAAAAAACTCACCGGTTACATTAAAACGTGAAAACAGCACTTCGGATGTAAAATATATGAACATTAGTACTCTTTATACTACCTTATGAAATAAATTGGAAGTAGTTTCGAGATGGTCGCAGCATTTACAAAGCAAAGCGGAAGTTAAGTTACACTGCATGAAGGCGGAGCGGAAGTTCACTGACGTCACCGTGAAAAGGGCCTATTATGGCTGGCCAATCACAGCACGTTTATTTAGTAAAACAATGTATTTTCGTCTTCTTCCCTGCTTCTTCTACGATGTGTGGCGAACTGCCCCACTGACTGACATCCGTAGCGGTCCAATCACAGCATTCTATTGGTTTGGTGGTCCAATCACAGCGCTCTATTGGTTTGGTGGTCCAATCACAGTGCTCTATTGGTTTGGTGGTCCAATCACAGCGCTCTATTGGTTTGGTGGTCCAATCACAGCGCTCTATTGGTTTGGTGGTCCAATCACAGCGCTCTATTGGTTTGGTGGTCCAATCACAGTGCTCTATTGGTTTGGTGGTCCAATCACAGCGCTCTATTGGTTTGGTGGTCCAATCACAGCGCTCTATTGGTTTGGTGGTCCAATCACAGTGCTCTATTGGTTTGGTGGGTGCAGGTCCGGCGCCATGGGCCCGCCCATTCGCAGGTCGTGCCCGCCCAGGACAGATTACAACACCTCATGCAAATGCGTTGGCTCAAGACGACCAACAGAGGGTGCTCTAGGTTACTAATCGGGAGTTTTAGATTCAGTAAAAGAAGATGCTTTACTAGCTTGCTAAAATGGATATTAGAGCTTGATTTAGCAAACAGATAAATGCTAGCACAAGCTGGGATAATGCTTCATCACAAAGGCAAGTGCAGCCAGAAATTGCTGCTACAAGCGCTTCTGTTCCTCCTCTCTCCATGTCTTCAGCACAGTCGCAGCAGACGCCACCTGAAGCAACAGTAATTCTGCCACCGGGTGGCAGCAGCACCAACATAAATTACTGTTCAGATGACCTCGGGGTGGATAAGCCAAATCAGGTACGCCTTGAAAAGTATCCAGTTCGACTTTTCTCTGGAAAAAAACGCAGTTTTTCTTCATCATGGTACCAAAATAGACCATGGTTAGAGTATTCAGTGAAAACAGATGCAGTATACTGTTTCCCCTGCAGACAGTTTAGTTCCTCATCATCTGACTCAACATTTAAAGAATCAGGCTTTAAAGATTGGAAGCATGCAATAGAAAACGATAAAGGACTGAACAAGCATTCATCATCAAAAGACCACATATTGTGTGAGAAACTTTGGATAGAGAAAAGAATGTGCATTGAAACATATTCTGAAATCACAACCCTGGTGCACAAAGATCAACTGGCCCACAACAGATATTATGTAAGCTCAATCATTGACAAGTTTTCTTGCCATCAATCATCTGCCTTTCAGAGGAGACACTGATGCATGGGATTCAGCGGGACAGACTGGTAGTGGCTTATTCTTATCATTGTTTGAGTATGCTCTGGAAAAAGACCCAAATTTGGCTAAAATAACTCCTGCCATTCCAAGGAATGCAACATACACAAGCCATGAGATTCAAAATGTAATCATAGAACTAAGTCAACAGGTGACTGAGCATATTGTTGAGGAAATAGGCAACTCTTTTTACACAGTCAAAATGGATGGAACCAGAGATCCTACAGGATGTGAAAATCTCTCTATTGTCCTGCGCTTTCTTGATGAAAATGATGCTATAAAAGAGAGACTGCTGACTATTGCTACAGCAGAAGCAGGTGATGCTAAAACTCTCACACAGACACTGATCTCAGAAATAAGAAAAGCTGGCCTGACAGCGGACAAAATAATCAGCCAGGTCTATGATGGAGCCTCTCTGATGTCTGGGTGGGGTTCAAGCTCTCCTGCAAGAGGAACTTGGCAGAGAAATCCCATATGTGCACTGCTTTAATCACCAGCTTCACTTGGTAGTAGTTCATGTCATGTCTGCCGAGAGAGCTATTGAAGATCTATTCAGTTTCTGCAATGCCCTGTACAGGTTCACAAGAAAGCCCACTGTTGCAGCTATATATATGGGAAACACGCTGAAGCGTTTATTGGAACAGCGCTGGACAGGACACCTGGCTACAGTGGAAGTCATTCTGAAATCTTTTCAGGACATTCGTGAAGTGCTGGATCATGTTGAAAACACATCTTCATTTCCAGCAGACACAAGGATGGAGGCAGCAGGACTGCGTAGCGCTGTGTCCAAACCAAGCTTCCGCTTCCATGCTCGTGTTGTGCAGAAGATTCTGGCCATTCTTGAGCCACCAAACAGGATGCTACAGTCAGAAGGAATGGATCTCCAAACAGCTGTCCAGCTTGTGAACAGTGCCAGGGAGTGCATTTTGGCCCTGCGCACGGAGGAAGTCTTCATGGAGTTGTGGAAGGAGTGTTGTGGAACGGAGGCCAATGACAGTGTCACCCACCAGAGTAAGAGAAAGTGCAGTGTCAACAGAAACCTAAATGATTACATTTTGGAGCAGACATCAGGAGCACGAGCGCAGGAAAACCAGATCAAAGAACAACAGCGACTGTTTTACAGCTGCATTGATGGTGTTGCAGGTGAAATTGTGCACCATTTTGGAGAGCGAAACAGCACATTGATAGAAAGTATGGTTTCTCTTAATCCAGAAAGTACCTCCTTCCTGGACCCTGAAAAAATTAAACCTCTGCTTGCTCTAACAGGAACCCCATTAAATGAAGCTGAGTTTGTGGTTGCCCGTCAACACATTCCAAAACACACAGAGACCTTTACACCGCCAGATGAAGGGAAATGGACAATAAAAACAGTGCTTCACAGCAGCCTGGAAGCAATGCCTAGTGTCATCACTGCATATAAGGCTGCACTGACCCTTGGAGCCTCTACAGCCTTTTGTGAGAATACTTTTTCCACTTTGAAAAATGTGTTCAGTGAGCACAGAAGAAGCATGTTACACACCCGGAAAGCTTGTTTAATCACACTTGCCTTTGAGAAGGATCTGACCAGGAAATGCAAGATAGAATGGAAGGACAGATTACTGAGGTGATTTCATTAATCAGGAAAACACAGACTGCAGCTGTATTAGACTTAAACAGGCTGGTACACCCAGAGGGATTTTTACTCAAAACCCAAAAAAGATACAGCAAATGAACCCATGCAATGCATTCTCTCCACAGAGACACTGAAACTCCCATATTTGAGTTCCATTATGTTTTATAAAGACTTTTCCACAGAGCTTGTTTTCATTTATCTTCAAGGTTTGCGCAAAAAGAGTGTTGATGTGTTAAAATATTTAGTTTTCTTTCAGAAACTTTGCTTTTTCAGAAGACACAATATTATATGTTACCAGCTCCGGTGGCCTAGTGGTAGAGTGTCCACTCCGGGACTGGGAGATCAGGGTTCGATTCCCGGTCGGGTCACACCAAAGAGTTTGAAAAAATGGGACCCAATGCCTCCTCGCTTGACACTCAGCACTAAGGGGTTGGATTGGGGGGTTAAACCACCAAATAGTTCCCGAGCGCGGCCAAAGCTGCAGCTCACCGCTCCCCAAAACGGGGATGGGTCAAATGCGGAGATGTAATTTCACCATTGTGTGATGATGACTTGGTACTTTAACTTTAACTTTTACACATACTATAGTTTAACACAGTGTTGGTTTGCTTCTAAGACTTTTGTCATTATTTTGTGTACATAAACAACCAGGGTAATTTCATTTCAAAGGTCACATAAAAGTTTATTTATGTGCTTAGATTTTAACTAAAATGTTTTAAAAAGCATATTAAAGTTGAAACTGTTTTTGAACCATTTTGAATACTGGGGTGTCTGCTCTCTTTTTTGGAAAGAAAACACTAGATTTTCCCCAAAACTTTCTATTTAGAAGAACAGGTGCACACTTCTTACCAGCTGGTGGCGGTAACGCATCAAGTCATTGTTTACCAGCCGTGAATATTATCATTAAGAAGAAGCACGCAGAGTAGCATGCTAGCTTGTATTCGTGATGTAAACATTATGAGAAATACGTGCAAAAAAGAAGAATTTACTAAGGTTTTAAGCGGCAGGGCAGGATTTGGAGGAAGACTTGTGGACTAAGTACTTTATTGAAGAACATTAACTGGATGTAAGGATTGTTTTTGTTTGAGATGATGACTGATGTGCAGGCGCAGCTAAGAACGGTGAGTTGAAAATGTTTTTCTAAGAGGTTTAGTAAAATTTTTTACTGTGTCTTACGTTTTGATTGCATCTTTAATTGGCATACATAATCAGATCAAACAATGAAGACTCTTAGCTTTCCAGTTAGTTATGTAGAACAAGTTGGTGACGCAAAACGGTAAATTTGACCCGGAAGTATATGAACGCAACATCCACCGGACAGATTATAAACATGCAAAGAAAGGGGTTAATTCAAAGATGGTTTACTGGACCGGGCCCCCCCAGAAAAACCCACTGCCCCCCAGGTAAAGTCGTCTGGCGCCGGGTCTGGGTGGGTGGGATGTCAGTGCGATTGAGTGAAACTACGATGGCTTCAGCTCCGTAGTGGTCCAATCGCACCACTCTTTTGGTTTGGTGGGTCAATCACAGCATTCTGTTGGTGGGCAGGATGTTACTGAAAAAACAAAGATGGCGACGGCTCTTTTGAAAGGGCTTTTCTCATTTACTTTGGACTATTTTGACTTGGGCTTGTTTATGAGTGAAGAGCAGATAGAGGTACTTATGTTTTTTTTTTAGAAAAAGGATGTTTGCATCTTTGACGGAGTATGGCAGACTGCCTCTTTGATTGACATCCTTAGCGGAGAGTACGTCACGTTGTTTGTTATCCAATAACATACGGAGAGAGTTTGAAAGACAACTCTAGATCCCGCCCCTCGACTGGAAGCCGCCAAGGGTCGTGACCAGACTATATATTCACATATATAGGATGGCTTGCCAGGCTTGACACAGTGAGCATTCTCACTATGCTAGTTTAGTGTTTGAAGAGTTTTCTGGGGGATTCTTTTGGACTGGTTCAGATAGATGAAATTGACCCAATAACAGAGTGAAACTTTTTTCTGTATGTAAAAAAAAATTTATTTCTTTCTTTCTGCAGACCCCATAGAAATCCACAAGAAGAAGCTCTTGCTGTGGTTCAGTCACCTTCCTAAGGAGGAGAAGTTATTTGGAGGTTTCCTTGGTCCAGAGTCCATGCATGTCGATCCACTGATCGTAGAGAGAAAGGATGATGAGAGAGCAGGACTGCTCAGATCTCCTTACCAGTCTCAGACTTACTCTGGCCGTCCTGTGACGGTGGAACAGCTGTTTGGTGATAACAACATCCAGGCTGATGGCCGGGGGCTCAACGTGCTTCTGTATGGGGCTGTGGGGACGGGCAAGAGTACAGTGGTTCGAAAGCTGGTGCTGGACTGGTGTACTGGGAACAAACTGGGTCGCTTCAAGCTCCTGCTTCCTTTCTCCTGTGAAGATATCAGTCAGATTTCAAAGTGAGTTTTCTTTCTCTCTGTCGTACCTAATATCTCCTAAGACACATCACTGTATTGTTCTGTGTACCGTAAACCCAGTGGTTCATTGGACAAGTTGACTTTGTTATTTCTTCACATAAAACTCACTTTGTTTTTTTTACTTACAGTACCACCTTTTTGGAAATGTGTTAGAATTAAGATAACAAAGAATATACCTAAATTCACTGTGGTTATCACTGGTTTCAAACTACTGTTGTTATCTCACATAGAAGAGCCTTTGTGGATTTGATTCACTAATGGACTGTATGTATTTATAGAGAAATAGTTAAAGGAGACATATTATGCAAAACCCACCTTTTGCACCATTTAGTGCTGCCTTGTGGGTCTCTACTGCCTATTCTAACTCTCCAAACATAAAAAACCCATCCATCTGTTTTCTGTAAGGGATTGTTGTAGGAATTATATTGCCTAAAACAAGTTGTTTCAAAAAGTCCCCGATTGTGATGTCAGACAGGAGCAGGAGATGGGTGGGCGTGGCCAGTAACAGCTTGTTTTCTTAAAGTGACAGAGCCCTAAAACGGCTCATTCTGGAAGGTACTGAAACTATCGAGAATAAAGCTGCTCAGATTGCTTTATGTCAGGTGGGATTTTGTGCAGAGAACTTAATCAACCTGTTTTGTATCAATCGACCATAGAACTATTATAACTTAAGAAACTTAAGAACTATTATAACTTTTATATAAACTATTATAACTTAAGAAAAGTCATAAAATGTCTCCTTTAACCTCATTTGCAGTTATGATGCATCTGCTTCACTAATGGTGCGTTCACACCGGCCTTGACGTATGCGTCAAACAACGCATACTTCATGCCGTTTTTGACGCCTATATATTTTTGACATTGACGCAGCTTGCGTTGACGCAGCTTGCGTTGGCGCAGCTTGCTTTGATGGTTGCGTCGGCCCCACGGGGAGGGGAAGGGAGGAAAGAGCGCGTGCGCGGCTCTCTGTTGCCAGATGTTTGTAACAATGGCGGATCCTATCGAGACGATGTCGGCATAAACGTTGAAAAAACACTCACCCGACACGCCGAGTTCTCTAGCAATCTTCCTCCAAGCAAGGTCCTTTCTATTCCGATCTCGGTAAGCGTAGCAAGACGGGTCATACAGTTCCCGATAGTTGCAAACGGCGATGATAAGTTTCTCCTCCATTGCTGAATGAATTTGTCTTCTTCCCTCGCTCTGCTGTGACGTATCAACTGGCGCTCTGATTGGTTGACGCTTGTAAAGCGACGCAGAAAGTTCAGCTAGCTGAACTTGCTTGACGTTTGCGTTGCAAGTGTTGCAAGTGTTGCAAGCTTTGACACAAGCGTCAAAGCTTGAAAAGCGTGAAAAGTATCAAGCTTTGACACCCCCAACGCTCACAAAGCGACGCAAGGACTTTGACGCAGCTCTGACGCGCCTTACCATAGACTTAACATTGAAACTTGACGCTGGTGACGCATACTTTATGGCCGTGTGAACGCAGCATAAGAGGTTGATTCACTTAATAGATATAGCTAATAACATTTTGCTCTATCAAACTATTAATTTATGATTTATTTTCAAAATGTACCTGAAAACCTTATGACTTCTTATGACTGTCACTGACACTCAATAAAGTTACAAAAACGTTTTTGGTGCCAACTCAGCCCAAAGCAGGAGACGAGACGATACAAACAGAACTGTTCTCTGAGATGCTTTTAGATCATAATAAGCAAAACTATGAGCTGTTCTTTTTGCTTGGCAGAGCAGTTTACGGTGTGTGCAAAAACCATACAGCCGTTAAGTTGATACGGTCCTGAACTTTCAATGAAACCTTGTTGTTTATATAATAAAGTGACTGATATTTTTACTTACAGGCCAGCGTCTTTGAGGGATCTGGTGGGCAGAAAGTACCTCCATTTGAGAAGACACCCTCTACTTAATGGGGAGGGAGAACAGGCCAAGGATGTGCTTTTCCTCTTTAATGGGATGGAGAAGATGCAGCTGGATTTCCGGATTGGATCCTCTGAGCTTTGCAGTGACCCTAATGAGCCACTTCCTCCAGGCGGTGTTGTGGTCAACCTACTCAGGAAATATTTACTGCCTGAGGTCAGACATGGTAGTATTCTGTAGAGTGCTGAGATATGAATCTTTTTATTGTGTTAACAAAAAGAGTCGGTAACAGAAAACAGGATGGTCTGTTAGTGAATAGACACCAACCATGAAGACCAGACTGGCTAACTATGTTCACTCTAAAAACAGAAAATAGTCATGCTGCTGTTGATTGCAATAATTAGTACACACAGATGCTGGCAACATCTGGTAAAGAATACCACAGGTGTGGACTCGCGTCACATGACTCGAGTGTGAAACAGTTCATGCGTTTCCCGTGAAACAAAGATATTCTTCTACGGTTTGGCCTGTCATCCACAGAAATCTGAAGATATACGGCAACAAAAACAATTCTTTCAAAACATCCTATCAAAGTGGAGATTTGTGAATGCTCCATTGTCAGCATATGTTTGTGGACATAAATAACTTGGGTTTTAGGTCTCACAAAGTCACAACCTGCAACAAAAATGCTCTGACATCACACGTGCGACCTGGGTTTACACGCGCTTACTTGTTTTTACAAACCCAATCACTGCTCTATCATCATCATCATCATCATTATTATCATTTATTTATAAAGCACCTTCTTACAATTTTCATACCCAAAGTTCTGTACACGATACAGTAAAAACAGTATAACACACAGTTATATACAGTCAAAATGATCCAAATACAAAAAAAGTCTCATATCCAGACAGTAGCAGTAAAAGAATATAAAATGCACAGAATAGACAAGTCTCACTCCAACTCCCCCAGAAAAGCTAAAGAATAGAAATGGGTCTTTAATCTACTCTAAGCCCGCTCTCCTCTGGTGACCCAGTTTACCTTTGGAACCACCAGTAAATCCATAGTTGCAGACCGAGGAGGCCATGATGGAACATACCAGGCTAGAAGGTTGGATAGATACGGTGGGGCAGTTCCCAACAGTGATTTAAAAACCAAAACAAGAATCTTAAAATAAATCCTAAAACGAACGGGCAGCCAATGTAAGGATGCCAGTATGGGAGTGATATGATTCCTACTTCTGACCCCCATTAGAAACCTAGCAACTGAACCAGTTGGACCAGTTGTAGTCTAGACATTGAGGGTTGACTAATTCCAGCATAAAGGAAATGACTATGTAGAAGACCACAGGTGAAGGAGGATGTTAAGGACGGTTATTGCCCACCACCTTGTTATTCTACATCTAAGAAAGGTTTTTTTGGCAAAGATGTTTTGGGGAACTACTGCCACTTACAGGCTTGGCATGCCTATGAATGTGCTTCACGCTGGATATTTTACTGAAGATGAGGTGGTGTCACCAAAGTATTTTTTCCTAGATGGGCAGGGGAGGACATTCGGTTTTACAAAAACCTGGATACGTGTGTACATGGCCTCAGATTCCAATCAGGGTTTTAGACCAGACGATGACATCACAAACGTACTTGGACATAACTTGGACTTTAAATGACTCAGTATTCTACACAGAAGGAACAGATATCCTCTTCACTTTGCCACAGCAGGGAATTTTGACACCTAATTACCCTTTTTCATCTGCAGTCTGCAGCTCTGCATGAGGGATGCTGCATTGATGCTATGTTGTCAGTCTGAGTTTGGTTGGAGTTGGTCTGAGCTGTATACTTTCCACACAGCAGAAATAAAATACAACCGGATGTAATTATAGCAAAAAGATCTTCTTTTCACATTATTAAAAACATAATTGAATCTGAATTGATTTAAAAATGTTCAAAATTAGTTTTAATATTGTTAATCATGAACACAATGTTGAGGAACAGATGGTTTTGTCTGTCTGTAGAAACTGGCTTTTATTAGATTTAAATTACCAAGTTAAAGTACCAAGTCATCATCACACACTGGTGAAATTACATCTCCGCATTTGACCCATCCCCATGGTGGGGAGTGGTGAGCTGCAGCTGTGGCCGCGCTTGAGAACTATTTGGTGGTTTAACCCCCCAATCCAACCCCTTAGTGCTGAGTGTCAAGCGAGGAGGCATTGGGTCCCATTTTTTCAAAGTCTTTGGTATGACCCGACCGGGATTCGAACCCTGATCTCCCAGTCCCGGGGCGGACACTCTACCACTAGGCCACCGGAGCTGGTTTACAAAGCCGGTCCTGCTAGAGCGAGACGTGCAGTTTGGCTCACTGAAGTCTTGGCCCGTACATGAAGCAGTCCTCTGCTATAGCCGAGAAACGTACAGTGTGGCCCAGGCTTTAAAAGTACCAAGTAGTCACGCAGAGGGGGTAGAGGGGGGTAGAAAGATGCATCAGTAATTCTTTCATAATCACATCTTAACCTTCTGAATTATAATCAATTCATGAGGAGACTAACGATTCCCGCTGCCAGTATTTCCCTAAAACACATTTTTAACATAGAATTCCCCCCCCCTAAAGTTTTGCAGGAATCTGGCATTTAAACACACACTCATCTGGTGCATTTTTCTTATTTTTTATTTGTGTTTATGGAATTCTCTTCTCTGTCTTCTAGGCCAGTATCTTGGTCAGCACCAGATTGTCAGCTCTGGATCGTATTCCACCAAAGTATGTGAATCATTATGTACAGATTTGTGGTTTCAATGACCCAGACCGGCAGCGTGCATACTTCACCAGCCGCCTGCTGCAGCAGAGTGGAGAAGCTCCTCAGAACCAAGCAGCCCAAGCTCTGATAGAGCTGCTGTACCTCAACCTGCAGAGAGAAAGCCAACTGGCTGCTGCTTGCTTTCTCCCTTCCTACTGCTGGCTCACATGTGCTACCTTACACTTTCTTCACTTCACCAATACCCAGGCACCCATCCGCACACTGACAGGGATCTACACTAGTTTTCTTCGGCTTAACTTTGGTGGTGAGGTGCTGAGCACAGGAACAGCGACAAATGAGTCCATTCAAGAACAACACGGCTCCCTGATGATGTATGTTGTCCGTACAGTTGGTAAACTTGCATATGACGGTATAATGTACAAACGCACATCATTCTCAGAGAAGGAACTGGAACAGTGGATCGGTGGGAAGACCAAGACTGACGAGGAGCTCCATCTGCTGGCCATGTTCCAGACTGATGTCCTAGACTTCTTTTTGGCTCCTTGTGTGGAGAGTCGAAAGTATTTACCGAAAGACCTCAGTGAGAATGATGAGAGGCGCTATGTGTTTGCTGTCCCAGCCATGCAGGAATACCTAGCAGCTCTGTACGTAGTTTTAGGAGAAAACAAATCCGCGTTGGAAAAGCTAACCAAGGAAGTGTCTGTGGCCATTGGTCAGGCGAGTGAAGACGTCAATGCCATTGTCAACATCTTCTCAAAGTTCATTCCCCTCCGGATCTTCGCCATATTCAACCTCCTGAAACTTTTTCCAAAGCTGTTTGAGAAAATAATGAGTCGGAACAAAGGGAAGATAGCCAGAACCATGGCAGCTGAGATGTTCCGCACTGAAGACAGCTATAATGAGGATGTCTTGGATCAAGTGGAGCAAAGCCTTCTGGGAGTCCATGGCCCAAAGCCACGGCAGTATGATGACAGTCAGCCCTTTGAACTTTACCCCATCTTCATGGGTGGACTGTTGCATTATGGGAATCGTGTTCTTCTCCAGCAACTAGACTGCAATATTCAAAGTGCGACCGTTGCTCAGATTACCCGCACCCTTAAGAAGCACCTTGTCCGAGGTAAGCCATAGTGGTTTATTTTTATATGCAGTGAAGGTAAATGTTACTTGGATTTTAAGGAAGTTATTTGGCAAATCATAAAGGTTATTGATGAGGAAAAAGAAGAGCATACCAGTGTTTGCGAAAACTTTTGAGCCACGCCTGCCAAACTGGCAGACGTGAGAGCATCTCACGCAGGACATTTTTGAACCACGTAGGACAATGTCCTCGCGGGCTTCAGATTTGTATCTATTTAACAGTGGGTATTGTAGTGACCTCTGACCTTTACATATTATACATATTTTTATTGTGACAATAATCTGTTGAAATCATTTGAAAAAAGAACCATCAATGTGATTTTCTGAAAAATTCATAAAATGAGTATTAGACAGTCCCTCTGCTTAGAAAATAAACCAACAGAATTCATAAGGAAATTATTAGAGATCATATAATTATTATAAATTATTATGAAACACCAGAAACAACATATTATATATGACAATATTTCTAAATATTGTAATGATCCATAAGGGCTTTTTGTGACTGATGCTGTAGCCTGATGTTACTGTTCCTTTAAGAGACGCTGTGGCTGGTTGAGGGGAAACTGGAAGTTGGAGATGCGGGTTTATCTCAGCTGTTTGTTAAACTACTCTAATAAACTGCTGTTAAGGACAAAATGTCATTCTGTTTGACGATTTAGTTCATCACAAATATCACAATATAAAGAAATGATCTTTGTCTTGGGGGAGGTTTGAAGGTGATCTGAATTGTATCAAATAAATAAATATTGCATGCTTATAAATTATTATTATTATAAAATTACAAACGTGTAGTGGGATAAATCTACCTACATTTTCCTTTTCAAACACTGTTTTGTTTTTTGTGCGACTATTTTCCTGTCCTGTCTGTCTCTTAGCTGCATCTCCTCTCAATCCTCCAGAAAAACTGCTGCCTGACTTCTTACTTTTCAACTCACAGGTTACTTTTGAAATTAGCAGATCAAAAAGATCCGTCGATTGCAAAAATAGCGGAATGTGCGCTGCGCTTCCGCGCCAGTGAGGTGACGTCACCGAAGCACGGGAGATGATCTCTGCAGCAGCGGAGCGCGTCAGGCACAAATGAAAGACAGAAAGTATGAGCGAACATGAACAATCGTGTGTTAATTATGTTTTTTTTGTGGCGCCACTTTGTGAATGTTACTGTAGCTGTACACAACGACGCAGCTGCCCGTTGGAGTGCATCAGTAATCAGCGCTCTGCCGCTCTCCATCCTCTGCCCAAAAAAAGACCCGCTACACTGAGAGTCCAAATAAATAATGTAATATATGTAGAAAGTGGATCTTTTGAGGGGGAAGCCAACAGTCTGCAATTTGTGGTTTTCAGGAAGTTTATTTTATTTTGGCAGGTTCAGAGTAGACGCACGGCGTCGGTCATAATGTCCGATGATTTCAAGTTTTTCGTCGGACAATATTAAATCACGTCGGTAATGTCCGACTGTCCGACGTGTTTTCGCAAACACTGGCATACTATATTTACTATGTAGCCATAATATTGGAGAATATTGGAGGCCATTGTTGTGCTGGGATAACCATACTGGCATTCATGTTGAATATATTTGTACACTTGGACATTTAAACAAAACAATCACACCATTTCCCAACTTGTCACCATCTCTCTTCTGCTGCAGCAAAAAATCTGGTAAGTTATGTAAGATAGGCAAGTGGACCTCATTATGTCCTTAAAGGTGTTTAACCTTTTATCAAAGGAGAGAAGAAAGGTACCAAGTTTAGAGAGAGCTCCATTCATTTTCCATTCCCCTGGTCCTCCTTCCTGCAGGATGTAGGGTCCTTGTTCTCCTGGTCCACCTGCAAGATGTTCTGGTCACATTCCTGAAGATGTTGCTTGCTGTTAGACTGTCAGGGCATCAGATTTTGGGGAGTAGAAACTTAAGACACCCCCGTCTGTTTTATTATGTGTTTTCTCTTTTCCAAAGGGGGTTCAAATGAAGGCAACTGGACATCTTTGGTTTCTTGAAGACGTTTCACTTCTCATTTGAGGAGCTTTGACAATTCTGACTGGAATATGGGAGGGTCGAGCTTATAAACTGTAGTTGTATGTTGGTGCTTAACAAGCAGAAACTACCTATGAATACCCCTCCTCCCTACCTTCTGAGGAGTTGTTGGCCTCTATTGTGTGGGAGTCATTGTATTAATTAGATGCAGGAGGGTGTGACCTAGAGTGAAACTGTTTGGAAATTAGGTTCAGAGCTGCTGGAAAGGTGAAACCTGAGACCACCTCCTCTATTTAATGTTGGTTTTTCCCATTTGACATAGATAGCTTTCTTTACTCCTCTCTCAAACCATCTATCTTCTTTGTCCAGAATGTGTACTTTGTCATCTTCCCATGTCCCAGGCCAGTCAGAATTGACAAAGCTCATTGAATGAGAAGCAAAATGTCTTCAAGAAACCAAAGAAGTCCAGCTGCCTTCATTCAAACCCCCATTGGATTACCATGACCTGGATGACTGAGAACCTTCACCAGCATGTTTTCTCTTTTGTTAAAGATGGACTATTTTACTTTTGCACTGATATAAAAATCCTCACCATCAGGATCACAACATCTTGTATCCATGCTCCCCAGAGTGATTAGTGATCTAATTCATATTAACAAAGTTCTCCCTACAGTTTAAACGTTAGGTACTCCTAACCTTTCTGTTTGAACTGAGAATGGTAAATAGCCCTCAAGGTGCTTTACAACACAATCAGTCATCCACCCATTCACACACACATTCACACGCTGGTGGTGATGAGTTACTATGTAGCCACAGCTGCCCTGGGGTGCACTTACAGAGGCAAGTCTGCTGAGCACAGGCACCACCAGTCCCTCCGACCACCACCAACAGGCAAGGTGGGTTAAGTGTCTTACCCAAGGATACGGCTGCAACAGACGAGGCTCCCTCTGGTTACGGGGCGGGCACCTAAGTTCTCTGCCACCACTGTGATAAAGTGTAACACTACACTAATCATATATTGGAAAGGAATTGTAGTTTTAAAGACTGTACCAAACAACCTTGTACATTTAGATTGCAACCATTGTTGGTAGGGACTGAGTCTTACTGAGGTTCCTCTTATCTTATACTAGAGATCAACAAACCTCTGCCACCAGAAGAGCTGATGGATCTGCTAGTCCTTCTGTATGAGTTTCAGAATCCCAGACTGACTGAAGAGGTTCTGTCTTCCATCAGAAAAATCTGTCTGACCAACATTCGTATGACTTCACTCAAATGCTTCATACTCAGCTCAGTGCTTTCATGCACCTCTGCAAGGTAAGCTATACCTTTAACCATCATAGTGTTGGGTTAATAAATGAAATGTTCAGGCTGCAACAGGACAAATAACACAAGGTAAGGAAATGCCAACTCCTTTAAGCTTTAGTTACTAACAGCCAGTTTCTGATCATGTTTAATGTCACACAAGCATTACTTGTTTGCTGTTGATTGTTTTTTGCTTATAATAAATAAAAACAACTGGACATCTTTATTTTCTTGAGGATGCTTCACTTATCAAGGAGCTCAGTTGAAATTAAAGAGTGCCAAACTTTCAAACTGACAGATTTATTAGTGCGAGCTACCTTACCTTACTCTCCTCCTGGAGGTTGTTGTCTCATGAGGAATGGGTGGACTTTAATAATCACAGCCTGGGATGTTCTTTTGCAGTTACCGTAGTTTGGCTTTTCTGTTTCACATCCCTCTCAAACAGCCTTTCTAATGATTTCATTTCTCTGTAGCTATCTCCTTAAAGAGCTGGACCTCTCCTCCTGTCTCCTGACCCATGACATGCTCCAGTTGTTGTGGCCTGCCTTCAGACACACACACATCCTCAAGTGAGACCCACTCGTGGGGAATGGTTTGATGTTTTTCATGGTGCATGTGTTGTTACCACCACTGCTGCAGTTCCACATTGTAGCCTGGATGGAGTTCATGTTACTCCTCCAATAATCCTTCTGTTATTTAGCCTTTTAGCTGCTCAGAGCAGCTTTTATGGTAGTTTGTGTTGGACAAACCTTTCTGTGGGAGCCTAAACTTTGACTAACGGTGTTAAAGGTTGAATATGGAACACGGAAACTCTGGCAGCACCTAGTGTTTACAGGTGGTATTGCAACAACAGAACACATTTTTTAGCTGTCGGGGTGTTGGTTCACTGCTGATACATTAAGTGACCAGCCAGCACCATGTCCAGTGACAAATCGTACAGGGTAAAGACTAATTTCTACTAATAAATAGGGATGTAAGAAAATATCGATATGGCAATATATCATGATATTTTTTCCTGCAATATTATATCGATATTCAAAAGCCGTGTATCGAATTTTTGGAAGAATTTACATGAAAGCGTTTGTGTATTTTCTTTTCTTTTGGTGCAATTCAAACACTGACCACTAGTTGGCAGCAGTGTGCAATAGGTTTTGTTTCCACCATTGAAATGTATATCCCTCTATTATGGTTCAGATACCTCATGTTAAACATGTTACATTTGGACTGTTTATTGAATTTTCCTACAATAAATTCAGTCTAAAAAAATCGCTAATATCGTCTGGCTGAATGTATCGCAATATATCGTGATATATCGTATCACCTCCCCTGTATCGTGATACGTATCGTATTGCCAGAATTTTACCAATACACATCCCTACTAATAAGTTTATTTTACAACAGTATTTACTGTTAGAACATCTTTTGGGCTCAGAATCAGCTGCTTGACTTGTCGAGTACGCCATTTTACACAGTCCCAGCCTCGCCTTGCCGAGCGGACCTTTTAGTGCAGCGGTGCCCTCTAGTAGATGTAAACATTACCCCGGGGGTGCCCGTCAAAATAAATATTTGATTATTATTATTTTTTTAGATATAGCTTAGAAAGGAAAAACTGTACATTCATTATGCACACCTCTAAACGCCCCGTGGAGGTATTATTTTTTTTAAATGTAGCTTTCTATTAAAATGTTCCATATTCCACCTTTAACCAATTATGTTTGTAAATGCATTTTATAGACTAAACAACTCATGTGTGTTTTGCATGTGTCTGCTTGTTTGTTGTTGTAGTCTACAGTTTAACAGCCTGGGTCCTGAGTCCTGCGTCATACTGAGAGACCTGCTACTGAACCCTAAGAGTTCCATTAGCTCTCTACAGTAGGACTACACTTTTTTTTATTTATTACAAATATTGCGTCTCATGTTTCGGCTCAATAAAGAAGGCTCTGTCTTCTGGAGATCAGACTGTTTCTGACGTACCCGTTTGCAGACTGTAGGATCAGAACTGTGTAGATGTTCATAATAGAATACTTAAAAGTGACTGTAAAGATGTTTTAAAATGTTTACTTGTTGAAACACTTGTAATTATAGCGATTGTGACACTGAGTGTCAATATCCACAGTAAATACAAGCAGATTTGGTAAATTGTAAGTTAGACAAAGTTGTCTTAAAGCATTAGATTACATCAGATCTTTGCTTTAGCACAATCCTCCACCCTGATGAAGCACAGGGGGAAGGTGGAAAGGGAAGCTCCATTCTAACAGGAAGAAGGTAGAACTTTGTCTCTTGTTGAAGATGTTTTCATTCAATGAGTTTTCTCAGCTCAACCAGGAACGTGGTTTAATTGTTAATAGTGTCACAGGAATTGTAATAATGAATGTTTTAGGTTGTGTTTATAGCACCAGATGAGTGAATCTTTCCTAACTAGCCCTGTAGCAGCTAGAAGGTTAGTTAGGCTTCATCTGCAGAGCTAGAGTCAATCCCTACAGATGAAGTTCATGTAAATAAATACAACTGTGTCCTCTCTAGGCTGTGTGACAACCCACTGCTGGACTCTGGCTGCAGCATCCTGCTAGAGGCCCTTCCACAAAACCAGTCGCTGATGCACCTGTCCCTGTTGCACACTGGTCTGGGGGACAGTGGGGCCCTGGAGCTGGCTGAGAGGCTCCATCAGCACACCAAACTCCAGGAGCTTAACGTGGCCTATAACAACATAGGAGACAGTGCAGCTATGAGTCTGGTTGATGCATGCAGGGAGCATCCCAGCATACACACTTTGCAGTGAGCAGCATTTCTCTGCATCAACAGCAGCATACATATATTATTCTGTCTCTGATAACTGTATTTGTTTAAGTTGAATTTGTTTGTAGTACTTATGAGTACAGCTAGGTCCAACATTTACAGAATGACACAAGAGTTTGTTTTCACAAATGTGTTTTTAAATGTTTTTGTCAGATTTTCCCTTGATCACTGAAATAGATTTATGGGTATTTCATAAATGAAACCAAAAAAATGACAATTACATACATTTTAGACAGAGGGTCAATATTTACATGTTGGTCCTTCTTTTCCAAGACCTCGGTAGTTCTCCCTGACCTGCTGTCAATCAGCCTCTGGTCCTGATTCTGACCGATGGAGCTCAATCTTCATCATCCATGCTTGGAATTTTTCAGAATTAGTGGGTTTTTGTTTGTCCTCCTGCCTCTTGAGGATTGACCACAAGTTCTCTGTGGGATTAAGGTCTGAGGAATTTCCTGGACCTGGACCCAACAAGTTGATGTTTGGTACCTGTTCCACTTAGTTCTGTCTTTATCCTTCTGGCCCAGTGCTCTGTCACGCTGGAGAAGACATTGTTCATCACCAAACTGTTGTGGGATGGTTGGAGGAGTTCCTCTGGGAGGATGTTTAGGTACCATTTATTCATGACTGTTCTGAGACTAAACTGTGAGTGAGTCCACTCCCTTGGCTGACAACCACACACACACACATGAATGGTCTCAGGATGCTTCATCGTTGGAGGACACAGGACTGCTCAATTTTTTCTTCTACAAACAATCAGAAAGGAGATTCACCATAGAAAGTTACTTTCCTCCAGTCCTCAGTTGCATCAGCCTGTCCCTGATGGTTTTTGTGGCTTCTTTGCTGCCCTTCTTGACACCAGGCCATCTTTATCCCTCTGTGGGTGTTTTCTCAAGCTTTTTGTAAACTGCCATCATAAAAATGCAGCAAACTTTGTGACGATTTATACTTGTGTTATTCTCAGAATGTTTGTCCACAGCTGTGCTGTATTAGGTCAGTTAGAGTGGTTTTACTAGCATTAGTAGGTCACTTTGTGCACCACGCTTGTTGGATTTCTTTTGAAAATATCAGATCAGAGCCACCAAAACTATTTTTATAAATGTTTATCTGACAGGCTGTTCTATGAGCTGAACATCTGGTTTGTGTGTGTTTAGTTTGTATCTGAACCCTATCAGCAATCTGGGAAAGCAATCCCTGTCTGTCCGAGGTGTTCCAAAGAGCAACAGCAGCAACCGGAGGGTCAGGGTTCTGGCATCTGTCACTGAAGGTTCAGACATCTCTGAAGACTGGCACCCTATCCTCAATGTGATCCGAGAGAACGCCTCATCCTGGGACCGCAAACGTGTCGTACAGCAGCTCGAGGTACAAGCCAGTGTTAAAGTAATTCACAGAACGTTTTGGTTTACTATGATGGAAGAAATACAGTCTCACCAGAATAGGACTTTTTTTTAGACATTGAATTTATGACAATACAGTTTTATTCAGTGAAATTCTGTGTTTTAATTTTTTTACTTACACCAGCAAAAATTTCATCTGTAAAAATTCAACAACTGAGGTGACCTCCTGGTGACCCAAGCCAAAGTTATCATCACTCCATCGACTCGAGTGGCTTTTAGCCAATCAAATTACACTTCGTTGATCACATGGCACCAGTGAGGCTTTCACTTCACAGACATGAATATGTAGATGCCCATTGGGCGCTAGAGAGCGTAACAGCGTCACCACCATATTGAATGGGTCTCCTCATTCTCTAAAGTCAATGCAGAGTGAGCAATTATGCCTGTTTTTGTGCAGCCTACAGTTGCAACAACTGGTGTATTATTGAAAACAGATCACGTGGGATTACTGTTGACTTTTCTAACCTACCTGATGGGATTTTATGTTTTAAATTTTTTTATTTATTTTGTTTAATTATGTTTATATTTTAATTATGCCATACCATGTGTCTGATTTTGTGAAAAAGTTTGATAAAATGTGTTTTTTAGCTGGGTAAGCACCTTCCTCAGTAGAAATTAATGCACTGGGGGCGAATGGAGACCCAACTAAGATGGCGTACGGCCACTACAGCAGCTCCAATAGGCAGCACCAGTCCATGAGGTGTCTACGTATATATGTCTGTGGTTCACTTGATGGAGTAATGATTGGTTTGGCTAAGGTCACCAGGAGGTCACCTCTTTTGTTGTTGAGTTTTTTGAATGAATAAATTTAATGTCTAAAACGAGTCTTATTCTGGTTAAATTGTATTTTTTCTATAAACTACAGTTAGTTCAACTTTAACTAGATGATGGTGTCAGTGTCTCGTCTCATGACAGGTCAGGACCAACTGGCTCTCATCGATTTCTTTGTCTTTCTGTGTGTAGATTTTCCTAAAAGATCTTGAGTGGGGCCGTCGGCAGCAACCGAGCTTCTGGAAGAGGCTTCACTTCCGCAGAGTCCACAAACAAGTCCAGCAGACCTTACGGATGTTGGAGAAAGACGTTTTACCTTCCTCCAAAGGATTCAACAAATGACACCATAAAACAAACATTTCTTTACCGGAGTCTCAGGTCTGAGTCTGACTGTTTGAACCTAGAGATGCACCTTCAAGGCCTTGACTGACTTTTACTTAAAACAATATATATTCTAGAAAACATTTCAGTGTGTTCACCAGCAATAACTGATACGAATAAAGATGTCAGGAAGTATGTTTGTATTTAACTTTATTCTAAATACAGACTTAAATATGTCTAATAAGCTGGAGAGTGAAAAGATTTAGATTTCTTTATATGCAAATACAGGTTATCAATCTGTCTGTAGTCGATCAATTGTGTGTGTGTGTGTGTGTGTGTGTGTTTCTAAAATGCTTCAATTTGACTCTTGATCTGTCACTCTTTCAGAAATACAGATCCGATGACCCAAACACAGAAAACCAGTAACTAACTGCTGGTGACTATTTAGAGACACAAACATTTTCAGTAAAAATCAGGAGGAGTGGGCACGTATAACATGTTTGCTCTGACTAGTTCTATAAAGGGTTGTCATGTTTTTGTTGTTTGATTCAGATGAACAGGTTTTTTTTGTCTCCAACATGCTCTTTGTTGACGTTTTCCATGTACATACACAGTTTTTGAATGCGAATAGCTCTGGGCATGTGCTATATCCTCTATCCTCCCTGGTTTTTATTCTTTGAGCCTCTTGAAAAATGTTCTTAATCAAAGTTGTTCCAGTTTTGTCTCTCTAGTCTCCGTGTGGATGGAGGGTGAGCGGTCAGAAAGTGCAGCAGAACAGACCTCTGGGTTTGAGCTTCTAAAGAGATCTATAGTGTCCTCTAGTGGCCACAGCTCATATTTATTTTACCTTAATTTAACCAGCCGAGTTTATTGTCAACCCATTGTCATTTACAGCGATGCCCTGGCCAAGAGGCAGGGGCAGAAAAGATATAAAACATAAATGGTACATCAGGAAAAAAATGCTCATAAAACAATAAAAACAAAGAAAAATGTCTGGTTCTATAACTCATTGAAGGCATCATTTATTTTCTAAACTGCTTCATCCTCACTACAGTTGCTGGAATCTGAGCCGTGTCCAGGAGTCATCAGGTGAGAGGCAGGGGACACCCTGGACAGGTCCATCAGAGGGACACACAGAGACAAACAAACATTCACTCACTCTCTCATACCTAGGGACTATTTAGTCACCAGTTAACCTGACATGGATGTTATTGGTTTGTGGCAGTGGTTCTCAAATACTTTCGGTGAAGCCCCCCCTAGGATACATAGATTTTTTTCGCGCCCCCCTCCCAATGTGTGTGTGGGGGGGGGGGTTGCACAATGTTCATTGTGTACAGTATGATTGATTTTATGGATTTCTGGAGTGTTAATTTCTGCTAGGAATTATAAAATAAATAAAATACCACTATGGTGGGCACCGCAGGGAAACAAAGATGAGACTTCTTTTTAACAAAACCTTGTTTAATTCAGGCTGTTCGTACGTCACTCTAACAAACAACAAATATAAAATGAAACAAAAAGTAAGAAAAATCTAAATTTCTCTTCCATCTTTCCATTAAATAAAAATCATGTTTGGACTTTTTCTGTGTTCACAAATCAGTCTGTGATCCTCATTTATTGGACTGACAGTGGAGGTTGGAATACCCTTGTATTCTCCGTGGGGAGGCTCCGAGAGGGGTGGGGGTGGGTGGAATGGGGGAGGGGGGGGGTTGGGTGCGTCCGCTGCGCCCCTCCAGCCAGTGTTGCCAACTCGGCGACTTCGTCGCTGTTTCTAACGACTTTTCGACCCCCTCAACGACTTTTTATTCCAAACAGCGCCTAGCGACAAACCTAGCGGCTTTTCTGAGGACCCTTTGCTACTTCCTGTAGAACTTTCTCGTAGATTTTCCCTGCAGATTAGCAAGAAAAACTGTTTGCGCTCCGGACCATTCTTCCATGAATCAGGAAACAGAATGATCTGCGCATGTGGCACGAGGATGATCGCGTTACATCGACTGACCAATCATAAACTTTTCTCGGCCGGACCGCCGAGAAATGTGCAGCTGCAGAGCTGGAGACCGCTGATTTACGCCTGCTGCTGCAGATTCAAGCTTCTGCTGTTTAGAGGCGGAGCAGGCGTGAACCCGCTGTCTCTGGGTCTGCAGCAGCCGTCAGGCACTTTGGTCCTGCCTGCATTTGGCGAATAAAGTCAGCGGGAGTTTGAACCACCGTCCCGTTAACACACGCAGCTCTGTGGCTCATCGGAGTTTCCCTCAGTGACACGGGGATGGTATTTTAACATAAGACACCCGCTCCCTTTTGCTCGGTGCACCTGTGTGCGCAGTTATCACGATCTAGATGGAGAGAAAACATAACGGACAAGTGGAGAAACTATGAGGGGGAAAAGCCACTGTTGAAGAAAACGCTGGTAAATGAACAAACGTGCAGAGCGGAATGAGGAGAGCAGGAGGTCTGAGGCTGAGCTATGACGTCATCTGGCGACATCTGGGTGACTTTCTGGGTGAACCTCAGCTACTTTCTGTCGAAGGCAGTTGGCAACACTGCCTCCAGCTCTTCTCCCGCGCCCCCCTTGGGGCTAATAGAGCTTTCTACAGTACCTAAAAATAGATTGCCGCAAAGCACTCTGGGAAATATGGTCATACAAACAATCTACATTTTAGTATGGAATCCTATGGGACTGAGGCGCTCAGATCTAGCTATTTTTCGTTTCCTAAAGATTTTCAAACAGCAAGGAACTTAACGCTGCTGCTGGGGGAGGTGCTAATCGGACTCTAGACGCCCAGATCGGATGTTGGAGAGGACTTTTTATCCCTTTTCCAAAGCCGGTAAAGTCAATAGTATACCGCTGCAGACCCGGAGACGCCAGTTTCAGGCCGACACCACGTGAAACAGCTGGAAAGCTACACGGGCTAAGCTAAAGACAGAAGAAGCAAAGCGGTGGTAGTTTTTAAGTTGGACGAGCGGATTTTAACTGTGTGGAGCAGATCAAGAAAAGCACGTATATTTGTTACTTACATCTTCCCGGAGGGGAAAGTCCTACATCCGAGAATGACCAGCCGCCGGTCGTAACGACGCTCTCAGTCGTGGGGTTTTCCAGGAGGAGCAGCGGAGGAGAGTTAATGCAGGACGCAGCGTTGTTAACGGAGAGTTAGAGGCAGTGGTGTTACCGGAGGCGAGTTAACAAGGAGGCAGCGGTCCAGCTGAACGTCTCGGCCAAACAGCATGTCCACCCAAACGTCCACGAAAAAGTCTTTTGACCAGAGGTGAGTGGAATATAAAAAGTAGGAACACAAATGATAACCTGACAGTTAAAAAACTACCTTGAGAAAATGTTACTTGAGCACTGTGAGTAATGAACTGGAGCCGTGATGGGAATGGCATTTAAAACAACAGCGCTGCTAGCGAGGGTTAGTTTTTACTTTCACTTTCATTAGAGCTAGCGCTTCAGTTCTGGTGATCGATAATTAGCAGGGTCGCCATCAAGAAAAGCTCTCTGGTATGTTTTTTTTTTGTCAAAACAATTTCCTCCATTTTATGCCTTCATATCGATGTCAAAACGCTCTGAAACTGTATATTTTCTATTGTTAATGCGGCTTATTAGTATGGCCCTTCCCAGCAGCCTTTGCGTGGTGACGTCAACTGTAGAATACCCTATTGAGAACCACTGGTTTGTGGGAACACAAGTACACGTTGAAACCCACAAATGCATGGAGAGAACATGCTTCCTCCAAGCTAACAAGTTACAACTAGGATTCAAACCTGCAACCATCGTGCTGTGAGGCAGCAGTGCTACCACCAGCTACACCACCATGCAGCCATGAAGGCATCATGCTTGTGAACATATTTAAGGATACCAGGTCCTGCTTTAAGGGCCAAACTCCCATATAGTAATAAAGTATTTTTTAATACTGGAAGCTTATTTTCAAACATTTCTGTCCAAACAGAATTTCATCTTTTCCATAGACTGGATGGAGACAAGTAGATTGACAGGTATACACTGATGGTCCTATAAAAGTAATAAATACTAATTAATGTGGATCAAAGCTTTAGCAGACGGAGCAAAATAATTCTGTATGCAATGATTTTCAAAAGTAGTCATGATTCAATTCAATAATTACTCCGAAAGAATTGTCTTTCATTTGGCAGATAAAATTTTTAAAGGAGCAATATGTAAGAATTATACTGTGAAATAATCACAAAACAGTCTGTCTCAATCATGTTATAAAGAAAATACAAACGGAAACAGATTTCCTTCTTACCCGGCTGGGGGTCTGTCGGTTTTTCTCCTTTTAACAAAGAGGGATGTAGTCTTACTGATCCTGGCTCTCGGCAGAGAATGCTGCTGTTGTGTCCTTGGGAAAGACATTAATCCTCCTTGTCTGCTGGTGGCAGTGGTAGGAATGTTTTAGGGGACACCACTGATGGATTAGATGCTATTCTCTCAGCCTGTTTACGTGACCAACCCATAAGAAGAAGGCTGGGAGTGCATTAAACAGAAACAATGTAGAAGCTGACATAAACAGTGTAGCAAATGGGTCACGTAGAAAAAAATGTAAAGATTTTGGAGAGCCTTTGGACTTCATGTTAGTGTTGTCAAAAGGAATGAACTCCAGCGACAGCTGGGCAGCTTCCCCATCATTTCTCTCCTTTCTTTGACGCAGTTCCAGTTCAGTGAACCAACACTATAAAAGGTGACCGGTGTGGGCCGATCAACCAAAGGCTGAAGCATAGTCATGAGTCTGACTCATAACCGCCGTCACAAATCAATATCCAGAATATTTCTTCCTACCAGGAAGGATGAAGATCTGAAATCGTGTGGTGGGAATATTTTACAATTCTATTCAAAACCGGTTTGATTAAAATGTTTCTGTGCCTGAAGACAAGTTAGAGTGGTATGAAGATTAAAATTTAGTTAGCTTTTAGTAGATTTTTAGCATTTTTAAACTCAAATGATAAACTTTTTTGCATTTTTAACAAGATATGAAGACACCTAATCCTTCAAGCTCCAATTAGTGCTAAAATGATGGAACACATTTGGAGGTGATCAAGTGATTTCTGTAACTCTCACTGACACTCCTCACCTGTCCACAGGTATTTATCTGATGAACAAACTTCTCCAGCGCTTTCTGGACTGAGGGGTTCCTTCTCCAGATGTTTCAGATCCTGTCACAGATGTTTAGCAGATTTACCAAAAAGCTCCATTTTTGTCTCATTTGTCCAAAGGACATTCTCCCAGGACCTCCCAGGACCATCATGCATCAGCCGGGCTTTATGGTTTACTTTTAGCAGGTGTGTCGTCCTCACCTTCCATCCGTCCGTCCATCCGTCCATTCTCCTCCGCTTATCCGGAGTCGGGTCGCGGGGGCAGCAGCATGGAGGGAAGCCCAGACTTCCCTCTCCCCAGCCACTCCCAAGGCATTCCCTGGCCAGTCGAGAGACATAGTCTCTCCAGCGTGTCCTGGGTCTACCTTTAGGTCTCCTCCTGGTTGGACTGGAGAACCTCACCAAGGAGGCGTCCAGAAGACATCCTAACCAGATGCCCTAGCCACCTCAGCTGGCTCCTCTCGATGTGGAGGAGCAGCAGGTCTACTCCGAGCCCCTCCCGGATGACCGAGCTTCTCACCCTATCTCTAAGGGAGAGCCCAGACACCCTGCGGAGAAAACTCATTTCGGCCGCTTGTATCCAAGATCTCATTCTTTCGGTCACTACCCAAAGCTCCATAGATGAGGGTAGAAACTTATATCGACTGGTAAATTGAGAGCTTCGCCTTTCAGCTCAGCTCTCTCTTCACCACAACAGACCAGTACAACGCCCGCATCACTGCAGACGCAGCACCAATCCATCTATCAATCTCCTGATCCATCTTTCCCTCACTCGTGAACAAGACCCCAAGATACTTAAACTCCTCCACTTGGGGCAGGACCTCGTCCCTGACCTGGAGAACGCATTCTACCCTTTTCCGATTCAAGACCATGGTCTCGGACTTAGAGGAGCTGATTCTCATCCCAGCTGCTTCACACCCGGCTGCGAACTGCTCCAGCAAAAGCTGGAGATCATGTTCTGATGAATCCAACAGGACCACATCATCTGCAAAAAGCAGAGACCTGATCCATAGGCCACCAAAACAATCCCCTCACCACCTTGGTGGCACCTAGAAATTCTGTCCATAAAAGTTATGAACAGAATCGGTGACAAAGGGCAGCCTTGGCGGAGTCCAACTCTGACTGGAAACGAGCCCGACTTCCTTCTGGCAATGCAGACCAAGCTCTGACACTGGTCATACAGGGACCTAACAGCCCGTATCAAAGGGCCTGGTACCCCAAAATCCCAGAGTACCCTCCACAGGGCTCCCCAAGGGACGCGGTCAAACGCCTTCTCCAAATCCACAAAACACATGTGGATTGGTTGGGCGAACTCCCACGCACCCTCCAGGAGCCCCCCAAGGGTATAGAGCTGGTCCAGTGTTCCACAGCCAGGATGAAAACCAGATTTCTCCTCCTTGATCTGAGGTTCGACTATGCCACACCCTGTGGTCCCCCTTTTTAAATAGGGGGACATTCACCCCGGTCGTCCTGACCTGTTCCATCAATTCTGCATTGAGGGTTATGGTCAGGCAGGTAAATAGGAAGAGCATATATACAGAGTATGAAAAACAACTGTATATAAAAACAACAATAACAAAAATAAATTTAGTACACATGAGAATAAAATCTGAAATAATGGCGCCGCTCTGCATGACTTATTCCATCCTTCTGGGATAAATTCTGATGCTCTTTTCTCTTGCTGAAGCCAGTGACAAGCACCACGGGTATAAAATCAATACGTCTCAATTCTGCCTGTAAGCTTGGCTTTACAGCACAAATCTATAGTACTGTTTTGCATTATTATTACAAATCCATTGCTCTTGTTTCCACTGCCCCTGCTAAAAGAGCTGGGAAGATTTCTGAAACAATGAGAGCAAATCAATGGCTTCTACAAACAAAGCACGCCCTGCTGGGGTGCTGCCATAGGTCAGGCCCCAATGAAGAAGATCTGCTGCTTTATGTTCAGTATTATTCAATAGTTCTTTCTGTGTTTGCCCAGCCTGGAGGATTACTCCAGAAGAGATGAAGAACATTTCCATCATTCTTTCAGGAGGTAATGAAGTCATTGTCTCCTGCTGGCTGGGTCCTGACCTGTCATCCTCTGATGGTGACTCATCCACCTGTCAGAAACCTCACACTCGGCCATGCTGGCAGATTTATCTCTGCACATGCTCAAACCTTCTCTCAACACCCTGCTCCCACATCCCCTCCTCCATCCTCCTCCTCCTGCTGTTTACAGCATCATCATAACAAATCACTGATTCTTGGTGTAAGACCATTAACACAAACATACGCTGTCAGATTATTGCAGATGATTTAGGAGAACAGGAAGGGCTTGTTGGAGTTAACACAGAACATGTTTCCTTCATGATGGGAACATTAAAATTCCCAGGGTGTTAAAGGAGTTGCGTGCTCGCCTCGTAACTGGAGTGTTGTTGGTTCGAGTCCTGTCTGTCTCAGGCGTCATGACACCTCATTCTCCTCGCCTACTGATGGTCAGACGAACCGGAGGTGTCTGTGTACAGGTGTGAGCTCCAGGTCAGCTGTGGCTGTAATGTAGCTCATCACCACCAGCGTGTGAATGGATGAATGATTGGTTTGCTGTAAAGTGCCTTGGGGGTAGAAGGAGCTATATAAAAACATTATTTTGAATAAACAAAAAGTTAGAAGACATCAAATGTCATCATTGACATAAAAGACTCGAGCAGTTCACTTGTGTTGATGTATTCTGGCTTTTTATATTCAGAGAAAAAACAAAAAAGTTGCTGCAATGCAAATCACCAGCAGATGTTGCGACAAAGTCGAGGAAATGCACTGCTCAGTTGTAGCACCTGAACCAGCGCCGCCTGCTGGAGCAGCAGGATGTGAAACTATCCCAGATGAGAGCTGGTTCCTAAAAGGTACAAGGCTTTTCCCTTGAGGGTCCAACCCCAGTGATGAGCCGTTGTACCCCTAAAAGTACAACTCTATTGTTCTGAATGTGAACTTACTTTTCCATAAACAAGTTAATGTTTTAAAAATGTCTCATTCATCACTAAGTTGATCCATCCTAATTCTGCAAATGTAATGGTGTCCAAAGAAGCAGATGGGGGTTGTGTAAAGCTTGAGAGGCCGAGGACAGCTGAAGGCTCAGTTTGACAGATGCCTCGGCTCTCAGGGGAGCTAAATTAAATCACTGACATGGTTTAGACAGAGGTCTTTCACGCCCTTTTTACTCACTTTCTTTCTCTTTCACACTCACTCACTGCCACAGAGTAAGCTGTCTGTCAGAACATAAACATGTAGTAGCTGTATCATCTCTCATCAACACTTAATGTCACGCCATCCGCTGTTAATTCACCACAAGCCGTGCTAATGCACCGTGACTGGTGCCGTTTTACGTGGCACCACTTAATGCCCGTATGGTGAAACATCACTACAGAATATGCAGACATGAGGGGTCCATTTCATTCAACAGCATGGGAATGACAGCGTTGCTCGGGTCCGCCTAAATAAAGTAAAAACCTGGTAACACTTTTTAACAAGGGTCACTAAAATGTGTTTTACTAATGTTAAATTATAATAACTCAAATATGAACGAATTCACCAGAGCCTCAGAATTGTTTGATTTCAAATAATCCATCATCAAGTTATATCCTTATATTACTGAACTTATGCTCCAACCCGAGCCCTCAGGTCCACAAACCAGAAACTCCTAGAAGTTCTAAAGACCAGATATAAAAGTTGAGGTGGTCGCTCTTTCCAGGCTGTTGCACCCTGACTTTGGAATGAACTTCCTTTATTCTTACGTAGTATTGACAGTCTGTTCACATTTAAAAAGCAGCTGAAGACCCTTTTATTTAAAGCTGCTTTTACTTAAATATTTTGTTTTTCTTCTTTTTTTTAAAGGGACACTTTGCAACTTTTTCATATTTTTAAATCATGTTCTTGAGCCAGAATGTGCTAAAATGGCCCTTTACAGGGTTAATGAAAGGCCACTCAGCCCCTGTCGCCCCCCTGTGGCCAGAATATTCCACTTGCAACTTCAGGGTTGCTGGTCTGGTCTGTTTTTGAGCTGACATGCCTGGCTCTGCAGTCTGCTTCCAGCATGTTTCCTGCATGTTTTAGATCATGAACACAGCTGATTTGTTTGATTTAGTGATGAACCGCTCCTGTAGACACTAATGAAGGCTGAGGAGACATTTCAGCAGTTAGTTTAAGGTGTTAAAAAGATGAACGAGGAGATAAGTTTTACTTTCAGTTCTACAAACGGACACTAGGGGGTGCTAAAAGCAAGCCAAAACTGAGTGTCCCTTTAACTCGCATTTATAATCATCTTTCAATACTTTGAATGCTTGGAAAGCAAAGTATTGAGTTCCTCCTCCATTTTTCAGTTTTCTGTACGTACTAGTACTAGTGCCACAATTTTTACACTATTTACACAAATTTGGTATCAAACCGTTCAGCTCGTTCAGGTCATTCCGGGAATGACTTTTGGTATTGATATCTTCAACCTTTTACGAGATATTTAGCTTTTTCTGCGATTTTTCAGCCCATTGAAATGAATGGGAAATGCTTCAAATCTCTCAATTTTTCACAAAATCCATTCAGCTCTTTGAACTTTAACTACTTCAACATACTTCAACCTAGAGACTTCATTCAACTTTTAACAAACCCAGAACAAGTTCAACTATTCTTGTATGACTCTGCTTTTTGATATCTTTTACGGTTTTTCTACAATCACAGGTTAAACTTGAGGTACGATTTTGGAAAGTTCAGGACTTTCTCCTCCTCCCCCCATTCAAAAGAATAGGGCCAAAAACAGACTTTGCTCGACTCCAGGAAGTGCCATGAGAGAACCCTAGAACCGATGGAAATGAGACTTGCGCTGGATGAAAGCTGACGGATTTTCCTCCATTTTGAGCTATAATTTATGGACATACTCCAAAAATTGTGGTTGTAGCGTTATTTACTTTGGAAAAGATTTTAAATATTTCTCCTTCCAGCCACTCAAAGGTGTGATAACCCAAATATGGTCATGCTGTTCCCACTCTGACTGACAGCTTCAGATCTCAATCCAGACAACTAAATTCTGCTACGACCACATCTTTTGGGGTAGATGCGTAATTTTCTCAAAAACAGTAGGTTTATTTGTCTGCTTCGATGGGATGTCTTCGATTTTGCTGTAGCTGCCACGGTTTTTGCGCTACGAGGCTCAGAAGGAGGAGTGATCCTGATTTTCTCATAATGGCCCCCCATTCAAATAATTTTCAGATCTTGTGCTTCTAACACTGTCTGAGAACTAAACCGTACTCATATCTCCTACAAAACTAAAGATAGGCACAGAGAGCACCATCAAAGCCTTTGGCCGCTGACGGTTTTGGAATTTTTCGAACCGGTGCAATAGTTTTCGAATGGTGATGCGAGGATCGAGGCCTGCAATTTGATGTTTGGAGCTTCAGATCAGGCGAATGGCACATTCAGATGATTTTCTCTAAACAAAAATCTGCTACGACCACATTTTTTTGAGTACACTCATCATTTACTCAAAAACAGTAGTTTTCCTCGTCTGCTTCGATGGGATGTCTTCGTTTTAGCTGTATCTGCCACGGTTCTTGAGTTACAAGCGTCAGAAGGAGGATTCAGCCACATTTTCCTCCCATAAAAAACAGGCATTTTCTGCTCCGGTGTCGGTACCAGATCTGCTCGGGTGCAAGATCGGCTCGGGGTCCTGCGCCTGCCGATGATGACGTCAAACTACGGCAAATCCACTCGGATTTCACACATAAGTTTTGGAAAGAGTTTAGCAGTTTTGTCTTGTTTCTTACCGCCTAAATATTTGCTTTATAGCTGTTTTTGTTATTAAAACACCATATTGTCGTAGTTTTGTAAAGAATGTGAAACTACATAAAACCAACACCAGACTTATTTACAGAATTCGCAGCCATTTCTGTTTTTATGTGGAATTCTGTATATTTTGTTAGTTCTTAAATCCATTCATTCATTCAAAATGTTGCTTGCTTTTTGTTCAATAAAGTTATTTTATTTTTATTTTGCCCCTTTTCATCAAAATCAAGAGCTGCAGAGGATCTCTGTTTATCAATTGGTATTTTTGCTTTTATTTTACGTTTCCTTTGGCAAAACAAACATATTTTCCCCGAAAAGTGTTTGTTTTTGGACTACAGGACTACAACCACAAGGACTACAACCGCAATTTTGTTCAAACCAATCAAAATCTTCATTGTCAACGTGCTACCGTAACTTTTATGAACGTGGTATCGTAACTTCTGTAAGTCTTACGTTCAGCCAATCATCTAGTGTGACGTCATCGGCAGGCGCAGGACCCCGAGCCGATCTTGCACCCGAGCAGATCTGGTACCGACACCGGTCTCTGTCAGACAGCAGAAATTGTCTCCTCATATCTCCTACAGAATTCGACGTTGCCACACAAAAATTCCCACAGAGCACCATCGACGCCTTCTGCTGCTGACGCTTTTGGAAATTTTCTAATCGGTGCAGTACTTTTTGAATGGTGATGAGAGGTTCCAGGCCTCCAATGTGACTGTTGAAGCTGCAGATCAGTTGCAGGATCTGATGACTTTCTCTAAAGAAAAATCTGCTACGACCACATCTTTTATAGTTCATGTGTAATTTTTTTCAAAAACAGAAGGTTTTTTTGTCAGCTTCGATGGATGTCTTCGTTTTAGCTGTATCTGCCACGGTTCTTGAGTTACAAGCGTCAGAAGGAGGATTCAGCCACATTTTAATCCCATAAAAAACAGGCATTTTCTGCTCCAGACAGTATAAATCATCTCATCATATCTCCTACAAATATTCTAGGTAGGCACACAAAAAATTAAATATAGCACCACCAAAGCCTTCTGATGTTGACGCTTTTGGAATTTTTCAAATCGGTGCTATACTTTTCGAATGGTGATGAGAAGTTGGAGGCCTCAGATCAGACATCTGAAGCACAGATCCAAAGCCTTCCTCATTAAAGGGCCTGCCTGCTGCATCTAACAGCAGCAGAGCAGTGGTGTGATAATGGAGCTTTCTGATTGGTTCAGACGTTTCCTGCTATTTACTGTCTAAGAGTGGATATACAGAAAAGCTATTTTGCTTGCTTAGTATGAGGATTGTACCAACACAATGACACTAGTCAGTGTCTTGATGCAATCTGCTGGGTCCCTTATATAGGAAACTTTTTAACTGATTGGCTTATGAACTGAACTGTATTGAAATGTTTACTTTGTGAAGTGCCTTGAGACGACTCTTGTCGTGATTTGGCGCTATATAAATAAACTGAATTGAATTGAAAATTTTAAGTACAATCCTACTGGAGACTTGTGGCCTCTCTATCAGTCTGTCTGCTTGTTTCAGCAAACCAGTATCATAACCAGCATGTGGTTTAAGACCAGAACCAGGATCAGAACCAGCATCTGGTTTAAGACCAGACCCAGGATCAGAACCAGCATCTGGTTTGATACAAGAACCAGGGTCAGAACCCCAGAACCAAAGCCAGAATCAATACACTCTCTCTCTCTCTCTCTCTCTCTCTCTCTCTCTCTCTCTCTCTCTGTGTTCCTCCCTCCTTCTATGTCTCCCTCCCTAACCTCCCTCTCTATCTCCCTCTCTCTATTTCTCTCTCTCTGTCCCTCACTCTTCCTCCCTAACCCTCTCTCTCTCTGTGTCTCCCTCCCTCCCTCCCCCTCTCTCTTTCTCTCTTCTGTCTTTCACTCTCTCTCTCCCTCCCTTCCTCCCTACCCCTCCCTCCCTCCCTCTCTCTCTCTCTCTCTCTCT
>SSNS01000303.1:644862-655156 GCA_006937985.1 Aphyosemion australe | reverse complement strand
CCCCTTTCTCAAACTCTCTCACAGATTAAAACCCTTTCTAATTGCTGCTCTGACTCCATCAGCCATCAGAAAGGCAGGAAACAAGGCCTCCTCCATCCCTGCTTTCTGATTGGCTGAGAGACCTCAACCATCTTTTTGGATTACACAAATACGCACCCACACATATTATACATCAAATCAATCGGCTTGCCCCAAGGAACCCAGTGACCCCCCCCCCCATCCTTGCTCTCTGATTGGCTGAGAGAGTTCAAGCTTCTTATTGGTTAACATAAATACACACCCACACATATTATACATCAAATTGATCGGCTTGGTCTCAGGAACCCAATGCCCCCCCACCCCCCATTCCTGCACTCTGATTGGCTGAGAGAGTTCAAGCTTCTTCTTGGTTAATAGAAATACGCACACACGCACATATTATACATCAAATCGATCGGCTTGGTCTCAGGAACCCAGTGCCCCCTCCATCCCTGCTTTCTGATTGGCTGAGAGAGTTCAAGCTTCTTCTTGGTTAACAGAAATACACACCCAGACATGTTATACATCAAATACATTGCCAATTAAGCTTAGTTTTAGCTTCAATTCAGCAGTTTCAGCTATCATATTCAGCAATAAAGCATTCAAACGCATTTCTGCAAGAAATGCAATTTATCTAGTTTGTTTTATCATTATATAATTTTATGACTTTGTGTTTTCTGATTTTAATTTATTTTCTATTTAGTTTTGTTTTAAGATAATTTTATGATGACTTTATGACTTGTATTGTTGATCTTTGTGAAGAACTTTGTGATTCTCTTTCTGTGAAAAATAGAAATAAAATTGACTTACCAATAGATGAACCAATGTTAAATAATGACACATAAAAATAACAGGAAGTAGGCCTCCTCTGTTTTCAGTCACTGATTTTAAAAGATTTGGTTATTTTAGTATAACTTGGATCCAAAGCAGATAGAGGAAAATCCAGAAAAACGATTTCACATTGGTGGTGAAACATCAAGCCCTTGTTTTAATGACTTTTGAGAAGAATATGTGCAAAAGGGTTAGGGTTAGTGTTAGGGTTATTGCTGATGCCAGTTAACAGCTGCACCATCAGGACTGCAAATCCACTTGCACCTGATAAATGACCTGCACTTGCATAGTGCTTTTCTGAGTTAGAGGACTCCAAATTGCTTTACACTACAGTCATTCATATGCTGGTGGGGGTGAGCTAAACTGTAGCCACAGCGACCCAAATGCAGAGACCCAAATAGATGCAACGTCAATTAAAAAAACAACAATAATTCTCAGGTTTCTCCATATCTGTAAGATTCTCAGCTGATGCGTGGAGCTCACCCTCCATCATCTCTCCTCTCTTCATCTCTCCTGACCTTGCTGAATGTCTCCTCCTCTTATCCAGTCCACACTCTAATCTCACAGCTCTTTTCTGTATCGATCGATCCTTCTCGTTCAATTTCTGTCTCCCTTTGTCCCTCCACTGATCTCGCCGCCTCAGCCGACAGTTTTACTTTGCTGTATTTACAGTTAAGGCTTCATATCCCACCTCATGTTTGTCACAAATCAGAACCTCATTTGTGAGAGCCGAGTCTTCACTGGAGCAAGCTGAACGAGGCTTTGTAATCTGCTTTTGTGGATTTTTAACAGAGATGTGTGCTGATTTAGGGTCCATGGATGTCCTGAAACCTTCTTCTTCTGTTTGGTTAGACATGAGCATCATAAAAACACCCTGATGCAGAGACACTTTACAAAAACATCATCATTCCAAAATCAAAACTAGGACTAATATTTGGTGAGAGAGTCTGGTTCTGATGAAGACACCAGCAACTCACTCCTTCAAGAAAAACATCTGAGGAAAGATCAGGGAACTAAAAACGATGGGATGTTACACACACATGGACTTTCATGACCTCACATTCCTAATAGCGCAGAGATGATCCACCCTTTGCTGCTACAACTGCTTCAACTCTTCTGGGAAGGCTTTCCACTGTTATGGAGTGTTTATGCGTTATTTTGACCTTTCTCCCTGAAGTGCATGTGTGTGATGGAGGAGGAGCTCTGGGGTTGCCTGGTTAAGTTCCTCCTCACCAAACCCACTCATCCATGTCTTTATCAGAACATCTGAGTGCTCTGATCCTGTGTGATGTCCCAGTGATTGTTGTAATAGGCCACGTTAACAAAGCCTTCACTACAAACAAAAAGATCATTACTTTGCATTTTTCTGTTTAGGCTGAGACATTTCCATGGATCTTCAACATTATGAAAACCATCGGTCACCTTTTATCCGACCCTGTTGGTCAGAATAAGCTGGTCATGCACATAGACACTTTCACTTTTTGATTAAATTTTAGCTAATGTGATAAAAATAATAATTACTTTTTATTTATTTATTTTTTTGTTTAAATCAAAGTGCTGTGCTCTCATCTAGTATAAATGTTGTTTTCTGTGGCGCTCCTGTTTCATTAAAGGCAGGGTACGTAAGTTGGAATTGTTAAAATAACATTCAAAATGCTTAAATGTGATCATCTGACCCTGTTCTATGAGAAAAAGTAAGTTATCTTTCATATTTTATTTTTCTCCTAAGTCCCTCCCCTGGCTTTACAGCTAATCATTTCTGCAAGCCTACTACGTTCATGTTTTTAAGAGCAGGCTCAAGACTCACCTTTTTAGCTTAGCTTTTAACTGATTATTATTTATTAAATTTGATTGCTGTGCATATTTTATTTGATTCATTTTATCATTGTTTGTATTCTATATTATTTTAATATACTATAATCTCATTTATTATTTATTTACTACTTTTACTATTATATTAGCTCCTGTTATTTTTATATTCATCTGACATTAATCTTTTAATTTTTCTTCCAGTGTTTCCTCTGTGGGGGGCCCTCTGTCTCGGGGGGCGGTGGTCGACTGCCTGGGTGCCCTCTGGGTAGTGCTTGGGTGGAGGTGAGGTCTGTGCCCTCCCTCTCCGTTGTACCCTGTGTCGGTACCTCGGCTGCTGCAGTTGACCTACTGCTGCCAGGGCAGACGGCTCCCCTGATGGCGTTTCCTTGCCCTAACATATCTGGCTCATCTGAACTCAGCCAAATATCATTTTTACTGATGTTCTTAAGTGTGTGTGGATGGAAGTTAAGGGCGTGTGTGTGTGTGTGTGTGTGTGGGGGGGTGTTAATGACTGTGCCAATGTTTTTAAACTTGTCCACACAAGTTTAAAAACATTCGCACAGAGGGATGGAAATGACGGTTATATAGGGTCATTTTAATCTGTAAAGCACTTTGAGTTGCATTTTATGTTGGAAAAGCGCTTTATAAATAAAGTTTGATTTGATTGCATTTCCGATGTTCTCTCTCTTGACTCGGCTTTCCCTGCATGTGCACGTTAGGAGGCGTGGCTTTTGGCTCATTCAGGAAGGCCGGGGATAGAGTAACAGCCTTTCGAATTTTAAAATCTCCCCCTCCTTGCTCTGATAACATCAACTTACGGACCCTGCCTTTAAGTAGAATTCAGTGTGAGGAGCGAGGGAGCAGAAAACAGCAGGATTTGGAGTCTCCCTCATCATTCTGCATTCTGAGGATTGATCTCAGCACACACTCTATTCATCCTTTCATGTTTCTGAGTCCTCTGTCTTATCTGTCACATCCATGGTCTCTTTCTGTTCTCTTTTTGCGAACACCTCTCATTCCTATCCTCCTCCACGTACGTCTCCACCTCTCATTCCCTCTCTAGTGCCTGGCTGCAGCCTGGTATTGATTGCATCTTCACATCTTCATTAAGATTCTCCTTCTCACCTGGTTGGATGCAGCCCTGAGGCACTGATTCAGCAGGAGAAAAGTGAACTTGGGTAACATGTCAGCTCTTCCTATATTTCACTGTTAGCAGGTTTACTTCAGGCTGCTGAAACTGAACATGCAGGACTTTCAGAAAACAGTTAAAGTGGTACTTCACTGAAAAAAAACAACATTTTTTAATGATTATTTCTGATTATAATGAGTTACTGAGTTTTTCATGCAGGCTGAACATGAAAATAGTCTCTTCCACCTATCTCCTGCATTAGCTTCTGATAGAAAATAGACGGTGAAACTCTAGGATTAGAAAAACCTGACAGATCTACGTCACACTGTCACTAACATTCATGGACTCGCTCATCTTGACTCATGACGGGGAAGGGTGTTGTTGGTTTAGCGTCCAGGAAACAGCAGAGAACGTCTGGGCTAGTAGAAGCTAACCGTTAGCATTAGCAACTCCACCACACAGCAGAACTCCTCCAGGCTTGTGTTATTTGTGGAGATAAAACATCAACGTTGCAGAGCAAACAGAGTCAGTGGTAGAGTCGTGTTGCTGTTGGCCAATCAGAGGAGAGATGTCCAGATATCAGGAAATACGACTCCAGATCCTGCCGTCTGAAGCTAAACTCTGATCTGGCTAACTTCTAGTTCCTGAAACAGGCGCATCAGAGCTTCCCCTCCCCAACTTACAAGGCATTCATTCCTACTAGAGACCACTGCAGATGTATACAAAATATGAGTAAAGTTCCACTTTAAAGCAGCATTCCACAACTTTGCAGTTATATGGTCTTTGACGCCCTCTCAAGGCTTGCTGCGTAACATCACTGTCGTAAAATCAAATCTCTCTCTCAGGCATAAAAGGCATGTTTACATTCCTAATGTCAGGCAAAACAATGAAAACAAACTTTTCCACTAGATGGGTCTGTACACTGAAAAGAAACAGCTGATGGTATCGTCCCCAAAGCACGCCTAGTGGCAAGAGGATTTGAAGAGGTTAATATTCACGAGTTACAAAAGGATTCTCCCACATGTGCCTCTGAGTCGCTCAGGTTGTTGCTAGCGGTGATCTGTCAAAACAAATGTAAAGTTAATTCTATGGACATTAAATCTGCCTTCTTACAGGGAATGGAACTCTCAAGGAACATTCACGTTCGTCCACCTCATGAAGCGGGCGTGAAACATGTTTTGTGGAAGCTAGAGAAATGTGTATATGGACTTGCTGATGCTTCTCTATACTGGTATAACAAAGTTAAGGTAATTCTGTTGAACATCCATCCATCCATCCATTTTCTGCCGCTTATCCGGAGTCGGGTCGCGGGGGCAGCAGCCTAAGGAGGGCTGCCCAGACCTCCCTCTCCCCAGCCACTTGGGCCAGCTCCTCCGGGGGAATCCCAAGGCGTTCCCAGGCCAGCCGAGAGACATGGTAAATGGCCTGTATTTGTATAGCGCCTTCTTAAGGTTCTACAACCCCCCAAGGCGCTTCACAACACAATCAGTCATCCACCCATTCACACGCTGGTGGGGATGAGCTACGATGTAGCCACAGCTGCCCTGGGGCGCACTGACAGAGGCGAGGCTGCCGAGCACTGGCGCCACCAGTCCCTCCGACCACCACCAGTCTTGCCCAAGGACACAACAGCAGCATTCTCTGGCCGGAGCCGGGATCGAACCTGCAACCTTCCGATTACTGGACAACCCGCTCTACCTCCTGAGCTACTGCTGCCCTAATCATAATCTCTCCAGCGTGTCCTGGGTCTTCCTTTGGGTCTCCTCCCGGTTGGACGTGCCCGGAAAACCACACCAGGGAGGCGTCCAGGAGGCATCCTAATCAGATGCCCGAGCCACCTCAACTGGCTCCTCTCGATGTGGAGGAGCAGCGGGTCTACTCCGAGCCCCTTCCGGATGGCCGAGCGTCTCACCCTATCTCAATCAATCAATCAATCAACTCTTTATTTGTCTCCCTTGGGAGAAATTTGACTCAGACAGAGGGGGGCATTTATGCTGCACCATATTTCACTCATACAAAAAAACATTCTCAGAATAGAATTAAAAAAAGAAGAATAAATCACCTAAAAAGAACGAACAAATACAGACTAAATGACCATCACATAATTGACCCCTCCACACCCACCCCCTAAACCTCTGAATACAACCCTCTGGACAGAAAGATGTTTACAGCACACTCTACCGGACATGTTCATGTTCTATCTCTAAGGGAGAGTCCAGCCACCCTGCGAAGAAAACTCATTTCGGCCGCTTGTATCCGCGATCTCGTTCTTTCGGTCACTACCCAAAGCTCGTGACCATAGGTGAGGGTAGGAACGTAGATCGACCGGTAAATTGAGAGCTTCGCCTTTCGGCTCAGTTCTCTCTTCACCACGACAGACCGGTACAACGCCCGCATCACTGCAGACGCAGCACTGCAGACGCAGCACCAATCCGTCTATCAATCTCACGCTCCACCCTTCCCTCACTCGTGAACAAGACCCCGAGATACTTAAACTCCTCCACTTGGGGCAGGACCTCGTCCCTGACCTGGAGAAGGCATTCTACCCTTTTCTGACTCAAGACCATGGTCTCAGATTTAGAGGAGCTGATTCTCATCCCAGCTGCTTCACACCCGGCTGCGAACTGCTCCAGCGAAAGCCGGAGATCACGTTCTGACGAAGCCAACAGGACCACATCATCTGCAAAAAGCAGAGACCTGATCCTTAGGCCACCAAAACGGATCCCCTCACCACCTTGGCTGCACCTAGAAATCCTGTCCATAAAAGTTATGAACAGAATCGGTGACAAAGGGCAGCCTTGGCGGAGTCCAACTCTCACCGGAAACGAGCCCGACTTACTGCCGGCAATGCGGACCAAGCTCTGACACTGGTCGTACAGGGACCTAACAGCCCGTATCAAAGGCCCTTGTACCCCATACTACCAGAGTACCCCCCACAGGGCCCCCCGAGGGACGCGGTCAAACGCCTTCTCCAAATCCACAAAACACATGTAGATTGGTTGGGCGAACTCCCACGCACCCTCCAGGACTCCCCCAAGGGTATAGAGCTGGTCCAGTGTTCCACGGCCAGGACGAAAACCGCATTGCTCCTCCTGGATCCGAGGTTCGATTATCCGACGGACCCTCCTCTCCAGAACCCCTAAATAGACCTTACCAGGGAGGCTCAGGAGTGTGATCCCCCTGTAGTTGGAACACACCCTGCGGTCCCCCTTTTTAAATAGGGGGACCACCACCCGGTCTGCCAGTCCAGTGGAACTGCCCCCGATGTCCACGCGATATTGCAGAGCCGCGTCAACCAACACAGCCCCACAACATCCAGGGCCTTAAGGAAATCCGGAGCCTTTCCACTGTTCCACACGTTCGAAGTTCTGTCGGAGGTGGGAATTGAAGCTCCTTCTGACAGGAGACTCTGCCAGACGTTCCCAGCAGACCCTCACAACACGTTTGGGTCTGCCAGGTCTGACCGGCATCTTCCCCCACCATCGAAGCCAACTCACCACCAGGTAGTGGTCAGTTGACAGCTCCGCCCCTCTCTTCACCCGAGTGTCCAAGACATGCGGCCGCAGATCAGATGAAACGATAACAAAATCGATCATCGACCTGCGGCCTAAGGTATCCTGGTGCCAAGAGCACATATGGACACCTTTATGCTTGAACATGGTGTTCGTTATAGACAATCCATGACGAGCACAGAAGTCTAATAACAAAACACCACTCGGATTCAGATCAGGGGGGCCGTTCCTCCCAACCACACCTCTCCAGGTCTCACTGTCGTTGCCCACATGAGCATTGAAGTCCCCCAGCAGAACGAGGGAGTCACCCGAAGGAGCACTTTCCAGTACCCCCTCCAGGGACTCCAAAAAGGGTGGGTAGTCTGAGCTGCAGTTTGGTGCATAAGCACAAATCACAGTCAGGACCCGTCCCCCCACCCGAAGACGGAGGGAGGCTACCCTCTCGCTCACCGGGGTAAACCCCAATGTACAGGCACCAAGATGGGGGGCAAGAAGTATGCCCACCCCTGCTCGGCGCCTCTCAGTGGGAGCAACTCCAGAGTGGTAGAGAGTCCAACCCCTTTCGAGGAAACTGGTTCCAGAGCCAGAGCCATGCGTTGAGGTGAGTACAACTATATCTAGTCGGAACCTCTCAACCTCACACACCAACTCCGGCTCTTTCCCCACCAGAGAGGTGACATTCCACATGCCTAGAGCCAGCTTCTGTAGCCGAGGATCAGACCGCCAAGGTCCCCGCCTTCGGCTACCACCCTTTCCACATTGCACCCGACCCCTTTGGCCCCTCCCACGGGTGGTGGGCCCATGGGAAGGGGGACCCACGTCTCCTCTTCGGGCTGTGCCCGGCCGGGCTCCATGGGTGAAAGCCCGGCCACCAGGCGCTCGCCAGCGTGCCCCAACTCCAGGCCTGGCTCCAGAGGGGGGCCCCGGTGACCCGCGTCCGGGCGAGGGAACACTGGTTCCATTTATTTTATTCATCATAAGGGGTCTTTGGGCTGCACTTTGTCTGATCCCTCACCTAGGACCTGTTTGCCATGGGTGACCCTACCAGAGGCATAAAGCCTCAGACAACTTAGCTCCTAGGATCATTGGGACACTCAAACCCCTCCACCACGATAAGGTGGCAGCCCAGGGAGAGGTAAACCCAGTATCGTGCCCGTCAAAATACATTTTTGATTATTTTTTTAAATATAGCTTTTAAAGGAAAAACTGTGCATTCATTCTGCACACCTCTAAACGCCTTGTGGCGGTATTATTTTTTTTAATATAGCTTTTTATTAAAATGTTCCATATTCAACCTTTAAGTCACACGACTGTATTTACTGAGGTAAATTAGTACAGGACACTGTCACATTTTTTCTGCTGGTGCTTTTTGTAATTCTAATTTGTTCGCAGTGTTGTGCAAAAACAAAGTGCTTACAACGTATGTTCAACAAACATAAGAAACACCTTTAATATAAAGAAATGGATGAAACTTACGCCACAGATTTTGACAATTAGTTCAACATTGTTGCCTGTAATGACTCAAGCAATGAACGTTTCATAAAGAACTCAGCATCCATAAGCAGAGTTCGTTCTAATGATATAAAACAGCAGCGTTTTATAGAAGCAGCTGATGCATGTCCAAAAGCATTTGTGATTTGTTGAAAGCAACACTAATAGCTAACTGTTGTGGAGGTTGAACTAACAGTTATGAGCATTTTTATTTTGATCAGAGAAAAACACAAAAGAAACAAAAACTGTAATTAACTGAGTTCTTGGACACACGTGTGCTACATCAGTTGTTCACAGCCTTTCATCAGAGTCAAAATGTCTCCAGGGAACATTTGTCATTGCATATTTGGTTGTAAAACCTGAACTAGAACTCCAACTCCAGATTTCTTTTAGATGTGTTTAACCACGTTTTCTGTCTGCGGTGCACACACAACACTCTTAACCCTGCTTCATGCAGGATGAGTCAGGCTGCTGCACGTCACTGGTCTCACTGTAAATACCCACTGTGTCATTTTGGACATGGTCTTTGACGTCACAATTGTGATGAACTAATCACACTTTACTCATCCTCTGCAAAAAAAAACATCTGATGGAAAAGATAAAAGTTTTATACACAGAAAAATAACTTAGTATCTCGATCCTTCCTGAGTCAGAGGTTCTGGGTAAACCGCTCCAAAGTCATATTTCCACTAAATCTTTGCTTCATTTCAGTGGCAAAGCTACGATGCTGTGCAGATCCGTATCTGAGACGTGTGTTTGATATGTGCAACTGTATGTTTTTACAGGGCAGCTGCTGCTTTTCTTCATGGCAGACCACATAATGATATATTGTACTGCTGAGACATTTAGATGTAGGAATAGTGGTGACACCATGTAAAAACACTGAACAGAGAAAAGAAATGGTGCTATTTGAACAAAAGCACATTTAACTGTGTGTTAGGAATTCTCTGGGATTTTCTCTATGGATTAAAAGGTTTTCATTAAAATTTTTCATTTTTTGAAAGAAAACATTTCATTTTATCCAGTGCAGTAAGTGGTGTTTTATACTGAAAGGACCTAAAGTGCTTATGTTCACCAGTTAAGTGTGTAGAAGTAGCATCACATTGGAGATTCAAATAAAAATAAATATCTTCACTTACGTCACATTTTCACCACACTTATTTAAAAAATTGAGTTAAACAGTCTATATAAAAAATATCTAAATAACACTATGGAATCTAAGGATTTGGATTCAAAGCATGCATCTATTGTTGAAATCTAAAATAAACAAACTACCATGAACATGAATATTCAGACTGCTGTGAGACAGAGGTGTCCTACCAACATAAAGGTTTAGGCAAAGAGATCCCCATCTAACATCCCAGAGACAGTTTAACCATGGATCATTTACTTTTTACGTTACTGTCAGCACTCCAGTTTGTTGAGATACAGCAGTGGTTCTCAAATACTTTCGGTGAAGCCCCCCCTAGGATACATAGATTTTTTCGCGCCCCCCTCCCAA
>SSNS01000303.1:609700-644449 GCA_006937985.1 Aphyosemion australe | reverse complement strand
CACATTTTAACAGCCATAAGCCATGAAGCGCTTTGAGTTGCCTTCGGGTAGGAAATGCGCTGTATAAAGAAAACTGCCGTGCCTTGCCATGAGTCTGTCTGAGGCAAAAGTCCAGAACCTCGTTAGTCTCTTCAGCAGCTCCATAGAGACACTTGATTACGCACAAGCAGGTGACCATCAGGTTTACGCCGGAGCAGAAGGAATGTGCATTCAGGCGCAGCAGGTGAAATGTTGATCATCTAAGTGAAATTGTTTAATTGCATTGTTTCTATGTTACTGGGGCATTCTGGTCAGCTTGTGTGGATTAAATATTAATTAAAAAGAATGGATATTTAATGGTTTTATTGAATGTTTATTATTATTTTTAAAATGAAAGTGATGGGAAAATGGATCATGAGGCCTCTGGCTGCGAGCAAATGCGCCCACCTTAGCGCGTCCAATTGCAGCAGCGATTCTTTCAATTTCTCATATATGAAAGAAAGGAAGTTATGTTAAAAAACATTTTATTTAAATAAAATACCACTATGGTGGGCACCGCAGGGAAACAAAGATAAGACTTCTTTTTAACATAACCGTGTTTAATTCAGGCCGTTCATACGTCACTCTACCAAACAACAAATATAAAGCGAAACAAAAAGTAAGAAAAATCTAAATTTCTCTTCCATCTAACACATGCACTGCCTTTCCATTAAATAAAACTCATGTTTGGACTTTTTCTGTGTTCACAAATCAGTCTGTGATCCTCATTTATTGGACTGACAGTGGAGGTTGGAATACCCTTGTATTCTCCGTGGGGAGGCTCCGAGCGGGGTGGGGGTCGGGTGCGTCCGCTGCGCCCCCCCAGCTCTTCTCCCGCGCCCCCCAAGGGGGGCGCGCCCCACTAATTGAGAACCACTGAGATACAGTTATGTTAACAGTTAAATTTGTCATATAATAAAAAGATAAAAGTCATTTTAAAGGGGACATATTACTTTTTTCTTAAGTTAGAATAGTTCTATGGTTGACACCAAACATGTTCATGTTCTTTGCACTAAATCCCTCTCACATAAAGCGATTTCAACAGTTTTATTCTTGACAGTTTTAGTACCTTCCAGAATGAGTCAGTTCAGGGTTCTGTCTCAAGCTGGAGCTGGCCACGCCCACTCATTCTCCGCTCAGGCTGCTATAAGCTGAGAAGCTCCGATATCTGGGAGGTGCTTGGAGTAGAGCTGCTACTCCTCCAGCAGCAGCTCTCTCTTGCAATGACAGGTGGTTTTATTCTTATGAGCCTTTGAAACGACTTTTTCAACAGTCACAGACAACAGATGGGTTCTACTTAAATATTGGAGTGTTTATAGAGGCAGTGGAGACACACATGGCAGCACAAAATGATGCATAAGGTGATGTTTGCATAATATGTCTCCTTCAAGACCTATCTGCTTGAAAGTCTAAGGGTTCTTACAATAATTTGTTTACTAGGGGTGTGTATTGGCAAGAATCTGGTGAGATGTTAAATATCACAGCACAGGGGAGACGATACAATATTGTGAGACTAAAAGTCAGATATTTAGAATTTTTAAGACTGAATTTAATTGGAAAACTCAGGTGAGACGCTAGTCCAGTGTTATTGCCTTTAAATGACTTTGGTTTTAATTATTTACAGAACTTTGGTCACTTCATGTGTGTAAACTGCTTTATAAATAAAGACTGACTGATTGATTGCAGGATCTTGTTGTCCGGTCAGAATGAAAGCGATAAAACCTGCTGCCACCTAGCAGTTAGAGTTTGAATTGCACCACACAAAAGAAATAAAATTCTCAATAAAAAATCAATACACTGCTTTAAAATATTGATTGTAATGGATTCTATGGAAACACACAGCTATTTGTCGTCGCCGTTTGTAAGAAAACGATGAGTTGAGTGCTGGATCAGTTCCCTAGCAGGAACCCGGTTTATTTAGCCTGACATTTCTCCAGTGATCTCTGAACTAGAGGTGGTCAGGCTGCCTATTCCCAGTCTGGCTCACGTTCTCCCTGTCAGGACCAATGATGTTTGAAAGGTGTGTGTATTTCAGTGTGTGTGTGTTTGGAGAACCAGTGCTTTTTTTGTGTGAGGATTTTTGGATTGTTGTTCATGCTTCTAAATGAGTCTAAATGACCATCCAGGGACCGTGGTCTGGGCTCGCTGTGGTTTCCACAAGCATGTTGGTATGGGGACGAGCAGCCTGAAGGAAGCCATTACATTCAGGAACAGACTTCTAAGTCATCATCATGAGGAGGACGGGCTTCGTGCTGAAAGAGAAGCTCGAGGAGAGAACTGATTGGTCTGTTTTGTCTCACCTCAGGGGACATTTATTTATTCTTCTCTTCTCACTAGACCAGAGTGGACGATGACTACTCTGGATCGTTTAGGGACCTCTAACGAGTGATTGGAAACTGTGTCAATACCACTCACCTCTTCATTTGCTTCTGCTTCGGTTTCCCCTAATCGACATTGAGCGCTGACAAACATTTTGTTGAGATTCTTGTCTCTCAGACTCGGCTGCCTGTACACGGGAGCTCGGGCGCTGATATATTCACTCAAACACATCTTATGGTGTAGTTAGTGTATTATTCATTTTCCTCACCTACACCTGGCTTCTCTAAACTCTTTGGGGTGAACTTTAGATGTCTTTCATTCCCTCTGAAGAGCTCAGTAGCGTTGTTTCTGTTCAACACTGGCCCCAGAGCCAAACTGTTGGTTTTATTTTTCATTAAAAGCTCTAATTATGTCTCTGCGTCTGTAACGTCCGTATGGCTTAAATGTGTGAGAAAAGGCTTGTGCGGTTCCAGCAGGAATGTGATTCATTCCTGTCATGTGCTGTGGTGAAAACGGTGCTGCTGCTACATTATGTTTCTTTTTCTCCATGACCATGTGCTTCTGGCTTGTCTCACTCATTACCCTGTCATAACAAGCACTCTACTGCTGTATTTCACCTTACATGAACACAGCCAACCCACACACTTAAACATAGCTTACACATTCAGACTTTTCCTCCCCTTATTAAGTTGCAGAAGAAGAGAGTCAACAGAAATACAGAGAAGGAAATGTAAGGATGAAGTGAGATGTTGTAGGGCTTTGAAAGCCTGTTTCATCTTTTGGACTTTGTTTAGGTTTACTGAAATGTCCTCTGTGTCCTTTATGCAGGCGAGTGGAGGGGACGTGATGTGGTTGTGGATGCTACACCCTACGCTGCAGGGCTGTGAACTTAATCAAATTTGTATTTCAGTTTGATTTTGGCTTCAAACGACAAAACAATGTCTACATTGCAGACATGTTCCTCATGATTTCCAAATGACATTACAGGTCAATTTTACTCATATTTTTAATACATCTGCAGTGGTCTCTAGTAGGAATGAATGCCTTGTAAGTCGTTCTCTGGGAGGAAAAACTCAGATGCTCCTGTTTGAGGAAGTCAGCTGGAGGAGAAAGTAGCTTCAGACACCAGGATCTGGAGTCTTATTTCCTGATATGTGGACATCTCTCCTCTGATTGGCTAACAGCACCACGACTCTACCACTGACTCTGTTTGCTCTGCAATGTTGATGTTTTATCTCCACTAATAACACAAGCCTGGAGGAGTTCTGCTGTGTGGTGGAGTTGCTAATCCTAACAGTTAGCTTCTACTAGCCGAGACGCTGTTTCCTGGATGCTAAACCAACTACAGTCTTCTCTGTTCGCTGTTATCCAATCAGAGAAGAGATGTCCAAATGTCACAAAATATGACCCCAAATCCTGCCGTCTGAAGCTCAACTCTGATGTGGCAATTTCCTGCATCAGAGCTTTGTTTCCCCAGAGTACAGCTTACAAGGTATTCATTCCTAGAGACCACTGCAAGTGAGCCATCAGAGGGCTCATGCTTCCTGTCAATCAAATCTAATTATTCATAATTTCAAGCATTTAATTACACCTAAATGGAAGAGTTACAAAATAATTCACCCCCTCAGAGTTACCATGACTGTAAACTAGAGCTATTAAACCTAGAATGGATTTTTGTACCAGGCTGTAAACATGTTTATTTCTGCTGTGAAGTTGGTATTTTTAACATTGGAGGCAATGAGGATTTGCTCTGTTTTGGAGCCAGCCCCTAGTGGATGAAGGGGGAACTGCAGTTTTTGTCACTTCCTTGTGGAACAAAGCTATGAAATTCTCTTTCCACCACACGCACGCACGCGCACACGCGCACACACACACGCGCACACACACACACACACACACACACACACACACACACACACACACACACACACACACACACACACACACACACACACACACACACACACGTGTCCCGGCACATCATATTACAGTTTTAGAACAACCCCTCTCTTCCTGGTGGAGCCTATCCCAAATCTGTGCTTCAACCCTGTGACTCCATCATACATGACCCAGGACACATGAGCAACTGTTGGGTGAGAAGCTTTGGCAGCTGACCTCATCGGGCCATGGGCTGGAATTGACTGCAGGGAAAGTGATAGCATCCCTCTCCTATTACACTAAAACAGCCTCTGTTGCTGGGAAAACATGGCTACACACAAACTCAAGCCCGCATGTGTTGAACATTTTCTGTGGTTCATAGTCCTTGAGTGTTGTCTCCAGACACCAGAGAAACTATGTGTCATTCGTGATTTCCGTAGCTATTACACTTAGTCTGGCCTTAAGGTTGGCTTTTTCCCAATAGATCCGTGTCACTGATTGAGCAACAACACCCCAGGATTTTTAGGGGTGGCAGGGTTAAGCTGCTTTTTAGGTTCTTCATTAACATGTAAGCAACCCAATAGTCACCTGATGTTTAAAGTAGTTATTGTCAAAACCAATTATGGAAAAAGAAATGTAAGAATTACCAGAAGAATTAGACTTTGATGAGATTTTAAAAACATAATTGGGTTCACAAGTTTAGATTCATTCCTTTTTTTACAGACTCAAATCTTTACCTAATATAAACAAGAATCCAACTTTTTAAATGGCGTTGGAAGTTGTTTGATTACAGAACAGAATTGTGGCAACTACTGAGGAATAAAACTGAGATTTATGGATGCGGTGAAAGAGGTTAGTTGGTGTGAGGGTAGAGGACGCAGAAGACAGGACTAATGCCGCTTACACATCTGGGCCAGTACGGTCGAGTTTAGGCTAGAACAGGCGGTTTTTGTTCACGTGTAAGTCGGACTTCACACGGACTTCTCAGGAATGCGGAAATCCCTGAGCACGTGGGCGGAGCAAAAGACGTGCAAAAAAGTCGGTGGTGTCCTCCTTAATAAGATAAACAATGGCAGGCGTGAGCTGTGTTGCTGTTGGAGACTCTGAACCACATTATTTTATTAATTTGCTCCCTGTTCTCTCTCACCACTGTGTGTCCTCATAACCGCTACACACACACACACACACACACACACACACACACACACTGCTCTCCTCCTCTTATCTCTTCCTTTTCCAGCTGTCTGCTGCCGAGCGGGAGACAGGAGCTCCGTGCTTGGCGTTGACTCGACAGCAACCAGAATGAAAATGAATCGTGAATGCAGGAAGCCCCTGCTGGCTGATCCTACTCGCCAATCGGAGGCGGTATGTGTGAATTTCAGCCAGCCAATCAGGCCATAGTGTCACCTCGGTCCCAGCTGGACCTCCGAGGGAAGAGGTCTGAAAAAAAGAGTCACCTCAGAACAGAAGATGCTCATATGACCCAGATGTGAAACTAAAGTCCGGTTCCGAACCAGTCTGTACTGACCCAGATGTGTAAGCGCCATAAATGGAGACAGGCTGTTGCTGTAGCGACCCCTGAAGGGAAAGACCAATGAGAAATAAGAAGTAGAGGTATGTAGCCTGTCAAAGAGAAAGACTGTAGTTAAAGGGCTTTGGAGTCCTCTCACTCAGAAAGGTGGTTCAAAGGGACGCAATTACAGGAGAAAATGACTAAATATTAAAAAGTTGCCATGGTTAAACTAGTGATTAGACATTTAACAAGCTATCAGCTACCAAGCTATATTTTAGGAGTGAGTTTACTGCAGCCAGCCACTAGGGGGAGCTTTAGATCCTTTCAGCTTCATTCTGTCTAGTTGTTATACTCCAACGTTTTCGGCTACTCAAATTTTTTAATGTGCTGAATCCCCTTTTTTCACTTATGAAAAACACCTTAATCCCACTGAATAAGTACCTTAAATAGCAATAACTCGTCCTTGCTTGTCATCTAGAATCTTCTGGTGCTGAGTCGTACCTGGCAACAGCCACGAAACTCATGGAACGATAATGAGATACTAACTTTTTGCTTAGGAAAATGGCCTGCAGTAACCAAATGTGACCACTGGATGTCATTCTAACATATTGCACCTTTAAAATTGTTCCTAATATTTTAACAACTCAATTAAACAGGACCTGATCGTTTCTGACAGAAGCCAGAGTAAGAGCCCAGAGCAGTACCAGCTAAACAAGCCTGGTCTGAAAATACGTTTCATCTCTCATCTAGTCCATCGTTAAACTTTAAATGGTTTGGATCTGCTGTTATTCTCCCATCACTGTCAGTCAGAGAAGCAATGATGGACGAACAGCTAACCACCTATGAATAAATTAATGAGTGTTTATGTTTAAATGCTGCAGGGGTGAAAGATTAAAACATAAACAAGTAACTCAAGACATGAATGAGGAAATAAGGGAATACCTTTGGCCCTCACACCAGTTTCATATTTTTCTCCCAAATTAAAGAGGAAGCACGTGAGAATAGAGCTTCTCAAATCAAACATTCCTGCTGCTCGCTCCCCAGGTGGACGCTGCTTTGTTCCAATCATAACTACAGGAAGGAAAGGTTTAAAGAGGTGATGGATGGCTTTTCAGCACTATGTTTGTATACGACATAGCTGGAGCTGCTGGTGACCGTCCACCACAGAAGAAGAAGGAAACGGAGAATCTATAAGAACAATGGAGTTAAACCACATCAGTATCAGCACCTTTTAACTAGAGCGTCGTTTACATTCAAACGTAAAGTTTGACACTATCGATTACAGCTGGATGTGGTACAGTCCAAACAAGTTATCTGTTGTGTTTGACTCTGGTCCAGCTGAGGGTAATCCATCTCCTTCCTTTGGCTGAATGATGGGCCTGCAGGGGTCTAATGTTCTGACCAGATGTTACGCTCATGACCCAACAGTATTGTTACACCCCGTGTGTGTGTGTGGTATGGACTTTGCTGTACAGCACAAACACATACCAGATTCCTACACATACGTGTAACTGTTGTATTCAGCAACACAAGTGGCTGTGTTCAGACTCCACATCTGGCCTATCGGGTGTCCCTGGTCCTCGCTGACTGGTTACCAGACACCGAGTCCTTTGTTGACCAGGAAGACCGGAAGTGAACGGCTGTGAAGTTGGACTGCCTTACTTAGGCGTATGTTCATTCATGACAAAACAGAAAGAACTTTATTTGAAATGTTGTTAAAGCTGTACCCATTTACACAAAAGTAAACCTTTTCTTTTCCACTTTTTTCCTTCACTGTATCAAAAATGAACCGAACATGAAAATAAAACCATGATACGAACCGAGCCAGGATTTTAAGTGTACTGTTAGACCAGGGGTAGGAAACATGCTAGATCTCTCCAGGACCAGGGTTCCCTACCCCTGCATTAGACAGTAGCAGTAGAATGAACAGTAGCTCCATCAATAATACCACAAGAATTTACAAGTACTAACAAATACTTTATTTTTAAATTCTTTCATTCTGCAGACATTATGCATCACAACACCTTATGACAGTACTATTGTGGCATGGCTGATATCATTTATGGATATGATGTCACAAAGCACTCTACAACAAAACTAAAGTCCAATGGCAAACAGTAATAACAGAGTCAAGCTTGATAAAACAGGGTTTCAGGTGGTTTTTGAATGTCGTCTTAGAGTCAGCATAAATGCTTCAAAGGCAAACTTCCACAGCCTTGGAGCCACTGACTGAAAGGCTTGGTACCATAAAATCACAGAGGTCAACAACAGAGATCAGGAGCTGAGCATAAACAAGCCTTGATTGTGGTTTTGACCAAATAATTGAGATTGCATTTAGAGATCCTTGTTATAAAGAGCAATATCTAAGATAATCTAATTCAGAACTTATGCTAATAAAAAACACAATTGTAGCAAAATAAGTGTATATTTTTAGGTGGAATGGTCCAAAGATTAAAAACAGTAATGTTATGTTAAAGAGTGTGTATACGTGGAGTGCAACAATTCCTCTCTGATCATACACTATAACCCTGCTCTGCAGCAAATCCCAGGGTTTCAATGATCCACCCTGACTTGTATCTTGAACCAGTTCTATGGTGCATAAACTGACTCCACCGTTAAACAAGAACTCAATGATTGCTGCGTGGAGATTCAATTGAACAGTCAATGTCAGTTTTCTATAGTTAGTACAGCGGAGCACACCAACAGTGTACATATGCACTCATCTGAAAGTATTTTAATGTTTGTACCGTAAATCCTAATATTGGCCTGTATTCCATTACCGGCCGGGTCTCCTATATTAGCCGGTCTCGCTGTCAGCGGGGGAAAATAAAGGCCGGTCTCTAATAGTGGCCGGGGCTACTATTAGAAACAGCGTGTGTGTGTGTGTGTTTTTTTTCGGAGATCGACGGTAAAGTGAGCCCTCACTCGATTTTTTGAGGCGCACGTATACCAAGTTTTACAGTAACAGCGGACTAGTGGATCATAATCTCCGGCTGCAGGATGAGCAGAAACAGAACGGAAAATGCTAGTTTGCAGTGATCACTTCATCACAGGTAAGGGTTTACTAAAGGTTTTTATGGCGTTTTATTGAACAGTTATTTAGAAATGCAGCTACAAAAACAGCAGGTAAACAGTTTGATACTGTTTTCATGTGTCCTCACCGCAAATAGCTTTTAGAGTGCTAATGTTTTTAGCAGTTAGCTCAGTGTTGTAACGTGGCATTAATACCTTAATAAAATCAAACAAATGTACCAGAAATGTGGATTTAAAAAGGCTTAAAACGTTAGTTATAAGTAGATCCTAGCACGTTCTCACCGTTAGCATTAGCTATCATTATGAGTTAATTACGTAACTAAACATCTCACGAGCATAAACAAGACAACGGTCATTTAAAGCTTCTCCGGATCTCTAAACTGTTAACCAACCTGAAATAAAATAGTTGTAGGCTTTCAGACTCATAAAAGGCTTTTGGTTTGCAGTGTAATATGACATTTGCCACACGAGATAGTTTGTTGTGTCGATCTCTTCAGCGTTAGGTAAATCCTCCAGCATGTATTAAAAGTCCAACTTTTAAAATTAAATGAGTCATAACCTAAAGGAAGATATCGTGTCTGTGCCAGAACACTCACTTTCATCCGTCACGCTGTGTTTTATAGTAGAGCAAAACACTTCCTGTCCACTATTTGAGTTCAGCGCGGCGGCAGGGTCACGTGAGTGAAACCCACCAATCATCACTTTTGATTTGCACGTGAGACTTCAGTCACCTCTCAAATAGACACAAAATCTTGTTTTTATTCATTCTACTGGTAGTTAATTTTGCTCAAATTAAAATATAGGCCTGCCTCTAATTCTGGCCTCCTTCCAATAAAGGCCTGAACCAGGATGCGCTTGAGTAAATAAAGGCCCGGGCCTGTATTAGAGGATTTACGGTATGTTTCTGCAAGTCTACTGTTTATATCACCCACATGTTTATCGATTTCATCATTTCATAATGATGGGGTTGAGAATCACATATTCTGTCACTTCCTGTCTAATGACTTTAAATGATCTGCTCTCCTGGGTCACATGACCCTGAGTTTGAATTGTAAAGTGGCCAAAAGAGGACTTCCCTTCTTCCTCATTCAGTTATGACTTGTCTTCTGCAAGAGCATCACTTATTCCAGACTCACCCATTTCGTCAGATGTTCAGTATAAAATTACATAACTTTTGTTTTTTATCTGTTAATGTTGCTGTTGCTTTGTCCCCTAGATACGCCTTTAGCAGGCGCTGTAAGCATTTCTGAAATGATATCTGTGAAGAACACGGTTCTAAAGCCTGGGACACACAGGAGACGGACGCGCTGCGCCACGGAAGCACCGCAGTTAAATGGTCACACAGGAAGCGCCGCGCCGCTGAACCAAAGACTGTAGCGCTGAACGCTTCTTGGAAAGTCACGTGATAGTCACAGCATCTTGAGAACAGGAACAACCGCTCCGCGGTGCTCCGCGGTGCTCCGCGGTGCTCCGCGCTTGAGATAGAACTGGCGCCTATCTTCAGCGCCTCTGCGCGGACCGGCGCTTCTGGGACGCGACGCTGCGCTCCCCGTGTAGCCACTCTCATGGCTTCTAATGGCTTCTATTTAAAATGACGGCGCGGGCGTGACGCGGCGCGGCGCGTCTGTCTCCTGTGTGTCCCAGGCTTAAGGCTTCTAACAGGCTAAGATTACAATACTAGATTACTGCCTATGTGTATATACATGCATCCTTGTTTTTTATCTTTCTTCTAATTACCCTTTGAGTGATGGTGCTGCTGTGACAAGTGAATTTCCCCACTGTGGGATCAATAAAGTCTATTCTATTCTATGCTAGATTGGATTTTCTGGGATTCATAATCCAGATAACCCAACCCCATTCTTGTCTTTAACTCACTGACTGCCAGCCGTTTTCTGATCAGAAAGCCCCGGACTGCCAGCGTTTTTGAGCGTTTTTACTGTTTTTTGAAGAGTCACAGAACATTGTGCTCTATGATCATGTAAATGCCAAAACTACCAAAAGAAAGAGTAGACTCACTTCTTACATCAGGAAGAATCGACGTATTTCTAGCTGCATCCGTTCTTTCACAATCTGGTGCCCAAGGGCTGCTGCAGAAGCATTTCCGGTTCGGCGCATCGTTTTTTTCACAGCAGCGTCCCAAAACAAACTCCTAATTCATTGATTTTCTGCTTCCTGATCACGTGATGTGTGACATACACGGATGAAGATCAGCTTTAGACACGTGATGTTTATTCTCACGGTGCGGGGGCTCGTTCTGACGCCCACCCTGTAAAAAAATGCAAAAGACGACTATAGCAACAATGTTGCTGAAGTAATTATTTTCTTCATTCACACATCTTGATTTTCCCATTTGTCTCTCTTTATCAGGGTATATGCAGGAATCTCAAACTTAAATTTAAGACCTTTTCAAGACTTTTTAAGACCTTAGAAAAAAAAAATCAAGACTTTATTGCAATGAACTAATCAACTGTTAAACACTAATATATTCTTTTTAAATACGGCATTGCTTCATTTTCAGCTTCATCAATTGGTGGGACACGTCACGTTCGGGACAGCAAACCTGTAGCAATGGTACGTCAAGTCACGTGGTACAGAAACGCAAGCAAACAACTGGCATAGGAGAACAAAAAAATCATTTTATTTTAATAGTTTACATGAATCTAATTGTATTACCTGCAAACTTAGAGGGTGTGATAAAGGTGACAACTAACCCCCACCCACCCAGAACAAGGTCCTCGTATGCTGCAGATTAGCATCCATGCATCTACTGGGTTTTGTAGTGACCTGACATTTACATACTTTTACTGCAACAATAACCTGTTAGAATCATTTAAAAAATCATCAATGGGATTTTTTGCAAAATGCAAACAATTTTCTACCACGATCACTCTGCTCAAAAAACTGAAAAATATAATGACAGAATTGATCAGAAAATTACTAGAGATCATATTAACAATTATTATGAGACTAATTCACAGAACACATCTGAAAATATTCCAAAATACTGAAATCATTCTTAAGTAGGATGACCAGATCCCAACTCACCAAATGTGAGACAAAGATTACTCAATGTGGGACCATGTGAAATCCTAATGCAAAGAAATACCTTTTAGCTCTAACATCACTTGTAAATATACATAAAATTATTCCATCCATCCATCCATTTTCTGTAACCGCTTATCCGAGCAGGGTCGCGGGGGGCTGGTGCCTATAGCAGTCATCGGGCAAACAGGCGGGGTACACCCTGGACAGGTTGCCAGTCCATCGCAGGGCAACACAGAGACACACAGGACAAACAACCACACACACATACCTAAGGACAATTTTAGAGAGACCAATCAACCTGACAGTCATGTTTTTGGACTGTGGGAGGAAGCCGGAGTACCCGGAGAGAACCCACGCGTGCACAGGGAGAACATGCAAACTCCATGCAGAAAGACCTCAGGCCGGGATGTGAACCCAGAAACTTCTTGCTGCAAGGCAACTGCGCTAACCACTGCGCCACTGTGCAGCCCCCATAAAATTATTATCATCATTATATATTTCATGTACTATATATTATGATTTAATTGTGATATTGTGTGCACAGAAAAGAAAGATGTATGCTTGGTTGTATTTAAGGCCATTTTGTAAATTGTTTTGTATTCAGTAGAAGGGGTAGGTTATATAAGATTTTTCTTCCTCCTCCCCTTTTTTTCACTTGGAAGAATTGTGTTGATTGTTGATTATTGTATTGAGAACAAGTGATGTATGAAATTTGCCAAGTGGAAATAAACTGTAAATTTGAAATCAACTTGAACAAGCACACAGCTTTCAGACTATTTCACAGTTCCTCTCATTACCACAGCTTAACTCAGGCTCTACAGTGGCTCTGAGTAACTTTAGCTAAACTTATTTAAACCATCAACTCATTTTAATAAAACAGACAGGCCCACAATAAAAATGCAGGTTTAAGCAGCTTTTCAGAGTTTTCATTAAATAATTGCACTGACTTTCCACAACAGAATGATAGTAAAAGTACCTGCAATGCTTTTAGGATCCATTTATGTTAATTGAATTAGTTTTCCACTAATATCAACATCCCATTAAAAAATCCATACTTTTTTGCAAGTTTATTTCTTCTTAATTTCAAATCTCTATTAGTAGATATGTAGGGAAGAGAAAAAAAACATCACTGATTTTTAATCTCTGAAAAAATTCAGATCTAACCTGATAGTTCCTCAGTTACTTTTTTCCCTGAAAATTCTGAGAATAAGTAATCAAGGATTTCATTAAATTCTCTCGTTATAAAAGGGTTTAGCTTGTCTGTATCTGAAACACAACGCCAGCACCTTGTCTGTGTCAGAATCTCCTTTGGGTTTTAGCATGAACCTGTCTATTTACTGAGAAACCTGCTTTTGACCAACATGTTTTCTGTGACTCTCGGATTTTCTGCTCCGTTTCATATCAGACGTCGTGGCACGAAAAAAAAAAGACTCAGAAACAAAGACTGTCGAGAGTTTCTCTGAACATGTCTAACTTACGAGTCTTTACAGTCTTTCTCCATCGTGCTCACCTGTCCTCCGTGCTCGCTGGAGTTTCTGTGTTGGTGTTTTCGGGTGCCGCCACGCTAGCGCAGCGTCTTTTTGCGCAGGCTGTGATTGGTCAAATAGCGACTCGTGACCCACTAACAAAGATGGTTTGTGAACAAGCAAAGACATACTCCTCCTAAAAACAAAAACTCTTCAATTCATGCGAACGTCATATTTGGCTTCATAAATGGCAATTTTCGCCGATAAGCAACAAGTTTGCAAGTATGAGACGAACGTATTTTAAATTCACGCCTATACTAACAAAATGTAAGACTTTACTACATCAATTTAAGACTTTTTAAGACTTTTCAAGACTCCGCAGATACCCTGTTTATGCAAAGAACTTCCACTGTTCTCCAGATGAAATCCTTTAGCTCTTCATTTGATCTTCAGACCTTTGTTTCTCTCCCTGAAGTCTCCATCAAGGTACACTGTCTCCCTTCTGCTAACTCAACTGTATTAGTTGCAGCACAGCATCCCCAACGTCGCATCATTTATAAAGTTTACACACACACATACACGCATGCACACACACGCATGCACACACACGCACGCACGCACACACACACACATGCACCAACCTCTCATTGAACCTTTTCTTTTAAAAGACAAACTGAAAAAGCTGAAGGAGGAACAAAGACAGTGTTGTTGACGAGCTCCATGGGCTTACAGGACTAAGATGAGACATACATGGAGGGGTGAAGGTGTCCTGGAAAGCAAGATGCCTGAAAAAAATGTGTATTTGGTCAAGTAAGACCTTTTGAATGTGTCCAAAACAAGTAGAAGACCAGGAGGGAGTCCACTGCCTGCTGTCCTTTTCCATTTATCCCAATCCCTTCATCTTATGGCTGTCAGCAGGCATGTTCTTTTCCAGGGGTCCTGCAGGAACTAAGGGTCTTTGTCCTGACTGGAGATAGGCTGCATGCACAAACATGTTCTGTAAAAGGTATCAACTGTCTGTCCCACACAGTGGGTCCCAAAGTGTTTCAGAAATAAACCTAAACTATCTTTGATCCTGAATTTTTTCATTGACTAGTATAAGACTGGCGTGAGAGAATACAGCACCAGGTCTCTGTGAGCTGAGAGAGAGAAAAACAACAATTTCATCAGGATCTGGGGCGGGTACCACATTTAAAATCTCTGGGATTTTTTCACTTTTTTATTTTGCTCAATTAAAGACCAAACACATCAAGATTACTGCAAGAAGCTCAGGCGTTCATAGTCTTCCTAGAGTTTGTTTCTAATCACTAAGTTCATTTGAATTCATTTTGAAACATTCTTGATGAAGTTTACAGATCCAGATTGTTTAATAAATTCTGATCAGAGATCAATAAAGAACATTCAAAAGCAAAAACAAGACCGGTGACGTTAGGAAGAATAACGTACAAACCCTGTGATCTGTGTAGATAAACGGTGTCCGTACCTTACACTGTGATCTTATACAGAAACTCACATGTAGAGCTCTAATATATACACTGCTCACAAAAATTAAAGGAACACTGTTTTTATTGGGCCTGGCATGAAATCAATTAAACCTGTCTGATAATTTTCTGGTTGATTAAGCAGCTGAGGGCATTGTTAAAGGAAAGGTTCGCTTTTTGTGTTCCTTCGCCCACCCAGTGCTCTGTAAACTTTGACAAATTTCACACACACACCCCTGTGCAGAGATTCTCAGGGGAGAAGTGATTCAGAAACGTAGTTCTGGCTAGTTTCGGGGGCGATGTATCTGCGCCGTTTAACCTCACAAAAGGATTAGCCTCTGAAAGCATGACTAATTTACATCTCAGAAACAAAGCAGATAAATTTACGTCACCTTACAACGGGACTAGTTTTTGTCATTCGTATCCCTGCGCTGCTCACCACAGAGATAGAACGGCGTTGCGTCTGGCTGCTATTCCTAGCTGTATGAGTGAAACAACAACTTATAAAGTCACTTAAAAGTAGTTATCTTAAATATATCAAGCCATGGTGCGTACTTGCAGTTTCCCGGGTTGTAACAATAAGGATGTTACAGGATCACCTTTTCGGTTTCACACTTTTCCTGCTAAGGACGTTTCTCTAAGGCATCAGTGGCTTTAGCAGTCGGCTACTCCAAGGATACTCGGCTGGAACGAGTCAAAACCTTTCGTTTGTGCAGTGCACACTTCAAAGAGGATGATTACATCCAGTAGCGGTTTTAGGCACGGGCGGACCGGGCGGCTGCCCGGGGCGGCATTTTTTCATGACACAGAAGGGGCGCACAATCGCTGAGTAAAAAAAAAAAAAGAAGAAAGAAACCTGCGCGCCGCAACATGGTTTTCTATTAGCTGTCATATCTGTGTCTGGATTGGAACCAGCACGTTGGTGCCCCCTGCAGCTGCAGGCGCTCCTGCTGACTGAGAGGTTTCAGGTGAGCGCCGTGTGTGTGAGGAAGAGAATAGGGAGGGGCGCGGGGGATTTCACCTCTGGGTCTCTCCCAAATGAAACGGACGGGGGGGTGGGGTGGGGTGGGGGGGTCTGAATCAACTGTATAAGATGGCTAAAGTCAATCACACCTTGATGTTCTTCCATATAATGCACATTTAATTCATAATATTATAAATACAGGTTTATAATTCCTTCACGTTTTTCTGAATTGTGTGAAATGGCCAAAAAAAAGAGGAAAAACAAAAGGATTTTGTGGTCACCCACCAAGGTCAATTGGTTAAGTCTTGACTCCTGGTTGGTGATTGGAAACCTGTTTATTGAGTCGAGTGCCAAACGAGATGGTCAGAAAAAGGCCTGAACCATCAGGTGCCCAATTCAGGACTAACGGGCTAAAGATAGGTAGGTAGTACGTTCTCATGCTAGGATGCACGTTTTCCATTTGTTTAAAACCGGTTAACTGGGGATTTTAACGGTTAAATTCGGTCAACTAATTGCTAACAGAGCTAATAGGGCTGAAAGTTTGAAACGAATGGTTCGAATAAATTCCTTGAATCCTTTTTTAATGATTCAAGCGCGCCGCGAGGACTCGTTAAATGCGCACTGCAGCCTGCCTCCTGAACAACAACAAAAACACGTTGGTCATGATTCATGTTCACATAGTCTAATAATGAATAAACTCTACAAGCAGAAAAAAAGTCCCCAGTCCTCACTAACTATCCTGTTATTAGCATCTCCAGTACTACTGTACATGTTAATGAAATACATTACTGATCTACTGGTCATAGTGTAACTGTGGATATATTTAGATGTTATTTTGACTAGGATGATGAGTGATATTAATACCACCTAATATGTTACTGAAATATAGGTGAATGTTGTTCTATAAAATATTATAAATATCAAATGGGAAAGAGGGAAGTAGACAACACCCATTGATTTAATACATATTATTTAGGCTTTTATAAAAAGAGTCAGCTTCATCATTTAGTTGTTTTATTGCACATCTTTAGCAGCAGACCACAGTCTTGTTTGGACAGATTTGTCAGAAGTGTGGCTCCTTCATTGCATTTGTTACACTGATTATTTTTCACATGCTTTGTTCAGTAATAAAAGGTGGCCTTTCTGGTAGTCTACAGTTTTTTTTTTTAATGTCAGTTTAAATTGCAATTTCAGGGGCAATTCTAACTTAATGGTAATTAATGTAAATATTTGCAATTTAGAAAAAGTAATGTTCAGTATTCGTTCTAATAAAACTTGCTTGTTTGTATAAAAGAATACAGTTGTGTTACTGTGTACATGTGTGTGTGTGTGGGGGGGGGGGGGGGGGGGGGACGCCCGGACGCCCAAGGGATATCTCGCCCGGGGAGTAATTCCATGTAGAACCGCCACTGATTACATCAGGAAAAAATTCGGAAAAAGCGAAAGACTGTTTTTGAAGAGTTCGGCCGTACCAGAAATCTGGGTACGTTTTGTTTTTAAAACATAATTTATTCCGCTATGTCCGCTGTATTCATGCAATCATCTTCGCATTTTAGCGCATTATTTATGCAATCATCTTTACACCGATGGTTGATCATAGACTGCAGTAGCTTTGTCAACAATCTGTGTTGATGTGTGTGTTTTGTGTAGCAAATGCAGTTCTTCATCCGTGTACTCTGGCTCATAAAGATATCCTAGTAGTAAAATATGTTTCTTCTTCATCTGATTCATCTGGTATAGTGTTAAAATGAAATTCGTCATCAGATGAGACGGAGTCTGACATGTTTTCGGCATTCAGCAGTGAAACAGCTGACACACGAAGCGCCGCTCAATCTCTGCGTTGAGCGGCGCAGGGATACGAATGACAAAAAACTAGTCCCGTTGTAATGTGACGTTGTAAATTTACCCAGCTTTGTTTCTGAGATGTAAATTAGTCATGCTTTCAGAGGCAAATCCTTTTGTGAGGCTAAACGGCGCAGATACATTGCCCCCGAAACTAGCCAGAACTACGTTTCTGAATCACTTCTCTCCTGAGAATCTCTGAGCAGGGGGGTGTGTGTAAAATTTGTCAAAGTTTACAGAGCACTGGGTGGGCGAACAAACACATAAAACATAATGTCTAAAAAAGCGAACTTTTCCTTTAATCACTTTCAGCTGTATTGGTGTTCATGGACTTAACGACAGGTGCACTAAAGTGGCAACAATTACAAAACCCTCAAAACAGGACTGGTTTAACATGTGGAGGTCATTTCAAGTTTCTCCCTCTTGATCTTTTTTGGCTGGCTTTCCACTCGTGCTAGTTTTGGCTTGAGTAATTATCTCTACTGGCAGCATGAGGCGATTCCTTAACCCTACAGAAGTTGCACAGGTTGTCCAACTTCTCCAGGATGGCACATCCACACGTGCTGCAGCAAGAAGGTTTAATGTGTCTCCCAGCACAATCTCCAGAACATGGAGGAGATTTCAGGAGACTGGCGGTTATTCTCGGAGAGCTGGACAGGGCCGTAGAAGGTCCATAACCCATCAGCAGGACCGATACCTGCTCCTTTGTGCAAGGCGGAACAGGCTGAGCACTGCTCGTGCCCTACAGAATGACCTCCAGAGGGCCACTGGTGTGAATGTCTCTACCCAAACAATCAGGAACATACTTCATGAAGATGGCCTGAGGGCCGACGTCCTGTAGTGGGCCCTGTGCTCACTGCCCAGCACCGTAGAGCTCGACTGGCATTTGCTCAAGAACTTCAGAGTGGCGGTCCGGTCCCTGTTGGACTAAAGCCCTTTTTAGAAGACACACCAAGCTGGCAAATCAGCGTAATATTACCGCTACAGCGTGTCTTATGAAAACGTAGTGGCAGCATGGCAATGCAGGAATTTTGTGGCATTCATGCCGCCACGCTTGGTAGTAATATTGCTGCAACGCAGGACTTATGAATGCACATTACGCCTTGGTGCAACAGAGGGAGGTGTCAGGATCACGTGGGGAGGTACTGCCGTGCTCCAGGCGGGAACTACATTGAAAAGTAAACACTGGCATGAATTTAGCTTTTGTAAACAGAACCAGCTGAGATGATAAACTGGAGCGATGCAGAGCTCCAGGGGCTTCTCTCCGTTAGAGCTGGAGCTCAGGTCATCAGACAGCTCACGGGGACTGTGGAGGACAGCCGCCTTTATGAGCAGCTTGTCAAAAAAACTTAATGAGCGCGGCTTCAACTGCATTAAAAAGCAAGTTATGTCAAAGATACACGGATGTCCACGGCAGCGCGGAGTCCGCTCCCATATCCCCATTATGCCACCATCTTGTAATCTTTTGTAAAAAGGACACGATTGTGCCCATAGACATGAATACGTAGATGCCCCATTGAGGGCTGGAGAGTGTAACAGCATTGCTGGGTCTCCTCACTCTCCAAAGTTATTATGTTAATTTTTTTTGTGCTGCAAATTTTTTAGCCTACCTGATGGGATTTTATATTTTCATTTAATTTCATTTATTTGGTTTAATTATATTTATATTTTAATTATCATGCTATAGCATCTGTCTGGTTTTGCAAAAGCTTTATAAAATGTGTTTTTTAGTTGGGTAAGCACCTTCCTCAGTAGAAATGAATGCATTGGGGGGAAAATGGAGACGCAACTAAGATGGTGGCCGGCCACTACGGCATCTAATAGGCAGCGCCAGTCCACAAGGTGTCTAAGTGTATATGTCTGTGATTGCGCCACATTACCGCCCAGATGGCGCCTCAGCGTTGCGGCAAATTGGTGGCATTGTTTTCTAAAAGAGGCTTTGGAAAAAAGGAGCAGACATGCCTGGTGCTGCAGTCTGGTTCCAGGACGTTTCCTGCATGTTTTAGATCATGAACACAACTGATTTAGTGATGAACTGCTCCTGTAGACACTAATGAAGGCTGAGGAGACATTTCAGCAGTTAGATTAAGGTGTTAAAAAGATGAACACACAGGGAGGAGATAAGTTTTGTTTTTGGTTTCACTAACAGACACTAGGGGGTGCTAAAAGCAAGTCAAAACTGCAAAGAATCCCTTTAAATGATTTAGATTGTTTACTGATTATGACATCCTTGTAGCTTATCTAAAAAAATTATTTTATTACAACTTTATGAAATGTTAAGATGTCCAAACTACCTGTAATCATCAGAGACACATTTTCCTCAGATCCTCCGGTGCCCTTTACTAATAAATGCTTTTTTTTTTCTCTACTGAAGAAGAAAACTGACTGAAGATCTTTTTTCACTGTAAGTGAACATCTAATATCTTTAAATGCCATTAAAATATTTTTCATAAAAAAATCAAAAACAAAAAGCAGGAGCTCCAGTTCACATTGCATGAAGGTGCAGGTTTCCCCTTAGAGAGCTTATCGCACCACCTAAATGATGGATTTTTCCTTCAAGGAAAAATTCTACAAGCTGTGAGTCTGGATGCAGTTTTCCACGGGTCACAAGATGACTGAGTCTGAAAAATTCTTCCTAGCAGTGATTTGGAGCTGAGGTGAGCCGCTGCAGCAGCTGTCAGGAGTCGTGAAACAAACGTCCCTCTGGCAGGCCTTCCTCCCAAGTTAATATCATTAAATCTGCTATTTGTTTTTGTTTGTGGGCCTCAGCAATTGGGATGTTTTAAGGACAGAATAAGAGAGAGAGAGAGAGATAAATGAATACATGAGAGTGAAGCAAAGTATGTGTGAGAGAAACAGAAGGCATCGGAGGAGCGATTAGTGCGGTGGTATCCATCACTGGAGCAGAGCTGCTTGGGCTGATGGCCACAGACTGAGGAACTCTTCATCTGGTCTGACGGGTTGCAAAACACACACACACACACACACACACACACACACACACACACACACACACACACACACACACACACACACACACACACTAGTAGAAGCTAGTTTCTGAAACAGGAGCGCCAGAGCTCTTTTCCCACAGAGATCGACTCACAAGGCTCATTGAAATAACGAGTGAAGTTGGTCTTTCATAAGTTTGAATATTTTTAAACTAAGTGGGTATAAAACAATTCTAGTCTCAATAAAATTCTTGCTTCACCATACATGTTTTGAATATTTTATATATCAACATTGTCAGTTTCACAGTTTTACTCTAATTTATGATTGAGTCCAAAGAGCTGTGGTTCTGGATTTTGTCCTACCTGATTTCACATGAGTAAATGATCAGTTGGGCCCCATTTTCCCTGCAGATAGATCTTAGGTGATGTCATGATCCTGGCTCCTTGACCTCCTGCTCAGTTCTAATCACCCCAGAACTCCAGAACCAGCCTTCATCCCACCAGTCATTCCCCTCAGAACTAACCAGCCTCAGGACTCCACTTAATATCGGTCTTCCTGCCCACATCACCAGCTCGGGCCTATTTCAGGAAGTTGGAATTACTGTTCGGGGCTCAGTCATTGTTTCCTCGGGATCGTACCGAGAGTTTTGAACATCCGGCTCTTCAGTCGTTAGACATTCAACTACAAGTAAGTGGCTTCTCTTTATTCTGGAATAGCACGCTCTCTCATTCCCCTTTTGAGCTGCGAGCCGTGGCTCCTATATTAACTGCATGTCTGTTCACACCCAGTGTCAGTCCACTCCGCACTTGGGTCATACAAAACGCCACATTTAAACTCATGCTAGTGTCTGTTCAGTCCAGTCCTAGAAAGATCGTGACAGGCGGTTTCTCAAATTAAACCCTGAAACTGTGGTAGTGTCCATTTTAGACTGTCTTCTTGATGTTTGCCTTTTGGCAGTGCTAATCCCACTGGATCACAGTTCTGACTTTTTAATGCCACACATCCTTTTTAATGAACCCTCCAGGTGTTTTTGTGTCCTGCAGTTTGTATGAGATGTCGCATATGTTGAGACTCAATCATAAATTAGATTTTTTGCAAAGATGGGTAAAATATGAAGCTAACATTTTCAGGAAATGCTGAATATTTTATATTGCTTTTGTAGAAGCAAGACATAATTTATCAAACTACATCAAAGAATGTTTGAACAATTTGGTGTTAGAATCCAGACAACTTGATATTTAAGGTTCAGCAACAATGTTACTTGGATGAGATGTTTTTGTGCGGCCTGGATGATCCTTTAAAAATATGAATAGATAAAAAATGAGGAAAAACAGATCAAATAAATATTTTGCTAGTAAATGAGAAAGGCAAAGAGCATTGTTCTGAGCAGAGAAAACAAGAGGGGAGAAAAGTTTGTTTGTTGGTTGTTTGAGAAAGATTTATTTCCCAGTGGGGGCCAAACCCGGCAGAAGGGAACCGACAGAGGCTTGGTGCTGCTTTGGAGGCTCACTGCCACACATAAATCACCCACCTGGAAAAACTACAAACACTGACACGGGCTGTGGCTCTGCACCGCCAGCAGACAAGCCCTGTGTGGAAATGAGAAGAAACAAGTGCTCTGATGATGGCAAAGAAACCTCTTTTTCGCAGATCTACGGTGGAAAACTCTGCAGGAGCATTGACACATGGAGGAGGAGGAGACTGAGAATAGATGAAGACGCAACTCACCACTAAATCATAGTGGTGCTGGTTTCAAGTGGTTAAAAAATGATATCCAAGAAACTGTCGACTTAAGTGAAAATATTAAAGCGTGCATTTTAAATCGTAAAAGTAAAAGTACTCAATTTAAATATGTGTTGTATTTTAATTTTATTCATTAAGGTGTTGCCAAATACACTAAATAAAAAATACTGTGTAGATAAAATCTGCTCAACTTTTTAAAATAAGATCTTAATGAACAGGAACATAAATGCTCTGTTCTTAGACAAGGATCTAGAATAAGTAGAAAACAGGATCAATGCTTTGTGGTTAACATTTCCATTCATGCACCCAAAACAGTTCACATCGTAAGATGGTGTATCCTCTTCCAAGTGGCTCCTATTTGCAACCTCTGTCTCAGACTGGCTCATGTCTCATGGTAGCTTGTCTCCCCTGTACATTGTTTGCAGAATTTTACAGCTACCCTGTGGCACCTGTTGGAGTGTTTCTTCTTTGCATGGTCTTCAGCAGACTGCACACCTGCTGCATATGATACTGCCTCTTGCAGCGTGGTTTGGGTATTGCACATTTAAAGTGCAAACTTGAGTAAATATAAATCGATGTAAAACTAAAATGCAAATAAAAACAACTTGTAACTCAAACTTTATGAAAGCTGTGGTGGAGTAAAAATTGATAATTGCTTTATTGACACATTTAGCAGTTTTGGCTTTCTTTTAGCACCCCCTAGTGACCATTTTAAGTGACTGTCGCAAAAACGAACTGCTGTACTCTCTTCCGCATTGTGCGTTTGTCTTTTTAAAACGTTAATCTAACTGCTGAAATGTCTCCTCAGCCTTCATTAGTGTCTACAGGAGCGGTTCATCAATAAATCAAACAAATCAGCTGTGTTCATGATCTAAAACATGCAGGAAACATGCTGGAAGCAGACTGCTGCACCAGGTATGTTGGCTAGCTACTTTACTATGGACTAACAGAGTTCCTGGTAAAATGACCAACACTGAAGAAAGATTCTGAGAGAAGAAATCGTGACCAAATTCAAAAGTCGAAGCTCTGGCAGATAACAGAAAGGCATGTTATTATAAGCTACAAGCGGCTAGCCGACAGGACTGGCCAGCTGGCAGCTCGGCTCAGTGGCAGACGGTTTTAATAAGGCGGACAGCTGGCTGTGCGGCGTTGCTGAGGATTCGAAGGTGTGTGATACAAGGATACAAGGACCTCAGGTAGAGACGAGAAAGCATCAATGACTGAGAGTTTGCTCAGTAAGAACAGAGCTTCTGTGGGTCTTAAAGGAAAAGTTCGCTTTTTTAGACATTAAGTTTTATGTGTTCCTTTGCCCACCCAGTGCTCTGTAAACTTTGACCCATTTCACACACACACCCCTGCTCAGAGATTCTCAGGAGAGAAGTGATTCAGAAACGTAGTTCTGGCTAGTTTCGGGGCAATGTATCTGCGCCGTTTAGCCTCACAAAAGGATTAGCCTCTGAAAGCATGGCTAATTTACATCTCAGAAACAAAGCTGATAAATTTACAACGTCACATTACAACGGGACTAGTTTTTGTCATTCGTATCCCTGCGCCGCTCACTGCGGAGATTAAACAGCGCTTCGTATGTCAGCTGTTTCACTGCCAAATGCCGAAAACATGTCAGACTCCGTCTCATCTGATGACGAATTTCATTTTAACACTATATCAGATGAAGAAGAAACTTATTTTACTACTAGGATATCTTTATGAGCCAGAGTACACGGATGAAGAACTGCATTTGCTACACAAAACACACACATCAACACAGATTGTTGACAAAGCTACTGCAGTCTATGATCAACCATCGGTGTAAAGATGATTGCATAAATAATGCGCTAAAATGCGAAGATGATGGCATGAATACGGCGGACAGCGGAATAAATTATTTTTTAAAAACAAAACTTACCCAGATTTCTGGTACGGCCGAACTCTTCAAAAACAGTCTTTCACTTTTCCTGAACTTTTTCCTGATGTAATCATCCTCTTTGAAGTGTGCACTGCACAAACGAAAGGTTTTGACTCGTTCCAGCCGAGTGTCCTTGGAGTAGCCGATTGCTAAAAGCCACTGATGCCTTAGAGAAACGTCCTTAGCAGGAAAAGTGTGAAACCGAAAAGGTGATCCTGTAACATCCTTATTGTTACAACCCGGGAAACTGCAAGTACGCACCATGGCTCGTTATATTTAAGAAAAACTACTTTTAAGTGACTTTAGAAGTTGTTGTTTCACTCATACAGCCAGGATTAGCAGCCAGATGCGACGCTGTTCTATCGCTGCGGTGAGCGGCGCAGGGATACGAATGACAAAAAGTAGTCCCGTTGTAAGGTGACGTTGTAAATTTACCCAGCTTTGTTTCTGAGATGTAAATTAGCCATGCTTTCAGAGGCTAATCCTTTTGTGAGGCTAAACGGCGCAGATACAGTGCCCCCAAAACTAGCCAGAACTACCTTTCTGAATCACTTCTCCCCTGAGAATCTCTGAGCAGGGGTGTGTGTGTGAATTGGGTCAAAGTTTACAGAGCACTGGGTGGGCGAAGGAGCACATACAACCTCATGTCTAAAAAAGCGAACTTTTCCTTTAAGCCTGCCGCACATGAGAGCCAACAGCTGAGCCACCGGTCATTCGAGGCTATTTGCTCAGCAGATTACTCGCTGTGTGCGCCTAATTTTCACTGAGTTTTCTGCCTCACGAGATGCTGAGGTGAAAATCAAACCGGTTTGATACTTTCCGCACCATGGGGGGCAGAAACTCGCCGTGTGCGCACTACGTGAGCTGTTGGCTGAGCCGAAATGTTCCAAGTGACCAATCACAGCGCCTTCTCCCCTCACGTGATTCCAAGGTGGCAGCCTCCTGTCTGCATGACGGAAAAATAAACAAAACGGAGACTTTAAGCCCTTTTTATAAGACACACCATGCCGGCAAATCAGCGCAATATTACCGCAACGTGTAATGAAAATGAAAGTAAGCACGCGCTTAAGTTTCACTGTTGTAAACAGGACCAACTGAGAAACTGGAGCGATGCGGTGCTCCGGGAGCTTTTCTCCGTTAGATCTGCAGCTCAGATCATCTGACAGCTCACAGGGATGGTGGAGGACAGACACCTGCCCAGCTTCGATCGCAATAAAAAGCAAGTTATGTCCAAGATACACGGAAGTCCGCGACACGCGCTTAAGTTTCAGCTGAGATGATCATTTAGAGCGCGTTCTCCCCTCACGTGATGGTGGCAGCCTCCTGTCTGCATGACGGAAAAATAAACAAAACGGAGACGGAGCTGGATATGGAGGAGATGCTTATACTTGTTTTGCTGATGAGCCCTTTCTATAAAACAATGCTGCCAATCTGCCGCAAAGCCGATGCGGCATCTGGGAGCCTCAAGGTCGTTTATAAGAGCTCAGACCGTGGCGGTAATATTGCGCAATCATGTCCGTTTTATAAAAGGAGGTATGGGGGCGGTCTCTGCACTGTCGCGGACTTCCGTTTATCTTGGACATAACTTGCCTTTTAAAGCGATCAAAGCCGCGCTCCTTAAGTTTTTATTTTAATGTGGCAAGGGCAGCTATGAGATGCAAACTGACTTAGCTCCTCGTCAACAACGCCACCTGGTACTACCAGGAACCACAAACCACCGTGCACCTAAGGCACGCAAATTCAGCCTTACAGAACAAGCTGGAGACGGAGTTCCACACAAAACCAATTAATTTATTAAATGACATAAAATAAAAACACTTCTAATAAAATAAACATGCAGTTAAAATACTGAACGCAATTAAAACCAGATAAAGTCAGGCTGAGGCTGCTATAAAATAAATCACCCCAATCACACGTGCATGCATTCAGGGGGGTGAAGTGGCTCTGGAACCTCAGGCGCACACTTGTAGGAGGGGACCGTCACCAGGGCTCAATCACCACCGCCAGCTCTCAACCTGAATAAAAGAAATAAAAAAATTAGGACACAGACACAATTAAAACAATTAATAAGAGTGGGCCGGCTATAAGGCGCTCAACCACACGCACCCCGTTACCTCACTACACACACACACACACACACACACACACACACACACACACACACACACACACACACACACACACACAGACACACACAGTTGGTTATGAACGTTTGTTGTCCTTGCGGGCCCTGATTTCAGCGGTGGTCAGCCGCGCAGGGTTTCCACCGCTCTAACTTCAGTCCACGCCGTACGGCTAGTGCTCGGTGACGACCGAGGGAGGATAACCAGCCCCGGCAGGAGTAGATGAAAACAGTGGGAGTAGGGCGCGGTGGAGCGCAACTAGACGCTCAATCAAGCGGAAACATGACAACCAACCCAAAAGAGCAGTTCAGCAGAACACAGAATAGCAGGTAAGCAGAACAGCAGGATCTCCCGTGGGGATCCACAACTTCCTTAATCTGGAAGACACATTAATTAAAATTACATTAAGCACACCGCTGAGTGGAGAGGAACCGCAGCTGTACCTACCCAATCTGATGAAGCACCGGGTAACGAGAATCCCTCAATTTCGCAGGGCGGACCACATGAAACAATTCCTGCAGCAGGAGCAATCAATAGCCCTTTTTATAAGACACACCATACCGGCAAATCAGCGCAATATTACCGCAATGTGTTTCTTATGAACGCGCCATGGCGGTATCATGTTGCGGGAATTTTGTGGCATTCGTGCCGCCACGCTTGGTAGTAATATTGCGGTAATATTGCGGCTTCGCCGGGTTTAAAAACACACATTAAGCGTTGGCGCAACAGAGGGAAGTGTCATGACCATGTGATGAATTTGTGCGCTCCGGCTGGGAACTATATTAAAAATGAAACAGCGAGTAATCTGCTGAGCAAACGGCCTCAGCTGTTGGCTCTCGTGTGCGGCAGGCTTAGGGTGAGTGTTTGATCTGTGACAGAACGGGACGTGATCACTACCTCCTGACAAACATATTTAGAAATAATTACAAACCTGGAAAAAGTAAAAACATACACAAACAAAACATGTTAAAGTTGTACTTACAATGGCTAAAGGATGATCGTTAGGTTTGCATCCAGTCTAAATCCTTATTTGTCTCTGAGCTCTCGTGAGTCAGAAAACTCCTGATATTGACTCTTGTTTGACCCCTATTGTGGTCAGACGTTCTTTTTATTTTTTAGCTCCATAACATAAATGTTTTCTTTGGTTCTTCAGAGGCTCCACCATGATAAACAATTTACAATAAGTGCTAACTTGTGGTCCTGAGGTGTAAACATGGATTACTGTAAAGCGTTACTGCCTCACACAAGATACGTGACTTTGTGAGACTTCAAGGGAGCGTTACATTCATCCATCCATTTTCTCCCGCTTATCCGGAGTCGGGTCGCGGGGGCAGCAGCCTAAGGAGGGAAGCCCAGACCTCCCTCTCCCCAGCCACTTGGGCCAGCTTCTCCGGGGGAATCCCAAGGCGTTCCCAGGCCAGCCGAGAGACATAATCTCTCCAGCGTGTCCTGGGTCTTCCTTTGGGTCTCCTCCCGGTTGGACGTGCCCGGAAAACCTCACCAGGGAGGCGTCCAGGAGGCATCCTAATCAGATGCCCGAGCCACCTCAACTGGCTCCTCCCGATGTGGAGGAGCAGCGGGTCTACTCCGAGCTCCTCCCGGATGGCCGAGCTTCTCACCCTATCTCTAAGGGAGAGTCCAGCCACCCTGCGAAGAAAACTCATTTCGGCCACTTGTATCCGCGATCTCGTTCTTTCGGTCACTACCCAAAGCTCGTGACCATAGGTGAGGGTAGGAATGTAGATCGACCGGTAAATTGAGAGCTTTGCCTTTCGGCTCAGCTCTCTCTTCACCACGACAGACCGGTACAACGCCCGCATCACTGCAGACGCAGCACCAATCCGCCTATCGATCTCACGCTCCACCCTTCCCTCACTCGTGAACAAGACCCCGAGATACTTAAACTCCTCCACTTGGGGCAGGACCTCGTCCCTGACCTGGAGAAGGCATTCTACCCTTTTCCGACTCAAGAACATGGTCTCGGATTTAGAGGAGCTGATTCTCATCCCAGCTGCTTCACACCCGGCTGCGAACTGCTCCAGCGAAAGCCGGAGATCACGTTCTGACGAAGCCAACAGGACCACATCATCTGCAAAAAGCAGAGACCTGATCCTTAGGCCACCAAAACGGATCCCCTCACCCAGTGGCGGCCGGTGACTTTTTTTTTGGGTGGGGCGCTAACCACATATCACCACTAGGGGACGCAAAATTACCATTGATTCTTAAGCATCAGCGTCACACAACTGACGGTCACAGTAGCGCTTCCGGCAACAAAGTTATTCAAAAGGTTTTCGAATATATTAAGCATGTTTTTGACAAAAACATTCATCCATTCACCCATATATTACACAAACTGCACACACGCTTAAGGGGAGTAGGCTAAATCTAATCAATAGAATCCACTTTCTACAAACAGAACACCCATAAGCTGTAAATAAACGTGAGGCCGTAAAATAGACGCTACACGTATCCAGAAAACAACGCAAGATATTCACAGAAGCAGCCGGCGTTTAGATTAAAGCCCAGACTCACAAACAAGAAGTTCAACTTAGTTCAAACCGTATGGAGCGGTGCTAGCCGCTAACGAGGCAGCATGCTATTTCCTGAAGCCAAAAGCTAAAATGAGGCTTACCTGCAGGTTATGGCCATAATCCGTGTGGTGTAGTAAAAATAATCCACTCGGTTTGTGAAATTCTACATCCCAACGTAAAAGCTTAGCTGATCAGACTGTTTGCTGGCATTGTTTTGCCAAAGACTATATAAGAGTTTGCCCGCCCGCATTCATCATTTTCCTGTTTACGTGGATTCTCTCCCTGTGATTGGTTAACACGAAAGCCAGCCAGCTGAAAAAAACTCAACAACAAGCAATTCGATTGGCTGAGGTTTCACACATTGGAACCTACTAGTAGCGTTTGCTACGTCAGGTTTTGAAGCAATTAACTTTATTTGTCACTGATGATTTCACAATTATAGCAAAGATGGCTAAAAGGTTGGACAACAAAAAAATATTCAGTGGAAGTTGTTTGTTGCTGCTGTGACAAATTGGCACAGATGGAGCCACACTGTGCCAGCCTGTGGAAAGTTTTCCCCTCAGGGCGGGGTGAACAACCTGACCAATCAGCGATCTCCTCCCCCTGGTCTGAGCAGAATTCACCCGGTGAGGCGGCGACGATCGCTAAAAGATGCGACCAACCGCTCTCCTATTCTTTCTCGTTGTGGACGGTTTGGGGACCCACTGCACATGCACCAGTTAGCCCATATTAAGTCAATGGTAAAGATTGCTGCGCCCGCGAGAGGACACGTGACAAGTACGTCGACAATTCGGCCGTGTTAAAAGTAAAAAAAAACATTATTAAACACAGATTACACACAGCACTTAGTCCATATGGTGTGTATAGATCGTTTAGTTCACTTTTTATGTTTTTTTTAAATATATTTTGTGATTCCTATCTTCTTCTTCTCCTTCCTGTGAGTGGTGGGGCGGCGCCCTAGCGCCCCCTATGGACGAGCCGCCACTGCCCTCACCACCTTGGCTGCACCTAGAAATCCTGTCCATAAAAGTTATGAACAGAATCGGTGACAAAGGGCAGCCTTGGCGGAGTCCAACTCTCACCGGAAACGAGCCCGACTTACTGCCGGCAATGCGGACCAAGCTCTGACACTGGTCGTACAGGGACCTAACAGCCCGTATCAAGGGGCCTGGTACCCCATACTCCCAGAGTACCCCCCACAGGGCCCCCCGAGGGACGCGGTCGAACGCCTTCTCCAAATCCACAAAACACATGTAGATTGGTTGGGCGAACTCCCACGCACCCTCCAGGACTCCCCCAAGGGTATAGAGCTGGTCCAGTGTTCCACGGCCAGGACGAAAACCGCATTGCTCCTCTTGTATCCGAGGTTCGACTATCCGACGGACCCTCCTCTCCAGAACCCCTGAATAGACCTTACCAGGGAGGCTCAGGAGTGTGATCCCCCTGTAGTTGGAACACACCCTGCGGTCCCCCTTTTTAAATAGGGGGACCACCACCCCGGTCTGCCAGTCCAGTGGAACTGCCCCCGATGTCCACGCGATATTGCAGAGCCGCGTCAACCAACACAGCCCCACAACATCCAGGGCCTTAAGGAAATCCGGGCGGATCTCATCCACCCCCGGAGCCTTTCCACTGAGGAGTTTTTTGACCACCCCAGTGACCTCGGCTCCAGAGATTGGAGAGCCCAACCCAAAGTCCCCAGACTCTGCTTCCACACTGGAAGACGCGCCGGTGGGATTGAGGAGGTCTTCGAAGTACTCGGCCCACCGATTCACAACGTCCCGAGTCGAGGTCAGCAGCACACCCTCCCCACTGTAAACAGTGTTGGTAGTGCACTGCTTTCCCCTCCTGAGGCGCCGGATGGTGGACCAGAATCTCCTCGAAGCCGTACGGAAGTCTTGTTCCATGGTCTCACCAAACTCCTCCCATGCCCGGGTTTTTGCCTCCGCGACCACCCGAGCCGCATTCCGCTTGGACTGCCGGTACCTATCAGCTGCCTCCGGAGTCCCACAAGCCAAAAAGACCTGATAGGACTCTTTCTTCAGCTTGACAGCATCCCTAACCACAGGTGTCCACCAGCGGGTTCGGGGGTTGCCGCCACGACAGGCACCGACCACCCTGCGGCCACAGCTGCGGTCAGCCGCCTCGACAATGGAGTCACGAAACATGGCCCATTCGGACTCAATGTCCCCTGACTCCCCCGGGACACGTTCGAAGTTCTGTCGGAGGTGGGAATTGAAGCTCCTTCTGACAGGAGACTCTGCCAGACGTTCCCAGCAGACCCTCACAACACGTTTGTGTCTGCCAGGTCTGACCGGCATCTTCCCCCACCATCGAAGCCAACTCACCACCAGGTAGTGGTCAGTTGACAGCTCCGCCCCTCTCTTCACCCGAGTGTCCAAGACATGCGGCCGCAGATCAGATGAAACGATAACAAAATCGATCATCGACCTGCGGCCTAAGGTATCCTGGTGCCAAGAGCACATATGGACACCTTTATGCTTGAACATGGTGTTCGTTATAGACAATCCATGACGAGCACAGAAGTCTAATAACAAGACACCACTCGGATTCAGATCAGGGGGGCCGTTCCTCCCAACCACACCTCTCCAGGTCTCACTGTCGTTGCCCACGTGAGCATTGAAGTCCCCCAGCAGAACGAGGGAGTCACCCGAAGGAGCGCTTTCCAGTACCCCCTCCAGGGACTCCAAAAAGGGTGGGTAGTCTGAGCTGCAGTTTGGTGCATAAGCACAAACCACAGTCAGGACCCGTCCCCCCACCCGAAGACGGAGGGAGGCTACCCTCTCACTCACCGGGGTAAACCCCAACGTACAGGCACCAAGATAGGGGGAAAGAAGTATGCCCACCCCTGCTCGACGCCTCTCAGTGGGAGCAACTCCAGAGTGGTAGAGAGTCCAACCCCTCTCGAGGAAACTGGTTCCAGAGCCAGAGCCATGCGTTGAGGTGAGTCTAACTATATCTAGTTGGAACCTCTCAACCTCACACACCAACTCCGGGTCTTTCCCCACCAGAGAGGTGACATTCCACGTACCTAGAGCCAGCTTCTGTAGCCGAGGATCAGACCGCCAAGGTCCTCGCCTTTGGCTACCACCCTTTCCACATTGCACCCGACCCCTTTGGCCCCTCCCACGGGTNCCGGTAAATTGAGAGCTTTGCCTTTCGGCTCAGCTCTCTCTTCACCACGACAGACCGGTACAACGCCCGCATCACTGCAGACGCAGCACCAATCCGCCTATCGATCTCACGCTCCACCCTTCCCTCACTCGTGAACAAGACCCCGAGATACTTAAACTCCTCCACTTGGGGCAGGACCTCGTCCCTGACCTGGAGAAGGCATTCTACCCTTTTCCGACTCAAGAACATGGTCTCGGATTTAGAGGAGCTGATTCTCATCCCAGCTGCTTCACACCCGGCTGCGAACTGCTCCAGCGAAAGCCGGAGATCACGTTCTGACGAAGCCAACAGGACCACATCATCTGCAAAAAGCAGAGACCTGATCCTTAGGCCACCAAAACGGATCCCCTCACCCAGTGGCGGCCGGTGACTTTTTTTTTGGGTGGGGCGCTAACCACATATCACCACTAGGGGACGCAAAATTACCATTGATTCTTAAGCATCAGCGTCACACAACTGACGGTCACAGTAGCGCTTCCGGCAACAAAGTTATTCAAAAGGTTTTCGAATATATTAAGCATGTTTTTGACAAAAACATTCATCCATTCACCCATATATTACACAAACTGCACACACGCTTAAGGGGAGTAGGCTAAATCTAATCAATAGAATCCACTTTCTACAAACAGAACACCCATAAGCTGTAAATAAACGTGAGGCCGTAAAATAGACGCTACACGTATCCAGAAAACAACGCAAGATATTCACAGAAGCAGCCGGCGTTTAGATTAAAGCCCAGACTCACAAACAAGAAGTTCAACTTAGTTCAAACCGTATGGAGCGGTGCTAGCCGCTAACGAGGCAGCATGCTATTTCCTGAAGCCAAAAGCTAAAATGAGGCTTACCTGCAGGTTATGGCCATAATCCGTGTGGTGTAGTAAAAATAATCCACTCGGTTTGTGAAATTCTACATCCCAACGTAAAAGCTTAGCTGATCAGACTGTTTGCTGGCATTGTTTTGCCAAAGACTATATAAGAGTTTGCCCGCCCGCATTCATCATTTTCCTGTTTACGTGGATTCTCTCCCTGTGATTGGTTAACACGAAAGCCAGCCAGCTGAAAAAAACTCAACAACAAGCAATTCGATTGGCTGAGGTTTCACACATTGGAACCTACTAGTAGCGTTTGCTACGTCAGGTTTTGAAGCAATTAACTTTATTTGTCACTGATGATTTCACAATTATAGCAAAGATGGCTAAAAGGTTGGACAACAAAAAAATATTCAGTGGAAGTTGTTTGTTGCTGCTGTGACAAATTGGCACAGATGGAGCCACACTGTGCCAGCCTGTGGAAAGTTTTCCCCTCAGGGCGGGGTGAACAACCTGACCAATCAGCGATCTCCTCCCCCTGGTCTGAGCAGAATTCACCCGGTGAGGCGGCGACGATCGCTAAAAGATGCGACCAACCGCTCTCCTATTCTTTCTCGTTGTGGACGGTTTGGGGACCCACTGCACATGCACCAGTTAGCCCATATTAAGTCAATGGTAAAGATTGCTGCGCCCGCGAGAGGACACGTGACAAGTACGTCGACAATTCGGCCGTGTTAAAAGTAAAAAAAAACATTATTAAACACAGATTACACACAGCACTTAGTCCATATGGTGTGTATAGATCGTTTAGTTCACTTTTTATGTTTTTTTTAAATATATTTTGTGATTCCTATCTTCTTCTTCTCCTTCCTGTGAGTGGTGGGGCGGCGCCCTAGCGCCCCCTATGGACGAGCCGCCACTGCCCTCACCACCTTGGCTGCACCTAGAAATCCTGTCCATAAAAAGTTATGAACAGAATCGGTGACAAAGGGCAGCCTTGGCGGAGTCCAACTCTCACCGGAAACGAGCCCGACTTACTGCCGGCAATGCGGACCAAGCTCTGACACTGGTCGTACAGGGACCTAACAGCCCGTATCAAGGGGCCTGGTACCCCATACTCCCAGAGTACCCCCCACAGGGCCCCCCGAGGGACGCATGTAGACTGGTTGGGCGTAGATTGGTTGGGCGAACTCCCAGGCACCCTCCAGGACTCCCCCAAGGGTATAGAGCTGGTCCAGTGTTCCACGGCCAGGACGAAAACCGCATTGCTCCTCTTGTATCCGAGGTTCGACTATCCGACGGACCCTCCTCTCCAGAACCCCTGAATAGACCTTACCAGGGAGGCTCAGGAGTGTGATCCCCCTGTAGTTGGAACACACCCTGCGGTCCCCCTTTTTAAATAGGGGGACCACCACCCCGGTCTGCCAGTCCAGTGGAACTGCCCCCGATGTCCACGCGATATTGCAGAGCCGCGTCAACCAACACAGCCCCACAACATCCAGGGCCTTAAGGAAATCCGGGCGGATCTCATCCACCCCCGGAGCCTTTCCACTGAGGAGTTTTTTGACCACCCCAGTGACCTCGGCTCCAGAGATTGGAGAGCCCAACCCAAAGTCCCCAGACTCTGCTTCCACACTGGAAGACGCGCCGGTGGGATTGAGGAGGTCTTCGAAGTACTCGGCCCACCGATTCACAACGTCCCGAGTCGAGGTCAGCAGCACACCCTCCCCACTGTAAACAGTGTTGGTAGTGCACTGCTTTCCCCTCCTGAGGCGCCGGATGGTGGACCAGAATCTCCTCGAAGCCGTACGGAAGTCTTGTTCCATGGTCTCACCAAACTCCTCCCATGCCCGGGTTTTTGCCTCCGCGACCACCCGAGCCGCATTCCGCTTGGACTGCCGGTACCTATCAGCTGCCTCCGGAGTCCCACA
>SSNS01000303.1:590768-609671 GCA_006937985.1 Aphyosemion australe | reverse complement strand
AAGCCAACTCACCACCAGGTAGTGGTCAGTTGACAGCTCCGCCCCTCTCTTCACCCGAGTGTCCAAGACATGCGGCCGCAGATCAGATGAAACGATAACAAAATCGATCATCGACCTGCGGCCTAAGGTATCCTGGTGCCAAGAGCACATATGGACACCTTTATGCTTGAACATGGTGTTCGTTATAGACAATCCATGACGAGCACAGAAGTCTAATAACAAGACACCACTCGGATTCAGATCAGGGGGGCCGTTCCTCCCAACCACACCTCTCCAGGTCTCACTGTCGTTGCCCACGTGAGCATTGAAGTCCCCCAGCAGAACGAGGGAGTCACCCGAAGGAGCGCTTTCCAGTACCCCCTCCAGGGACTCCAAAAAGGGTGGGTAGTCTGAGCTGCAGTTTGGTGCATAAGCACAAACCACAGTCAGGACCCGTCCCCCCACCCGAAGACGGAGGGAGGCTACCCTCTCACTCACCGGGGTAAACCCCAACGTACAGGCACCAAGATAGGGGGAAAGAAGTATGCCCACCCCTGCTCGACGCCTCTCAGTGGGAGCAACTCCAGAGTGGTAGAGAGTCCAACCCCTCTCGAGGAAACTGGTTCCAGAGCCAGAGCCATGCGTTGAGGTGAGTCTAACTATATCTAGTTGGAACCTCTCAACCTCACACACCAACTCCGGGTCTTTCCCCACCAGAGAGGTGACATTCCACGTACCTAGAGCCAGCTTCTGTAGCCGAGGATCAGACCGCCAAGGTCCTCGCCTTTGGCTACCACCCTTTCCACATTGCACCCGACCCCTTTGGCCCCTCCCACGGGTGGTGGGCCCATGGGAAGGGGGACCCACGTCTCCTCTTCGGGCTGTGCCCGGCCGGGCTCCATGGGTGAAAGCCCGGCCACCAGGCGCTCGCCAGCGTGCCCCAACTCCAGGCCTGGCTCCAGAGGGGGGCCCCAGTGACCCGCGTCCAGGCGAGGGAACACTGGTTCCATTTATTTTATTCATCATAAGGGGTCTTTGGGCTGCACTTTCTCTGATCCCTCACCTAGGACCTGTTTGCCATGGGTGACCCTACCAGAGGCATAAAGCCTCAGACAACTTAGCTCCTAGGATCATTGGGACACTCAAACCCCTCATTGGGACACTCAAACCCCTCCACCACGATAAGGTGGCAGCCCAGGGAGCGTTACAGAAAGGCTGAATTTGCAAACGAGGTATTCTGGCCACACGTGGCGGAGGGGGCTGAGTGACTTTTCATTAACCCTGTAAAGAATCATTAAGCACATACTGGCTCAAGAAAATAATTTAAAAATATGAAAAAGTTGCTTAGTATGCCTTTAAAATGTAGTGGAGTAAAAGTTAAACCTAAGCAGGTAAAGAGTCCACAATAACCAGTAATAATAACAATATCAATCAATAAAAACAACAATCTTTACCTCTAGAGTTGAAATATCTTGGTGTCTTGTTTGATGTTAGAATGGAAGGGGAGATGGACGGATGGAGCTTGGGTTTATTCTCAGTGACGTAGGTGTTGCTCCAGTCATGGTGAGGAGGGAGCTAAGTCAAATGACAAAGCTCTCAATTTAGTGGTCTATCTGCATAACCCTTACCTACCATGAGATATGGATCATGAGCCAAAGAACAAGATCCAAGTGACCAATAGCAGGGTTGCCCCCAGAAAACTCGCAAAGCCCGGTGGTAGACAAGCCCCACGGGCGACCCACGGTGTTTTTGTAAAAAAAAAAAAGTTGTCAGGAAGTTTAAAAGTATGACTAGTATGTGGTGTTATAAACCATTTATTAACAATATTTATTTGTCTTACAAAAAGGCACAATCTTGAAATATGGTTTTACCAGACACAAAAAAATACAATTCAGATCATGGAAAATACACCTGACCTCTCACCCTGTTCACTTATCCATAGTAAGATGTTGCTATTGTGCTTTTGTATCACCAGATGCTGTTAAAGTTAGACTTGCAGGTTAAAGACCCCTATTCATTTTAAAGGTGTGCTTCACTGAACAAACATTTTTTTTATGATTATTTCTGATTATAATCAATCACTCTGAGTTTTTATTGCAGGCTGAACATGAAAACAGTCTCCTACACCTATCTCCTGCATTAACAAGGGCTACAGCTATTTAATATTTTAGTATTCTAATATTCTATCTAATCCTCTGTCAATCAAAAATTCTATTTGACGACCTTTCAAAACGGAGGAAAAATTTTTTTCTAAATATACACAGATTGGCAATAATTCAACCTAAAATTATATTCAAAGATAGATATGTTAGTAAATTAAATGCTATAACGGCCTGCCGTATATGCAGCGTCACACTGAGCCGCAGTAATGACTCCAGGTATTAGCTGCGCCCCTGCTCCACACCGCTGCAGCTGCAGCCATCTACATAAACAGGATGATGGTGATTTTTCATTCAGTTGTAGAGTTTATTCAGTCTTAGTTTAACGTGAACACGATTAACGTGTTTTTTTCCGGTCCCTACGTGACGCGAAAGTTAGCGTGCGTGCTACGTATTAGCTTTGTCTATGGTATTAGCATTAGCCTACCTGGTCGTGGATTCGGCTGGCTGAAGCGGTTTCCTGTTCAAGGATAACGTTGTGCTGTTATGGTAAGACAACTCCGTTTTACAGTGTTTTCACTTCTTCTGAGTTTAAAATGGTCCCAAACTTTGGACCACCTTTGCCTTTTGCGAGAGTTTTTGTCTATCGTTTTCTCCATCACCGGTGATATCCACCGTTGTGCTCCAGTAAAATGTGTCCGTGTAAATTAGAGTCCGGCTGAGTTACGCATTTAACAACGCCTCGAATCAGTAAATAATAATGATTTGAGGAATTTTTTTAATAAAAACATTCAAGTATTTGTTTCAGCGCTAAATTTAACATTTTAAATGTTAGTTTGGTGCATTAAAAAACTTTAAAATAAATAAATAAGTGACGCTTAGCCTGGCGGGGGGCACGCAAAGCCTGGCGGCCCGCCAGGCTAAAATAGCGCTGGGGGAAACCCTGAATAGGATAGTCCTTTCTGGGTTGGCTGGGCTCAGCTTAAGAGATTAGGTGAGGAGTTCTGTCTTCTAAGGGTAGCTCAGAGTAGAGCTGTTGGAAAGGATAGAAAGGAGTCAGCTAAGGTGGTTTGTGCATCTGATTGGGATGCTTCCTGATTGCCTCCAGCAGGAGGTTTTCCAGGCGAATCCCACTGGACGGAGACCCCCAGGAAGACACAGAATGTTCTTGATGGATTATATGTCCCTTCTAACCTAGGAACACATCCCCAGAGGGATGGAGGGAGTGACTAGAGAGAGGGATGCCTGGGTTTTCCTCCTGGACCTGGACCTGAACCTGAACCCCAGGAAGGAAGTGGTGTGTTGGTGGAAGGAGTACTTACAGAAGAGGTGGTTATGGAGGAGGTGATGAAGCATGGCACGTACATGCTGTGCTCCATTTCAGATTTAGCCTGGCAAGCCATCCTATATATGTGAATATATAGTCTGGCCACAACCCATAGACAGATCTCAGCCGTATTGGACAATGAACAACGTGACGTACTCGCCGCTACAGATGTCAGTCAATGGGGCAGTCTGCCATACACTCTCAAAAAAGATGCAAATATTTCCTTTTTCTAAATAAAGGAGCCATATCTGCACTTGAGTCAACAAAAAAAACAACCCAAGTGTAAATAGTCCAAAGTTGATGCCAAAGCTGCCATCTTTGTTGTTTGGCGCCATTGCAAACATGGACAATGTGGGCGGCGATGCTGGGTGGATCCACAATAAGCGCACAGCCCCTCGTGCAGGCTGTGTTCTCTCTCTTCCTGCAGGAGTCCACTGAGAAGATCGGCCCCTCAAAAGCCCCTCTGGACTCCTCAGTGGGCAGATGAGTAGAAGAAGGGAGATGGGATGAGGAACACGTTGTGGGCCGTGAATGTGCCTTTACCCACAGGTTGATCTGTAGAACAAGGTTTACACCGTCATCCAATATGTCTTGAGTGCCTCGAGTCCAGCCATCTCACCCCTGATGTTGTGGGCCAACCCCTCAATGAAGATTGTCTCTACAGTTCAGCTTGACCGCCAACCTGCAAAACTCAGGCTACGATTTTCCTGCCAGAAATGCAACACCTGAGACTCTGCTCCCACCTGACTACAAAGCAGGACAAAAGTCTTCTTCAGTTCCTCCTTGGAATTCTGGTAGCTGTTGCAAGCTGGTGACGTGGCATAGTAGAGAGGTGAACAGTGCTACACTAGATCTAGGAATGAAGAACAAAGCATGCTGGTACCTCAATAGCATATCCAGAGTGGCCATTAGGTCAGCTGTTGATTCCATTCCACTTTTTTGGTAGGCCGATCCGGGGTTCCTCACTTTCTGATGCTGTCTGAGGCTACAGCAATGCACACAAGGAAATCACCATCGCCGTAAATGAGTCCAGATCAAAATAGAATAGAATAGACTTTATTGATCCCACAGTGGGGAAATTCACTTGTCACAGTAGTATCAACACTCATGAGGATAATTAGAAGAAAAATAAAAACTTTCCAACACTATGCAGCATACTGTAAGAGACACAGACAACAATGTGAATTCGGTATTGCACAAGTATAGAACACATACTAAATATTGCATTGGTGTTATTGTGTACCAGGATGATACCAGTACAGCTTAAACTGAGGAGTTCTACACTCTTACAGCAGAGGGGATGGAAGATCTGCGATAGCGCTCAGTTTTACATCTGGGATGTCTCAGTCTACCTCTGGAGGAGCTGTCCATGACCTCCACAGTGGAGTGCAGTGGGTGGGAGGGGTTTCTTAAGATGGAGGTCATCTTCCCCAGCATCCTCCTTTCACACGTCTCCTCAACTGTATCCAGTGGGCAGCCCAGAACCGAGCTAGCTTTGGTAGCTAGCTTGTTCAGTCTCTTCCTGTCTCGGTCAGAGCTGCCTACACCCCAACAGACCACAGCAGAATGAATAACAGAGCCAACAACAGAGTGATAAAAGGATTTCAGCAGCTGGGAATTAACTCCGAAGGACCTCAGCCTCCTCATGAGATGGAGGCGGCTTTGGCCCTTCTTATACAGAGCATCTGTGTTGTGGGACCAGTTCAGTTTACTGTTGAGGTGAACACCCAGGTACTTAAAGGTGTCCACCACCTCAATGTCTGCTCCCTGGATGTTTACTGGTGAGTGAGGGGTGTTTCTCTGGAAGTCAATCACCATTTCCTTTGTTTTACTGGTGTTCAAGCGAAGGTGGTTACGCTCACACCAGTCCACAAAGTCCATGATGACTGACCTGTACTCCTGGTCGTCCCCCTCAGACACACAACCGACGATGGCCGAGTCATCAGAGAACTTCTGGAGGTGACAGCTGCTGGTGTTGTAGGTGAAGTCCGAGGTGTAGAAGGTGAAGAGAAAGGGTGAGAGCACTGTACCCTGTGGAGCACCAGTACTGCACACAACCAACTCAGACGTACAGTTGTGCAGCCTCACGTACTGTGGCCTGGTGGTGAGGTAGTTGATGATCCATGCAGTCAGATGTTCATCCACTCCTGCACCCCTCATCTTCAGCTGCAGTAGACACTGCTGGATGGTGTTGAAGGCAAAGAACATGATTCTCACAGTGCTTTTTTGCATCTCGAGGGGATTCAGAGCCCGGTGCTGCAGGTAGATGAGGGTGTCCTCCACCCCCATGTTTGGTTTATATGCAAATTGAAGTGGGTCTATTTCTGGGGTCACCACATAACGTAAATGGGTGAGGATGAGTCTCTCCATAGTCTTCATCAGGTGGGAGGTCAAGGCGACTGGTCTGTAGTGGTCTGGTTCCCTGGGATGTGATGTTTTGGGGACTGGAACCACACAGGAGGTCTTCCACAGGATGGGGACCTGCTCCAGTCGAAGGCTCAGGTTGAACATGTGTGTGACCACTTCACTTCAAAAATGACGTACTTAAGTTTGAAGCTGTTGGACTAGGGGTCAACCTTAGGTTCAGTTTTCCTGACAGATCTGATCAGGAAACACAAAGGTGAGACCACTGTACTATGAGTGTAGCGTGCCGATAAACCCAGTTGCAGAAGTGCTAGCATCAGGTGATAACAGACAGGTGCTTTAACCTAACTCCTGACTGCGTGCCGACTAATCCATTCGAGTTGGAGTTACTGTGGGACAGGTAAAGAAACAGAAAGAACTAACTGTGTCCCACTGATGGATCAGAACAGGGGTGGTCTTTGAGGGCTGCATTACAGCATGTTTTAGTTGTTTCCCTGCTCCAACACACATGATTCAGTTGTTGACCTGTTCAGCAGCTCATTAAGCAGTGCAGAAGCCTGTTGATCATCTACAGATTAAAACCAGGTGTGTTGGGGAAGGGGAACAACTAAACTATACTGGACAAGGATTTCCCATCCCTGGATCAGAAGATGATCAATGGTGAAAAGAACTCATGACATGAAATGAATGAACCACTTACGGCATGGCGAGCAGGTAAGTAAACAGTCACAGGCACATGACTGCAGCTGCCTGACAACAAAATCAGGGGGAAGAACACTTTGCTTCTGTTTTTAAACAGTTATTGAAAAACAATACAGCTAAACAGCAGGAATGGCAGCAAATTAACATTAGTGCGCTAAACTAAAAATCTTCAAATGTAACTACACATTTCAACTTCTCCTCTATTTTTTCTGAAGTGGGACCAGAAAGAAACAAACCTGATTCCGATTTTTATATCATGTTAAAAGGATCAGATTTCATCACCAGATGCAATAAACTGATCTATCTAAACTGGATCAGCTCACTAACCAGCTAACTTCTGACTGTTGTCAGGAATCTGACCAGCTGAGCAGATCGTGTCATCCCAGCACCATTAAAAAATGACCAGTTGGACATTTGCGGCGTTAGTGCTTTGCTCCATCTGTACATTTAGAATGTTCTAAACAAATCTTGTACAGAAATGTTTCTTAGATTTGCTCTCATATTAATGGATTGTACATGTGAGCCATGGGAAGATGATGTCATCAATCCAATAGTCTGAATCTTGTCTGATACAACAGGAAACTTCTGAAAGTGATTTCAACATAAAACAGTCAGTAAGAGCATTTCCAGATGGGAGGATTATTCACGGATGTATACATACAAGTGTGTGTGTGTAGTTGGGTGAGAGTATAAGAGGTTTCAGTTGAAGAGGCTTTGGGGCTCAACCAGCACATGTCACACAGGCAGCTGCAGCTCAGCAGGGATTCACAAATCTGCACAACGGCTGATGATCGGTGGTTTAAGATTTACAGAAAACACATACGCACACACACACACACACACACACACACACACACACACACACACACACACACACACACACACACACACACACACACGAGTACATGCAGGAAGCCAGTCCTGCACATGCAGCCCATCAAGCCCTGTATTTTGATGCTCTAATCAAGTTGCACTTCTGTGTGGCAGCTGGGAAGACAACAGCAAAACAACATTTTTGTTCCGTTCTTGTGTTACTTATTGTTGTTTAGATTAACCTGTCAAACCCAGCTTGGTCAACAGAGGGCACTCTCACCCTTTCCTTTGCACCCCCTCTCTCCGTCCCCTCACACTAATATCACTCTGAGCTTCAGTTCTCCATTTTCTCCAGGTTACTCATTCTTATTTCACAGTTTACCAAGGCACTGGTGTGTTTTCTGAATAAACAAGGTTCCACTTGACAGGAACGTAGAGGAACTAATATATATTTTGTAGGTATGTAGTCCGTACGGAAGCCCTGAAAGGGATCGGAAAAAATATTTTTTTCTTGTGGAATTTTTCTAAGTTTTCTTTTTTTTTTTTTTTTGCTAAGCCCAGAGAGGCAAATTGAAAAAAAAAAAAAATTTTTCTTGTGGCATGTCTCTAAGTTTTTTTTTGTGCTAAGCCCAGAGAGGCAAATGGGGAAAAAAAAAATTTCTTGTGGTATTTTTCTAAGTTTTTTTTTTCAATTTATTTTTTGCTAAGCCCGGTGAGGCAAACGGAAAAAATATTTTTTTCTTGTGGCATTTTTCTAAGTTTTTTTTTTTTTTTTCCTCAGCCCGGACAGGCAAAGAAAATTTATTTTTTTCTCCTACCAAACGAGGAAGAAACGCCCTCAATTAACCATATTTGGTCACACTTCGTGGGCAGCTCATGGGGGGAATCCCTGGGTCCGGCCGGCAGCATCTCCGACCATGTCTCTCCTCTTTCCTTCCTTGTTCATTATATCCTTTGTTAATTAATATCTGTTACACCTGTGGGCGCTCCACACCTGTATGTGGGCAACTAATTGTTGAATTTTCACCTGCTCAATTTACTACCAGTTCAGCTCAGAACAAAGCACGAGCAGACAGTGATTCAGCGAGGCAGGCTCAAGCTGCGAGATTTCCATGTAGGAAATCATGCCCGTTTATCAATATTTGATCAATATTGGGTTTAAACATAATACTGATAGTAAATGTAGCCAAAATAATTTAAATACAACGTTGAGGTCACGGAGAATCTAACCAGGTTCAGAACATGACAAAACAGCACCTTAGACCACAGCATTAACCACTACACTACAAATAACTCTAAAACTGGAAAGAAGATGTAAATGATATCGACAATAAAGAGCGTCTTGGTGCAGTGTAGAATGCGCATGGGGATATTCTGTCCACAATTGGACACGCATTTTTTACGTGTGCTATTTTCTCCCTCATGGTAGAGGTAAGCTGGCAGCATGCCCTACAGAGACCAGGCTGTTATCTGCGGACTGGTCGAGCTCTGACTCCTGCGGTCAAATGCAATAGTAAACGGCTTTTGAATCTCCGAAAACACCCCAGTGAATTAAAAAGTAGGCTCATTTCTAACCTCGTGACTTCATTAATGGAATTTTAATGTTTAATTTCTTGCCTAAAAACATCTTAAAACGTATTTTAGAGCCAAGAATTAGTATAAAATGAACAACTTCTTAAATTTCTGAATAGAGCTTCACTGTAGCGCAAACTAGTGGACAGAAACGGTATTATAAAAACACATACTTAAAAAATTTACGAGGGAAAAAACACATTATTCCTCTTGCCTTCCAGGACTGAGTGAGCAAAGAAAAAAAAAAACACAAATTTGGTAGGAGAAAAAAATAAATTTTCTTTGCCTGTCCGGGCTGGGAAAAAAAAACAAAAAAACTCAGAAAATTTGTGGGAGAAAAAAAAAACTTTCTTTGCCTGTCTGGGCTGAGGAAAAAAAAATAAATATTTTTTTCCGTTTGCCTCTCTGGGCTTAGCAAAAAAAAACAAAAACTTAGAGACATGCCACAAGAAAAAATATTATTTTTTCCATTTGCCTCTCTGGGCTTAGCAAAAAATAAATAAAAAAAAAAACTTAGAAAAATGCCACAAGAAAAAAAAATTTTTTTCAATTTGCCTCTCTGGGCTTAGCAAAAAAAAAAAGAGAAGAAAACTTAGAAAAATTCCACAAGAAAAAAAAAATTTTTTCCGTTGCCTTTCAGGGCTTCTGTAAGTCAGTGCTTATTATAGATGGGCGTATTTGTACAGGTTGGTTGCTGTGGGACAATCTCTACATGTTTGCTGTTGTTGACAAGCTAAAAATAGGCGTACATTAGCTGGTGGCAGAGGCTATACAGGAGCAGCTGCACAGCTCTCTAAAGACACGTTGCTGTTTGCACTATTGCCATTAGGACCACTTTATACCAGTGTGTGTGTGTGTGTGTGGGTTTGGTCCACACCAGGGTATGAGTGTCTTGTTTTGTGCATCTCTCTGTGCAGTTGTGTCTACATGTCTGGTATTAATGTTACAACTGGGCCTAAACTCCCCATCCAAACTTTCCTGCATCACAAGTTCTACAAGTGTATTCAAGTGGGATCATCAAGTGCTCCTATTTCCCCCCTCTGTTGTTTCTCTTGTAACCACCGTCCCATTCATTCCTTTCACTTCCCTCTCCCGCTCTCTCTCCTGTCCTCCCGCCTCCAAAGGCCTAACTACCCATATTCCTCTCTGCGGCTCCTCCTTCAGAGCCTTTGAAGTTTTTTTAGAGCGAATTCTACTTAGCTTCACTGCAGACAAAACAAGGACAAAACTGGCTTTAAGGGCCTCTGGATATAAGAATGGGTGTGTTTCTTTTGGTGACTGAATCACCAGTTCCTGCTGTGTCATCTGTGTTTACATCTGCAAGAGTGTGTATATAAAAGAGGGCCAAGTTTCAGTGTGTGTATATGTTGGAGGAATAAGAGTAAAATTGTATCCATACATACCGTTTTTTTTAGATTTTATCTCATTGTGTAAACATTAGTCTGTGTGTGTGTGTGTGTGCTTGTATGTGAAGGTGCATGTTACAGTTGTGTTAGGATGAATGCACACGTACAAAAGCAAACTTTTTGAAATAATGCATATATTTGACTGTAATTACAGAAATTAATGTGCATATTCTGTTCATTTAAATGTTAAAGATCAACAAACAAGCTTTATTAGGAGACACAGAAAACCTTAGTGAGTGCAAAATACAGTTTTTTAAATAATTCATTTTAATCAGTGAATAAAGCTGTCCAAACTGGAAAACGTAACTGAACCCAAAGTTTAAAGCCATACTTTGCAACCTTTTCACATTTTTAAATCATTTTCTTGAGCCAGTATGTGCTAAAATAACCCTTTATAGGGTTAATGAAATGTCACTCAGACATTTCAGCAGTTAGATTAAGGTGTTAAAATGAGCACAGCGAGGAGATAAGTTTCACTTTTGGTGTCACCAAAATGTTCAAAGAGCCATATTGGACCAAAAAAACAAAAAACAAATCTGTCTGGAGCCGCAAAAAATGAAAAGCCTTATATAAGCCTTATATGAAGGTTATATTAGCTATATTAGCCTATCATCAAAATGACTAAGTAGGCTACAAATACATAATGAGCATTCATGATTAAATGTTTATTTCCCTGCAGCATCCTGGAGAGAACGACACACCACGTGACTCTGCTGTACGATATTTGGTGCTTTAAGTTGAACTTCCATTACAATATTAATCAGTGGGATTAATTTGATCATTTCTTCTTGAGCCCATCACAGCTCACATACCTGCATAACAGCGCTGTCTGTTTGATATCGATCACATCACACGACTCATCACAGGTAGTTGAGTACGCTGGAGCTGAATTAATGTCTTTGATTTGCTGATTGGTCATTTAATGGTCCTTGTCTTTGTGGAGAGAGGAATGTCTTTAATTTTCTGGATTATCTCGGTTTTGTTTTTGAAGTCTGAAATAGGTGCTCTGATATTTTGATGAATGAATCCTTCATGTAATCACCATCCGTGAACAGTTTTCCCTGCTTTTATCTCTCAGGCTGCAACAAAACTTGCAGCAGTAGTGGAGTTGGGAGATGTAATCCACTTCTTAAATCTACTTTTATAACCTGACACACGGGAGGTGACATGTGGCAAAAGCCAGCAACGCCTCTGTTCCAGGGTGAATAGCGAGTCTTCTGTTGTTTTGATTGGCCGTCAGATTGGAGGGAATTTTGGGTTATTAAAGCAGTTCAGAGTTGAAAAAGCGGTAGATATGAAGTCTCACAATGTTTTGCCAGAGTTAAGTGAAGTCTTGTAAAGCTCTGGAACATCAGACACGGCAAATATGAACTTTTCCTCCATGTTTACCCAGAGATGTGTTGAGAAGCATCCTGTCCGCTCATTGGTCAGTCATTGAAACCTCCGCTGATTGGTCCTTGTCCGAGGGTTAAAAGTTGAAGTTTTTCCAGGTAATCCTTCTGGTCGACAATGAAAGCAAATAATTAGGTCCATTCTTCCTTGAATCCTCTGTTCTCATCAGCTATCTTTCTCTTTTCCCCTTTGGGATCCACGGCCCTGACACACACGCTGGTTTGTTTACATCCATCCTGGCACGGCGCCGCCATATATCCAGGGCCGGATTATGATTGCAAGGGCCCCTGGGCACAAAGTGCCGAAAGGCCCCCCCTTCTCTTTACTCCACAACCCCCCCCGTTGTTGTTTTGGCTGTAATCCAGGATGGCACGTAGGTTCTGCTGGTCTCAGAAGGATCTGGTTTTTTAGATTCAACCCGTGTGTGTCGTAGCGTTCCCAAGTGACTTATTTTTTCCTTACCGGAGCTAAAACGTTTAGCCATGTGGCTGCCATCATGCTAATGGGACTTGGAGTCCAGAAGGACCGGTAGTGGTTCCAGAAGGACCGGTAGCGGTTCTAGATTGATTTATAGTTGGAATATGTTGATTATATTTTTAGATCAAACCTCTGAGTGAGCAGCCCTGACCAGCCCCTGCCTGCAGTCTGTGCATCAGCTGTGCTGTAATGGTCACGCAGGTCTGACTGAAGCTAGCGTTGTGCTTACAGCTCGCTGCAATTCTCCTCACAAACAGTAAATGACTTTAATGTTGCTACATTAGTTAGAAAAATGCATGTAGGACTCTGACATATGGCTCAGACTTTTTGCTGCAGCTGTAAACGTGATTATCTGTAAGCATTGAGAGCAAAAAGTTGAGCAAAACACAACTAATCTCCTAGTAAGCAGCAGGAGCAGTGCCTTCTTACATGTATTTGAGTGACGTGTGCAGAACCAGCGCTATTCAGTGTTTAGAGGAGAGAATTTTGATTTTCTATAATGATTTATGACAAAACTGCGTAACAAAATGAAAAACTGAACCCAGTTTATTTTTTTTATAGATGCTAAAGTGTAGTTAAACTGAAATGTTACAATTTTCATGCTGAGTCTGGCCAATGCCTTTAAAGCATTAGATACTAAATGGGAAGTAAATGTCATGTGAAAACGCTTTCCTTCTACATAATAAATAAATACATTTGCAATAATATGAATACTACTACTACTACTACTACTACTAATAATAATAATAATAATAATTTGATATTACTGTTTATTGTAGAAATCACGTTTCTTGGACTGATACAGGACCATAAAATCTGCTGGAAATCCAAAATAAAGTTGGATAAAAACTGGAAAAGACGATTGCAGCATTTGGTAAAACATGTTACGTGCTTAATAAGGCTCCGTTCCTGCTGTATTCATCTTTAATGTTACCTTATATAACTTATGGTGTGGAGGTTTGGGGTAATGCTATAAAAGCCATTATATTTATTTCAAAAGATAAACCACAAAAGTTCACAATTAGGGTTTTTGGGAGCACACAAACTCAACGATTTGGAGGGGGGCCCACAAGTCCATTTTGCCTTGAGCCCCCAAATGCCTTGAACCAGCCCTGGGAGTGGGACTGAGCTTTGAAGGTCATCTGAATTGTTTCAAATATGTAAATAATACATGCTTATAGATTGTTGCTTTATGCCTTTTCATTTTCAAGCACTTTGTTTTGGTTTCTTGGTTTTTATTTGACTGTTTTCCATCCTGTCCTCTGATCTTTCTGCATCTCCTCTAAATCCTCCAGAAAAACCGCTTCCAGGCTTTTTTAGTTTTTCCACTTCATGCGCTATGAACTAAGCAGCTGAAAGTGAGTGCTGCAGCCAAGGCAGAGAGGTAAAATTACCACAGCACAGCAGTTCAGGGATCTGCACCGCAAAAAGAGCGAAATGTGCACTTGCGCGCCCGCAGCAGTGAGGTGATGTCACCCGGGCACAGATGAACTCCGCTGAGGCAGAGCGCGTCAAGCATTAATAAAAGAGAAAGTACCAGAATATTTATGAGCGGACTCGAACGATCTCGTGTTGTTTTCTTTTGGTGGCGTGACTTTGTGCTCGCGGTGCGCGCAGAAAGCAGCCTGGAACGCGACAATCAGCGTCTCTGTCCTCTGCTCTTAAGTCCTGGTGCGCTAGAGTCCATATAAATAATGTCATATTGAAACTGGACCTTTTTTCAGGCTCCCCCGTATCAGAACCCCGAAGAAAAGCCACTAATTGATTCCTGGTTAAAATGCGTTGTAATGCATGTTTCTGACTTTTGTACCGAGTAAAATATTCTGAGCTCTGCTGAGGCAGAGCGCGTCAGGCGTGTTAATGATTTTCCTTTGTGACTTTAAGAATGTTACTGGGGCTGTGCGCAGGTCAGCAAGAAGCATCTGGAGCGCATGAACAGTCGGTGCTCTCCGTACCTGAGGAGACGCTGGAGCGAGCGCAAGAGAGGCGCACAGACTTGGAAAAAAGGGTGGAGTAACTCCACCTGTAAAATAAAGTCTTTTAATTGATTATCTTTGCGGTGTGCGTTGTGCCCGGTAGCTGAGTCAGTTACAGTATAATAAATGTCTCCCTGGTGTTTTTCTGTTAGACCTCTCTTATTCCCCTTCCTTGGGCTGCTCAGATGGGCCCCTAGTGGGCGTGGGCCCCTGGGCCAGTGCCCATAATGCCCATTGGATAATCCGGCCTTGCATATATCTATAGGCGCCTGTGAAACGTGTGTCGCAGGCTATGACACAAATTTTTGTTGACAGAAATGTTAAAATTTAATATTTATTATGCACATTTTTACAGCATTGGAAAACGTTAAGAATGTTTGTCCTCCTACAGAAACCATATTTAAACAAAAAATTTATCCCCCATCCATTTTCATACATTTGTGAAGAAGCTCCAGGGAGCCACTAGGGGTCACTAAAAGAGCCGCATGCGGCTCCAGAGCCGCATGTTCCTGACCCCTGGTCTAGGCAGATGAAAGCCCACCCTCGTAAGTTAATATCCAATCACTGTTTTGCATCCACGTCCTAACTTTGTCACTCACAGGCTCGTACTACAGTTGTGTGTGGCTGGCACGCTTATCACTGCGATCTATAGACACATTATTAATGTTTTTGTGTCTGTACAGGTTTCATTCCGTGTGTCCGCTCTAGTCTTGTCTGAAGCTGCTCACAGCAGAGCCCCTCACTATCCGCGAGTAAATATCCAATCACAGGTTTGACCCGCCCCACTGAGAGCTGAGCTGAAGGTTTTAGCAAAACAAGCAGAGAAACTTAGCCATGGTGACAAGGCAAACAATTCAAGACGCGTTGTCTTCATACAAATATTCCATGTGGGAACATTTATGGTTTGCAGTTTAATATAAAGACGTGGAGAGAAAATGGTGAACAGAAAAGAGACTGTATGCAAGCATTGTTTGACCCATCTCTCATATGCAGCTAGAAACACTTCAAACATGGCCAAGCACCTCCGATGCGCCCACCCCAATGTATCGCTTTCTGGAAGCAGAACATTCGAGCAGGTAACGCCAGGGAAAAAACAGCAGACTCTCGCTAATGCCTTTCAACAAACGACAGCATCAGCTCAGATAAGCACAAGAAAATGAGCCACGCTGTTGGCGTGTTTACGTTGTTTAGCTCATTTGATAGATGTTTACAGTGAAACCGAGCTAGAACCAAGCTAGAACTGCATATTATTTGTCACTAATTGAGGAGAATAAGAATAATCCTAAATTTCTTTTCAGTACAGTTGCCAAACTTACACAGAATCATAGCTCTGAGCCAGCTATTCCCTTAGCCTTCAGCAGCAACGATTTTATGGGATTCTTCACTAATAAAATAGATTCTATTAGAAACAAAATCATCAGCATTCTCCCCAACACAACTTCTTCTTCCTCAGTAAGTGAGGCAGCATCTGAGGTAACTGTAGAACCTCATCTGTGTTTGAACTGTTTTGATGCAGTTGAGCTTTCAGAGTTATCAAAAATATTAGCTTCATCTAAACCTTCAACTTGTATTTTAGACCCAATCCCAACCAAATTATTTAAAGAAACATTTCCTTTGGTTACTGCCCCCATTTTAGATATAATTAACCTATCCTTAGTAAATGGATACGTACCGCAGGAGTTTAAGGTTGCTGTAATTAAACCTCTACTTAAGAAACCTTCTCTGGATCCAGATGACCTAATGAATTATAGACCAATATCTAATCTCCCATTTTTATCTAAAGTCCTTGAGAAAATAGTGGCCAATGGAGTATGTGAGCATCTAAACACTAATGATCTGTTTGAGGAATTTCAGTCAGGTTTTAGAGAGTATCACAGCACTGAAACCGCATTAGTGAAAGTTACAAATGATATTCTCACGGCCTCAGATAAGAATCTTGTGTCTGTTCTGGTCTTGTTGGACCTCAGTGCTGCTTTTGACACAGTCGATCACAATATTCTCTTAGAAAGGCTTGAACATGTTGTAGGGATCAAAGGAACAGCGCTAGGCTGGTTTAAATCTTATTTATCTGACAGATTTCAGTTCATGTACATGAGAAATCTTCTTCATACTCTAGAGTTACTTGTGGAGTACCACAGGGTTCAGTACTTGGACCAATTCTTTTCACTATATATATGCTTCCAATTGGTAAAATCATTAGACAACATGGGATAAACTTCCACTGTTATGCTGATGATACTCAATTATATTTATCCATAAATCCTGATGAACCTAATCAGTTAGGTAGACTACAGGCTTGTCTTGAAGACATAAACATCTGGATGACTCTAAACTTTCTGCTGTTAAATCCAGACAAGACTGAAGTTATCATCTTTGGACCAGAACCTCAGAAAAGGAAACTGCTTAGTCAGTCACCTGATCTAAACGGTATTAAATTAGCCTCCGAGAACAAAGTAAAGAACCTCGGTGTTATCTTTGACCAGGACATGTCATTCAAATCCCACGTTAAACAGGTTTGTAGGATTTCCTTTTTCCACCTTCGGAATATTGCTAAGATTAGAAGCATCCTTTCCAGGAGTGATGCTGAAAAACTGGTTCATGCACAGTGTTGGGAGTACCGAGTTACAAAAGTAATTAATTACTGTAATGCATTGCTTTTTGCTGTAACGCGATAATGTAAGGCATTACAGAAAAAAAATCAGTAATATTTTACTCGGTACAATGTCAGTAACGCGCGCATTACAACGCATTTTTAACCAGGAATCAATTATTGGGGTTTCTTCAGGGTTCTAATTACGTGGAGCCTGAATAAAGATCCAGTTTCGATATGACATTATTTATATGAACTCCAGCGCACCAGGACGTCTTTTGAGCAGAGAGGGAGAGCGTTGATGGTTCATGCGCTCCTGACGCGCGCCACAACCTCAAAGTCACGTCACCAAAACAAAACAATTAACACGCGATCGTTTATGTCCGCTTATATTCTCGTATCCTTTTATTTGTGTCTGACGCGCGCTCCCCCAGCGGAGCTCATCTGTGCCCCGGTGACATCACCTCACTGCAGCGGGCGCACAGTGCACCTTTCGCTATTTCTGCGGTGGATCCCTGAACTGATTAGTTCAAAATGTGAAAAAGTAGGAAATCCAGGAAGCCGTTTTTCTGGAAGATTGAAAGGAGATGCAGGAAGATAAGAGAGAGACAGGAAAATAGTTAAATAAAAAACGAGAAAACTAAATAAAGTTCTTGAAAAGGAAAAAGTAGGTAGATTTTTACCCACTACACAACAATAACAATATAAAGCAATAATTTATAAACATGTAATATTTATTTATTTGATAAAATTCAGATCACCTTCAAAACTCAGTTCCACACCCAGGGCCTTATCCAGGCATTTGGGGACCAAGGCAAAATACCGGGTGGAGCCCCCCCACCACACTCATTGAATTTAAGCTAGCAGCATACAATATGTTGTTGCATTTATTTAAAAAAATAATTTTCTGGGGGTCCTGGCCAGCTTTGAGCACTTTCATGCCCAGGGGCAATCATAACCCAGCCCTGATGGAGGTGATCAGAAGGACCTGCAGAGCAAAATCTTTCTGCTTCTGCTACGGTGTGTCTAGATTTCTAGGCTACACAAGATCAGCAGAAGAGAAATGTTTACGCAAAATGTTTCACTTCCTCTAGTCAGACTGAGTAGAGATGAGTGAACCTGCAGCTGAGCTAACGTTAGATAGAACATTCTCCGAATGGGCATACGCCCGTTACTTTAAGTTTGTGTAAAATGAGGATATGAAGAACATTGTAGTCAAATGCTCTTTATGTGCTACCTCTAAAGAACTGTTAATTATGTTTGACTGTTTTAACCACAACCCCTAGCCCAGTTAAGTAACACATCACCTTCAACTGGATGTCTAATTCAGTTTCAATTCAATTCAGTTTATTTATATAGCGCCAAATCACGACAAGAGTCGTCTCAAGGCACTTCACAAAGTAAACATTTCAATACAGTTCAGTTCATAAGCCAATCAGTAAAAAAGTTTCCTATATAAGGGCCTAGTGTCATTGTGTTGGTACAATCCTCATACTAAGCAAGCATTTAGCGACAGTGGGAAGGAAAACTCCCTTTTAACAGGAAGAAACCTCCAGAGGATCCTGGCTCAGTATGAGCAGCCATCCGCTACGGCTCACTGGGGGTTGAGAAGACAGAGCAGGCACAGGCACACCCCACACCCACACACACACACACACACACACACACACACACACACACACACACACACACACACACCACATATATCAAGTAGTGTTTCTATGGCTACACTGTGATTTCTTAGTAGAAGTTCTATTTAGTAAGAGTAAGAGAAACTTTATTGTCTTTATCTGAGTGAATCTATAATTAATTCAATAGGTGAACTAATAGTAGCACATTCTATGTTAAAGAAAGTAAGATGTAATATCAGGAGAGGGAGAATGTTAGGTGGTTGGCAGCAGTGTGCCAGCCGATGGCCCCCTCCATGAGGCCACCACAGCTCAGCAGAACGCCAGTGTAGCTTCTTCTGGGGAGAAAAACACTTAGAGAGAAAATAAAGTTAACAGCTGAAATAACAGGAAATAATGCAATTAGAGAGTGGTGGTAGAAGAGAGTAGCAGAGTGTGGAAAGTGGTCAGTATGTCCTCCAGCAGTCTAAGCCTATAGCAGCATAACTACAGAGATAACTCAGGATAACCTAGCCTTTCAGATGGAGGCATGTGGGAGGCAGGGCCAGGGAGAAAAGTCTTTAACGACAGTAGTCCCC
>SSNS01000303.1:576660-587810 GCA_006937985.1 Aphyosemion australe | reverse complement strand
GTTCCTAGAATATCTAAAAGTAGGATGGGAGGCAGATCTTTTAGCTATCAGGCTCCTCTACTGTGGAACCAGCTCCCAGCATTAGTGCGTGAGGCAGACACCTTGTCTACTTTTAAGACTAGGCTCAAAACTTTTCTATTTGATAGGGCTTATGGTTAAATTCTGATGTTAGCCCAGGTTTAGACGAGTGGGGAGCAGAGGGAGGTGGAGTGTACAGCGGGGACTACTGTCGTTAAAGACTTCTCCCTGGCCCTGCCTCCCACATGCCTCCATCTAAAAGGCTAGGTTATCCTGAGTTATCTCTGTAGTTATGCTGCTATAGGCTTAGACTGCTGGAGGACATACTGACCACTTTCCACACTCTGCTACTCTCTTCTACCACCACTCTTTAATTGCATTTATTTCAGCTGTTAACTTTATTTTCTCTCTAAGTGTTTTTCTCCCCAGAAGAAGCTACACTGGCGTTCTGCTGAGCTGTGGTGGCCTCATGGAGTGGGCCATCGGCTGGCACACTACTGCCAACCACTTAGCATTCTCCCTCTCCTGATATTACATCTTACTTTCTTTAACATAGAATGTGCTACTATTAGTTCACCTATTGAATTAATTATAGATTCACTCAGATAAAGACAATAAAGTTTCTCTTACTAAATAGAACTTCTACTAAGAAATCACAGTGTAGCCATAGAAACACTACTTGATCTATATGGTGTGTGTGTGTGTGTGGGTGTGGGTGTGGGTGTGTGTGGGGTGTGCGTGTGCCTGCTCTGTCTTCTCAATCCCCAGTGAGCCGTAGCGGATGGCTGCTCATACTGAGCCAGGATCCTCTGGAGGTTTCTTCCTGTTAAAAGGGAGTTTTCCTTCCCACTGTCGCTACATGCTTGCTTAGTATGAGGATTGTATCAACACACAGTCAGTGTCTTGATGCAATCTGCTGGGTTCCTTATATAGGAAACTTTTTTACTGATTGGCTTAATGAACTGAACTGTATTGGAATGTTTACTTTGTGAAGTGCCTTGAGACGACTCTTGTTGTGATTTGGCGCTATATAAATAAACTGAATTGAATTGAATTGAGCATCTCTGAAGAGACTGGAGGTGACGTAGAGTTGAGCAAACACAAGGAAAGATGATGGCCGTGAAATCAGAGGGTCACTTTATTTGACGCCACAACCCCTCACACAAAACACTCCTGAGTCGCGACCTTCCTTGGACATCCTACAATTCCAAATTTCGCGTCCCGGTTCTGCGCCGGTCGCCTAGCTTCTCACTGACACCACACGTCACATCCGGTTAGCTGCTCTCTTCAAAATAAAAGCTCACAAAATTGGGTTACAATCGTTTTAAAGTTCTGTAATGTATACAATACTAAAGAGGCACTTTATAATATTTTACATTTACCGATACATTGAAAAGGCATTTTCAATGGGGAAAGTGGACCGTTGCATTCCTAGTGGTAACCATTGTTAACAGTTCCTATAGTGTCTGGCTAATCAACACTGGCCTACATGGGTGTGTGTCAGACATCTTTCACCTCAGTCATAGGGCTGTTGGCCAATCAGAGCCGAAGGCCAGGCCTGTGGTACCATAGATATCATATAAACACTAGATGCCTTACCCGCGCTGTTCGTCGATTGGACGAACGTCCCTACGCAGCGGCCATCTTACCTCGGACAGCTGCCCCCTTTCGTAACATTGGTGTCAATGGTGAATGTACTATTTAAATAACTCTAACTTGCTCAAATTTCAACCGAATTTCAAACGGTTTGGTTTGTTATAAACGCCAGAGATGTGGCTGTAAAATATGACGGATTTGGCCCGTTAATTTAAAAATGTTAAAGTATGTCATATCAAGCCTATGTGTTATAAGGATTGTAATAATGCAACCGGCTTGTAAATCCGTTCATTTTTAATTGAGTTAAGAGTGTTTTTGTTGAAGTTGTTCACTCACCTTCCATCTGCTACCACTGATAACGGAACGTAAGCTGTCCGAGGTAAGATGGCCGCCGTGTAGGGACGCGGTCGACTCCCAGTTAAGGCATCTAGTGTTTATATGATATCTATGTGTGGTACAGCCCCCGCCATCTTCAATAATCGATCAGCAGTACAAAAATGGAGAAGAAACATAAGGGAGGTGTGCAAAATTTGAGTAAATAAAAGACACACACTACAAACAGGTGAGGAAACTGACTAATATATTTTCTAAAGCAACAGCACATCCTTCTCAGCAGCACCTGCAGCTCTTGCATAGAGGACAACATGACCAAGAGGATGATGCTAGTCAGGTTGTAATGGGATTTCATTATTTGTCTAGCATGCTAACTTTTAGCACAACACAATTAGGATAGTTTGGCTGTAAAAACATCATTATCATGTGTGGACCAAGGGGAAAGTGACAAATACTGCAGTTCCCCCCCTCGTCCACTAGGAGCTGACTCCAGAAAGGAGCATGTTCCTATTAACTCCCATGTTAAAAATGCTAACTTCACAGTAGAAATAAACATGTTTACAGCCTGGTTCAAAAACATTTTAGGTTTAATAAGTCTAGTTTACAGTCATGAACACTGAGGGGATGATTTTTTATGTAACTCATCCATTTAGAGGCAATTAAAGCTAAAAATGATAATTACGGGTGTGTCTTTTTGATTGACAGGTAGCAGATGAGCCATCAGAGCTTGCGCTAGTAGCTTGCCCTCTTTCTTGCTCCAGGGAGGGCCTCAGCCTCGGCCTCATTTTAAAAGTGTTACAGCCTAGAAGTAAAAGGATAACTCAACCACGGTTATCTGGCTAAAAGTGGTCCACCAATCTCCATTACCTTTGGTTAGCTTGTAATTACATCAGCTCAGAGTTTGTTGCGTGTCAATCATCTGCCCCCACCCTGACAACCCGGCTGTCAGCTCCATTTTGTATTTTTCAGGAGTTAAGAGGTGCTTGATGCGGCCAAAATGGCGGTTGTGGGTGTTAACTCACTGTAAATGTATGTATTCAGGGAGTGTCATGTTCTATCGCGAGATGTGTTTCATGTTCTATCGCGAGATGTGTTTTCATGTTCGAGCGCGTGAGGCAAAAAGAGGAAGAAGGCAGAGAAATGAATAAATGGTGGCACTGAGTAATAAACGTTGTGTTTATTAGACTTAACATGGTAGCAGAGGATGGCTTCCAATTATAGAACGCCGCCTAAACTCGACGAAACCAGGCCGTACGAATGCTGGAAAAATGAAGTTAGCATGTGGAGACTGGTTACGGATCTGGAAAAGAAGAAACAAGCACTCGCGGTGGCGCTGGGGCTTGAAGGACGAGCAAGAGAGACTGCTTTAGAGATATCCGCGGAGGATCTTAACAAAGATGACGGTATGGAAACCTTGCTTACAAGACTGGACACTGTTTTCCTGAGAGAAGAAAAATATCGAGCTTATGAAGCATATTCTCATTTTGACTCGATATCTAAAGACAGCGCAATGTCAATGGCATTGACATTATAGAATTCGAACAAAGATACAACCGTATAAAAAGATATGCTATGGCTCTACCTGATGCCGTACTAGCGTTCAAGCTCCTGGACACAGCCTGTCTTGAGGAGAAGAACAGACAGATGGCACTTACGGCGTGCACGGATCTGACATTTTCATCGATGAAATCAGCACTGAAGCGGATTTTTGGAGGAAAACCCACTGGGAAAAGCATCAGCTGCGATACACAAAGTGAGGTGTTCTACACGGAACAAAAATCAACAAACAAGTTCAGACGAAGTAATGGACCACCACAGAGTGGAACACGACAGCCACAACAAGGTACAAACCCTCTAGATAGATACGGAAAGCGCACTAAATGCGCTATCTGCCAAAGTACGTACCATTGGGCTAAAGATTGTCCTCATCGAAAAAATGATGTAAAATTGACGGAAGACAAAGACGTAGAAGAATGCAACATTACGTTGTTCACTAAAGAAGCTATAGCAGACTGTGAGATTTTTCTAACAGAAGCACGGGGATCAGCCATTATTGATACTGCATGCACTAGAACTGTTTGTGGCAAAAAGTGGCTGGAAAGTTATGCAAGTGACCTCAGTGAAAACCAGATTCACAAGCTACTAAACACAGAATCTCCAAGCTGCAAGTCCTTCAGATTTGGAGATGGTCAAGTGGTGTTCTCCAACAGAAAAGTTAAGATTCCAGCTAAAATAGGCCAAACAAAATGTCACATTGAAAGTGAAGTTGTTCCAGTTGATATTCCCCTGCTTCTGAGCAAGATGTCACTAAAAAGAGCAGGGACAATCCTGGACATGAAAAATGACAAAGTTGTCATGTTCAAACAGCAAGTGCCTCTTGAGCTAACTACTTCCGGACACTACTGTGTGGACATTAAGGATGATAATGATGCAAAAATGAGCTACATTGAAAGTGAAGTGCTTATGGTCACAGCAGAGATGTCATTGAAAGAAAAACATAAAGTCCTACTGAAGCTACACAAGCAGTTTGGCCATGCATCTGCTGACCGGTTGCAAAGATTAATTCAAAGCTCTGGAAACAAAGATAAAGATTGTTCAGTCATTCTACAGGAGATCGTTCGTGATTGTGAAATATGCCAAAAATACACAAAGACTAAGCCCAAACCTGCTGTTGGTCTGCCCTTGGCTTCAGAGTACAATGAGACTGTGGCGATGGATCTGCATGAGCTAGAACCTGGAGTATGGTACCTACACATCATCGATCACTTCACACGTTTCAGTTCTGGAAACATTGTAAGAAGTAAGAAACCTGCAGAGATTGCCAACTCTTTCATCCACTCATGGATAAGCATCCATGGTGCACCCAGACGGATCTACACAGACAACGGTGGAGAATTCAACAACGAAGAAGTCAGAGACATGGCAGAAAGGTTCAACATAGAGACGAAAACCACAGCGGGATACAGTCCTTGGAGTAATGGATTACTGGAGAGGCACAACATGACACTGACTGAGATCCTTCTGAAGGTGAAAAAAGAAAATAACTGTACTTGGCAAACTGCTTTAGATTGGGCACTTATGGCCAAAAACAGTATGATTAATGTACATGATTATAGCCCATACCAGCTTGTATTTGGACAAAACCCCAATCTACCCTCTGTGTTGGTAGATAAACCACCTGCTCTAGAGAGCATTTCCATGACCTCTAGAGTAGGACAACACCTGAAAACATTACATGCTTCTAGAAGAGCTTTCACAGAGGTGGAATGTTCTGAGAGAATAAGACCAACAGATGAAAAGTATGTGACAGGAGATAAAGTGTACTACAAACGAGTAGATAGTACTGAATGGAAAAGCCCAGGTGTGGTGATTGGTCAGGATGGGGCTGTGGTGTTTTTGAGACAGGGTGGGATTCTAGTTAGGGCACATCAGTCCAGACTACGCAAAGTGAACATTCAGGATGAAGACAAACATGTACAGCTTACTGCTCGTGTTGAAAATATCGAAAAGGAAACGACTCACACTGAAATTATTGATAATGCAGATGATGAACTGAGTGGGAACAGGGAAGAAATAACAGAAATAGAAACAGATGAGACACACAACCAGGCAGACCTACATGATGAACCAGAGGGTGATGTAACAAGTACTGGATCTCATATTGAAGTAAAGTTAAGAGCAGGTCAGTTGATCACATTTACAAACCCAGATGATGGTGCTCAACTGACAGCAAGAGTTTTAGGCAGAGCAGGAAAGGCTAAAGGGCAATACAAAAACTGGTACAATGTGCAGTATATTGCACCAGATAACGGTGAGGGACAAAAACAAGCTCTAGATATGTCTCAGGTTAACAATCTACACTCTGAAGTTGAAGGTAAAGATGCTGATGTGTTGATCAGCAAAGACATTTCTTTTGATGCTGCTAAACAACATGAGTTGGAAAATTGGCAAAGTAACAATGTTAATGAAGAGGTTATAAACAATGGCCAGAAATGTATTTCTACTAGATGGGTCTGTACACTGAAAGAAACAGCTGATGGTATCGTCCCCAAAGCACGCCTAGTGGCAAGAGGATTTGAAGAGATTAATATTCACGAGTTACAAAAGGATTCTCTCACATGTGCCTCTGAGTCGCTCAGGTTGTTGCTAGCGGTGATCTGTCAAAACAAATGGAAAGTTAATTCTTTGGACATTAAATCTGCCTTCTAACGCCTGCTGCACACTGAAAGCATCAGCGGCGCGGAACGGCAGCGGAACGGTTTACTCGCGACAATCGCGGCACTCCAGTGTACACCGGGAGAGTCAGCAGCGAAGCGGCTTCACCGCAGCGCTCCTCGCTCGACTCGCGAGATCACAAGATCCCTCGAGACTTCAAAGGTCACGGTTTGTTTATGATGTCCGCCATTAAACCAAAAAGAAGGAAATCACGTTTGATATCGCTGTTTGATGTCATATATAATGTTTTTACTCACCAATGCCAGGATTAAAGCCATGAAAAACACACCGCTGCACTTCTCGAACGATGCGGTAGTAAATAAGCCGTGAGGTCACACGTATAGACGTAATCTACATAGATATGAAACCGCATCGCTGTAACAGACTTTTATTTTGAAAATTACCGGGCATTTTACACTGAAACCGAGTGTGATTTCCTGTCTGGCCCCATGTTAACTGCGGAAATTGACGCATCCCAGAAGCGGCACGCGGCAAAAATAGAACCCGATCCTATCTTTAGCGGCGCGGCGTTCCGCTTCTGGGACGCGTCTGGAAATTGCCGCGTTGCGGCTGGTTTGTGACACCCCATAGACTATAATGGATTCTATTTGAAGCGGCGACGTTCCGCTGCCGTTCCGCTGCCGTTTCGCGCCGCTGATGCTTTCAGTGTGCAGTGGCCTTTACAGGAAATAGAACTCTCAAGGAACATTCACGTTTGTCCACCTCATGAAGCGGGCGTGAAACATGTTTTGTGGAAGCTAAAGAAATGTGTATATGGACTTGCTGATGCTTCTTTATACTGGTATAACAAAGTTAAGGTAATTCTGTTGAACATCCATCCATCCATCCATCCATCCATTTTCTGCCGCTTATCCGGAGTCGGGTCGCGAGGGCAGCAGCCTAAGGAGGGAAGCCCAGACCTCCCTCTCCCCAGCCACTTGGGCCACCTCCTCCGGGGGAATCCCAAGGCGTTCCCAGGCCAGCCGAGAGACATAATCTCTCCAGCGTGTCCTGGGTCTTCCTTTGGGTCTCCTCCCGGTTGGACGTGCCCGGAAAACCTCACCAGGGAGGCGTCCAGGAGGCATCCTAATCAGATGCCCGAGCCACCTCAACTGGCTCCTCTTGATGTGGAGGAGCAGCGGGTCTACTCCGAGCCCCTCCCGGATGGCCGAGCTTCTCACCCTATCTCTAAGGGAGAGTCCAGCCACCCTGCGAAGAAAACTCATTTCGGCCGCTTGTATCCGCAATCTCGTTCTTTCGGTCACTACCCAAAGCTCGTGACCATAGGTGAGGGTAGGAACGTAGATCGACCGGTAAATTGAGAGCTTCGCCTTTCGGCTCAGCTCTCTCTTCACCACGACAGACCGGTACAACGCCCGCATCACTGCAGACGCAGCACCAATCCGCCTATCGATCTCACGCTCCACCCTTCCCTCACTCGTGAACAAGACCCCGAGATACTTAAACTCCTCCACTTGGGGCAGGACCTCGTCCCTGACCTGGAGAAGGCATTCTACCCTTTTCCGACTCAAGACCATGGTCTCGGATTTAGAGGAGCTGATTCTCATCCCAGCTGCTTCACACCCGGCTGCGAACTGCTCCAGCGAAAGCCGGAGATCACGTTCTGACGAAGCCAACAGGACCACATCATCTGCAAAAAGCAGAGACCTGATCCTTAGGCCACCAAAACGGATCCCCTCACCACCTTGGCTGCACCTAGAAATCCTGTCCATAAAAGTTATGAACAGAATCGGTGACAAAGGGCAGCCTTGGCGGAGTCCAACTCTCACCGGAAACGAGCCCGACTTACTGCCGGCAATGCGGACCAAGCTCTGACACTGGTCGTACAGGGACCTAACAGCCCGTATCAAGGGGCCTTGTACCCCATACTCCCAGAGTACCCCCCACAGGGCCCCCCGAGGGACGCGGTCGAACGCCTTCTCCAAATCCACAAAACACATGTAGATTGGTTGGGCGAACTCCCACGCACCCTCCAGGACCCCCCCAAGGGTATAGAGCTGGTCCAGTGTTCCACGGCCAGGACGAAAACCGCATTGCTCCTCCTGTATCCGAGGTTCGACTATCCAACGGACCTTCCTTTCCAGAACCCCTGAATAGACCTTACCAGGGAGGCTCAGGAGTGTGATCCCCCTGTAGTTGGAACACACCCTGCGGTCCCCCTTTTTAAATAGGGGGACCACCACCCCGGTCTGCCAGTCCAGTGGAACTGCCCCCAATGTCCACGCGATATTGCAGAGCCGCGTCAACCAACACAGCCCCACAACATCCAGGGCCTTAAGGAAATCCGGGCAGATCTCATCCACCCCCAGAGCCTTTCCACTGAGGAGTTTTTTGACCACCTCAGTGACCTCGGCTCCAGAGATTGGAGAGCCCAACCCAAAGTCCCCAGACTCTGCTTCCACACTGGAAGACGTGCCGGTGGGATTGAGGAGGTCTTCGAAGTACTCGGCCCACCGATTCACAACGTCCCGAGTCGAGGTCAGCAGCACACCCTCCCCACTGTAAACAGCGTTGGTAGTGCACTGCTTTCCCCTCCTGAGGCGCCGGATGGTGGACCAGAATCTCCTCGAAGCCGTACGGAAGTCTTGTTCCATGGTCTCACCAAACTCCTCCCATGCCCGGGTTTTTGCCTCCGCNGAGTCGCTCAGGTTGTTGCTAGCGGTGATCTGTCAAAACAAATGGAAAGTTAATTCTATGGACATTAAATCTGCCTTCTTACAGGGAATGGAACTCTCAAGGAACATTCACGTTCGTCCACCTCATGAAGCGGGCGTGAAAAATGTTTTGTGGAAGCTAAAGAAATGTGTATATGGACTTGCTGATGCTTCTCTATACTGGTATAACAAAGTTAAGGGAATTCTGTTGAACACTGGTGGTAAAATATCAAAAGTTGATCCTGCAGTGTTTTACTGGCAGAATGAACAGGCTGAAATAACAGGTGTACTGGCATGTCATGTTGATGATTTTTTTTGGTCAGGATCAGAACATTTTGAAAGTAATGTCATTCCTGTACTCAAGTCTGCTTTCAATGTGGGACGTGAAGAACATGAGAGCTTCCCATATGTGGGCCTGGACATTTCTACTGTGGGAAACATTATACAGGTGCATCAGCACAACTACGTTGACAACTTACAACCTGTTCAGTTACAGGCAGTACGTGCTACTCAGAGAGATGACCCACTAGATGAAACAGAGAGAGAACAGCTCAGATCCAAAATAGGACAGGTTTTATGGGTTGCTAAACAAACGAGACCAGATGTCATGTTTGATATTTGTAGTCTGGCATCCAGCATTAAAAATGCTACTGTCCAGTCCATACATGAAGTAAACAAAGTGATTCGCAAACTCAAGTCAGATAAGGTCACACTGAAGTTTCAACACATTGGTAACAGTGATGATTTGTGCTTGGTTGTCTTCAGTGATGCATCGCTGGGCAACCTACCAGATGGAGGCACACAGGGAGGGGTTTTCATTGCTTTAATGGGGAAAACTGGAAGATTCTCCCCTCTGTTTTGGCAGTCTAAGAAAATCAGACGGGTGGTAAGAAGTACACTAGCAGGAGAAACGCTTGCCATGTCAGATGGTATTGATAATGCCATGTTTTTAACCACACTCTATTCTGAACTTACTGTCGGCAAAGCTGATCTAAACATGCTGCCCATTATCTATGTCACTGATAACCACTCACTGTTCGAAGCGCTCAAATCTACAAAACAAGTCACAGAAAAGAGACTCAGATTAGAAATGAGTGGTATTAAAGAACTCGTTCAGTCCAACAAAATAAGAGAGATACGTTGGACAGATGCAAAGTCACAACTTGCTGATTGTTTAACAAAAAAGGGTGCGTCTTCTCTTACACTCCTAAAGGCACTTGATGAGGGTGTGTGGTGCCAATAAAACACAAACAAAAAGGGCTTGCATGTATGTATGCATATTCACATGTACAACACTCCGTTGTTTTACATGTACAACACTCCTTTGTTTTGATGTAAATGTATGTATTCAAAAATGCAACAAAGTTTTTTTTTTGTTTAAGAAAGAGTGAGATTGTTAACTCACTGTAAATGTATGTATTCAGGGAGTGTCATGTTCTATCGCGAGATGTGTTTCATGTTCTATCGCGAGATGTGTTGGATGTGGGAGCGCGTGAGGGGCGAAGAGGATAAATGGCGGCACTGAGTAATAAACGTTGTGTTTATTAGACTTAACAGCTACAACAACAAGATGAAACTTTAAAATCCTTGTTCGGAAAGGTATCTGATGTTACAGAGTGTCATCAAGCATGGCAAGAATGTTTCTACATTGATAAGGGTGTCCTGTTTCTAAAGGATAATAACTATACACGTTTGGTAGTACCGCTAAGCTGCAGACCTTTGATCATGCACATGGCTCACACCATTCCATGGTCAGGACACCTTGGACAAAATAAAACATACATGAGAGTTAGTTCACGGTTTTATTGGCCAGGCATGTACACAGACATAAAAACATATTGTCAAACATGTGTAGAGTGTCAGAAAACATGTGTGCCTCGCAAGTCTGACCGTGCCAACCTCCATCCGCTGCCAGTCATATCTACCCCTTTCCGCAGGATTGCAATGGACATAGTTGGACCTCTGACGAAGAGCAGTCGTGGACATCAATATGTCCTAGTGGTTTGTGACTACGCGAGCAGATATCCAGAAGCTTTTCCTTTACGTAACATCAATACCTCTACCATTATTCATGCTCTGGTCGAACTATTCTCGAGAGTGGGTCTCCCCGATGAGATACTGACCGACCAACGTACCAATTTTTGTTCCAGATTGATGCAACAATTCCAGAAACAGCTGGGCATCGCGGCTATCAAGACTACACCATATCATCCTCAGACCGATGGCCTTGTGGAGAGATTCAATCAAACTCTGAAGAGGATGTTAAGGAAGTTTGTATCAGATACAGGCAAAGACTGGGATAAATGGTTACCA
>SSNS01000303.1:508974-576634 GCA_006937985.1 Aphyosemion australe | reverse complement strand
TAAGGAGGGAAGCCCAGACCTCCCTCTCCCCAGCCACTTGGGCCAGCTCCTCCGGGGGAATCCCAAGGCGTTCCCAGGCCAGCCGAGAGACATAATCTCTCCAGCGTGTCCTGGGTCTTCCTTTGGGTCTCCTCCCGGTTGGACGTGCCCGGAAAACCTCACCAGGGAGGCGTCCAGGAGGCATCCTAATCAGATGCCCGAGCCACCTCAACTGGCTCCTCTTGATGTGGAGGAGCAGCGGGTCTACTCCGAGCCCCTCCCGGATGGCCGAGCTTCTCACCCTATCTCTAAGGGAGAGTCCAGCCACCCTGCGAAGAAAACTCATTTCGGCCGCTTGTATCCGCAATCTCGTTCTTTCGGTCACTACCCAAAGCTCGTGACCATAGGTGAGGGTAGGAACGTAGATCGACCGGTAAATTGAGAGCTTCGCCTTTCGGCTCAGCTCTCTCTTCACCACGACAGACCGGTACAACGCCCGCATCACTGCAGACGCAGCACCAATCCGCCTATCGATCTCACGCTCCACCCTTCCCTCACAACAAGACCCCGAGATACTTAAACTCCTCCACTTGGGGCAGGACCTCGTCCCTGACCTGGAGAGGGCATTCTACCCTTTTCCGACTCAAGACCATGGTCTCGGATTTAGAGGAGCTGATTCTCATCCCAGCTGCTTCACACCCGGCTGCGAACTGCTCCAGCGAAAGCCGGAGATCACGTTCTGACGAAGCCAACAGGACCACATCATCTGCAAAAAGCAGAGACCTGATCCTTAGGCCACCAAAACGGATCCCCTCACCACCTTGGCTGCACCTAGAAATCCTGTCCATAAAAGTTATGAACAGAATCGGTGACAAAGGGCAGCCTTGGCGGAGTCCAACTCTCACCGGAAACAAGCCCGACTTACTGCCGGCAATGCGGACCAAGCTCTGACACTGGTCGTACAGGGACCTAACAGCCCGTATCAAGGGGCCTTGTACCCCATACTCCCAGAGTACCCCCCACAGGGCCCCCCGAGGGACGCGGTCGAACGCCTTCTCCAAATCCACAAAACACATGTAGATTGGTTGGGCGAACTCCCACGCACCCTCCAGGACCCCCCCAAGGGTATAGAGCTGGTCCAGTGTTCCACGGCCAGGACGAAAACCGCATTGCTCCTCCTGTATCCGAGGTTCGACTATCCAACGGACCTTCCTTTCCAGAACCCCTGAATAGACCTTACCAGGGAGGCTCAGGAGTGTGATCCCCCTGTAGTTGGAACACACCCTGCGGTCCCCCTTTTTAAATAGGGGGACCACCACCCCGGTCTGCCAGTCCAGTGGAACTGCCCCCAATGTCCACGCGATATTGCAGAGCCGCGTCAACCAACACAGCCCCACAACATCCAGGGCCTTAAGGAAATCCGGGCAGATCTCATCCACCCCCAGAGCCTTTCCACTGAGGAGTTTTTTGACCACCTCAGTGACCTCGGCTCCAGAGATTGGAGAGCCCAACCCAAAGTCCCCAGACTCTGCTTCCACACTGGAAGACGTGCCGGTGGGATTGAGGAGGTCTTCGAAGTACTCGGCCCACCGATTCACAACGTCCCGAGTCGAGGTCAGCAGCACACCCTCCCCACTGTAAACAGCGTTGGTAGTGCACTGCTTTCCCCTCCTGAGGCGCCGGATGGTGGACCAGAATCTCCTCGAAGCCGTACGGAAGTCTTGTTCCATGGTCTCACCAAACTCCTCCCATGCCCGGGTTTTTGCCTCCGCCACCACCCGAGCCGCATTCCGCTTGGACTGCTGGTACCTATCAGCTGCCTCCGGAGTCCCACAGGCCAAAAAGACCTGATAGGACTCTTTCTTCAGCTTGACAGCATCCCTAACCACCCTCTGTTGAACACTGGTGGTAAAATATCAAAAGTTGATCCTGCAGTGTTTTACTGGCAGAATGAGCAGGCTGAAATAACAGGTGTACTAGCATGTCATGTTGATGATTTTTTTTGGTCAGGATCAGAACATTTTGAAAGTAATTCATTCCTGTACTCAAGTCTGCTTTCAATGTGGGACGTGAAGAACATGAGAGCTTCCCATATGTGGGCCTGGACATTTCTACTGTGGGAAACATTATACAGGTGCATCAGCACAACTACGTTGACAACTTACAACCTATTCAGTTACAGGCAGTACGTGCTACTCAGAGAGATGACCCAATAGATGAAACGGAGAGAGAACAGCTCAGATCCAAAATAGGACAGGTTTTATGGGTTGCTAAACAAACGAGACCAGATGTTATGTTTGATATTTGTAGTCTGGCATCCAGCATTAAAAATGCCACTGTCCAGTCCATACATGAAGTAAACAAAGTGATTCGCAAACTCAAGTCAGATAAGGTCACACTGAAGTTTCAACACATTGGTAACAGTGATGATTTGTGCTTGGTTGTCTTCAGTGGTGCATCGCTGGGCAACCTACCAGATGGAGGCACACAGGGAGGGGTTTTCATTGCTTTAATGGGGAAAACTGGAAGATTCTCCCCTCTGTTTTGGCAGTCTAAGAAAATCAGACGGGTGGTAAGAAGTACACTAGCAGGAGAAACGCTTGCCATGTCAGATGGTATTGATAATGCCATGTTTTTAACTACACTCTATTCTGAACTTACTGTCGGCAAAGCTGATCTAAACATGCTGCCCATTATCTGTGTCACTGATAACCACTCACTGTTCGATGCTCTCAAATCTACAAAACAAGTCACAGAAAAGAGACTCAGATTAGAAATGAGTGGTATTAAAGAACTCGTACAGTCCAACAAAATAAGAGAGATACGTTGGACAGATGCAAAGTCACAACTTGCTGATTGTTTAACAAAAAAGGGTGCATCTTCTCTTACACTCCTAAAGGCACTTGATGAGGGTGTGTGGTGCCAATAAAACACAAACAAAAAGGGCTTGCATGTATGTATGCATATTCACATGTACAACACTCCTTTGTTTTACATGTACAACACTCCTTTGTTTTGATGTAAATGTATGTATTCAAAAATGCAACAAAGTTTTTTTTTGTTTAAGAAAGAGTGAGATTGTTAACTCACTGTAAATGTATGTATTCAGGGAGTGTCATGTTCTATCGCGAGATGTGTTTTCATGTTCGAGCGAGTGAGGCGAAAAGAGGAAGAAGGCAGAGAAATGAATAAATGGCGGCACTGAGTAATAAACGTTGTGTTTATTAGACTTAACAGTGGGAACTGCCCATTGGGCTTCAATTCAGCTCTTCAGAAACCTATGTGTGATGGCGTGGAGGGTTTGTCTATCATACAGTCACAGGTGTGGACTAGGCCCAGTCAGTGCTTATTAGTCATATTTAAAAAAAATCCCAGCTGAGATCCAACACAATCTCAAGTGTTTCACTAAAAGCTAGTGTGCTAAATGCCACTCTGCAATCTTAATAAGTTTGCAAATTCATCAACATTACACCTAATGTCTGTTTTATTCTTTTGTGTGGTTATTGTTGGATCATATATAAATTGAGACAGTCTATGTGAACAGTTGTGAAAAAAAGGGAGTTAAGCAAAGAGAAGGAAATAACTCAGTTCATCCACACATGAGGAGAGAGCCAAGATGACTAGGGATCAGCAGATCCATGAGACAAGTGCCAAGACAAAAGGGGAGTGTCCAATATTTCCCATCTGAGTCAACCCTTTGCCAAAAGCCAGACTCAGATGAAAAACACAAACACATGCACTGCGGTTCAGAAACTATACAATGACTTGCTTTGTAAACCTGGAGCTTCTCCAGATACCTTTCCTCCCTGGGGTTGAATCCATGACTTACAGTAAGCGTGCACACTCTGTCCTTTTAAAAAATGATTGTGGTCAGAACTGATTGATGAGGATGTCCTGGTTCACCACACTGGAGGACTGCAAAACAAATTAGTCTGGTTCTGATGATGATCTGTGACCCACCTTTGTGCCGCTTTCACAGTTGGTCTTCTCCAGTTGCTCGTGCAAACGTCCCAACATGGCTCCTTGCTGAGCGCAGCAACATATGGAAGTTCATGCATACATGCATGTGCACTTATACAACAATAGATCAACACAGACCCAACTGGCACGTTCTGCTAGAAATGCTATTCCTTTTTTTTGTTTTCCTAATTATTGTTGTTAATTTATTTTGTAGGTTTTATATCTGGGGTGCATTCTCGTTAATTTTGTTGTAGAGGCTGGGGGGGGGGGGGGGGGTGTTGGAGAAACTTATGCGGAATATAATTCTCAAAAATTACCTACATTGTATCATAGAAGGTCAGAAAATTTGAGCATTTTGAAGTCTACCCAGCACTAACACACAATCCAAATTTTTGATTTTGCAGTCAGTCAATTATCAAAGTTATCAAAGCTACTTGTGTAGTTTTTCATCATTTTGCTAATCCACCAAACCCAGTTTGCTGTCAGATATGCTGAATGTAAAAAGCACCACTGCAGAAAACCGATGGGAGAGGCAGACAGGCGGACAGCTCACTAAATGCAGCGCTATCTGCACAGTGATGTTCCCTACATGTGCCACGAGAAGAAAAGTAGACTTGGTGCTCCAAGTTGTCTCATTTATTCAGTTGGAGTCAAAATGCCAAAATGACCCAAAGCATCTGACAAATTTCAGTCAGGTTTCAGTCAGGTTTTAAGGCACGACATAGCACTGAAAGTGCTCTTTTACGAGTGGTTAATGATTTACTGATGATCAGTGATGCTGGTAATTCTGCTGCTTTAATGCTGCTGGACTTATCTGCTGCATTTGACACTATTGATCATGATATTCTGGAGTCTCGACTAGAGTCTTGTGTTGGAATAAGGGGAACCGTTCTTAAATGGTTTCAGTCTTATCTACAGGACAGATCTTTTTCTGTGCATTTGGGGAAGTTTAAATCTCAATTCGCATCTGTTGATAGTGGGGTTCCCCAGGGTTCCATTCTGGGGCCTGCACTTTTTTCCTCTATATACTTTGCCCCTTGCCTCCATCTTTGCCAAACACAACATTACTTTTCATTGTTTTGCAGATGATCTTCAGATTTATTTACCACTAACTCCAAATTCATCTGCTTCTCTAATGGCCTGTTTGGAAGATGTTAAACAGTGGATGTCAATTAACTTCATGAAACTGAATGACTTGAAGACCGAGGTTGTGGTTTTTGGTTGTGGAGACCAGTTAAGGGGCGTCGTAAGTCCCCTTGGTCCGTTTTCTGATTTTATAAAACCTTATGTGAAAAACCTTGGCTTCTTTATGGATGGTTCCTTTAAATATGACAGGCAGATAAGTGCAGTGGTCCAGTCTGGTTTTTATCATCTGAGGCAACTGGCAAGAGTCAAACAATACTTGCCGATGGCTGTCTTTGAACAGGTTATTCATTTGTTTGTCTCTTGTCGGCTGGAAGCTTTGGAATAACCTTCCTCTGCAGCTCAGTTCATCTCAGAGTTTGGATGCTTTTAAGGCACAACTCAAAATGCATTTCTTTGACCTGGCTTTTAATGTTGGTTAATTTTTATTCTTTTATGGATTTTTTATTAAACTGTTTTATGTGTTGTTTTATTTTTTGTTTTTATTTTTTCTTTTTTTATCTTGCTGTTTTATGTTTTTAGTCTATTTATTGTGTTGGCATGTTCATCATGGATGTGTATGTACAGCACTTTGGGTTGCGTGAGCAACAATAAGCATGCTTAATAAATACATATGACCTTGACCTTCATTTTGATCAGCACATTTTTTCTCTGATGACCAAATCTTTTCTGCCAAGGTTGAAGCAGCTCATTGAAGCAGAAGAAGCCATTATTTACCAAATACTTATTTTCTGCAACATTACACAAATACATTTTTTAAAAATGATACGATGTGATTTCCTGGATTTTTTTTTCTATCAGCTCTTCAGCTGATACCTATGATAAAAATTACAGACCTCTCTCATCTTTTTAAGTTGGACAAATTCTACGATCAGTAGCGGCCAAACACTTTTTTGCCCCACTGTATTTTTGCCGTTTGTGATATTTCTGCCAAGAGTGCTCTGACCTGTTCAGAAGCACGTCAGGACCACTCCGATCATGACCCCAGACTTTCAAATGTGTTGGAATTTCTTTGTCCAAATTCTGAGGACAGACAAGTGTGCTGCTTGTTAAATGTGACGTCTAGCCAATCAGAAAGTGAGGGGATAGCAGCAGGCTGCATGCTCCTCCTCCACTAAGTTTACTAACGATTGAACCTGGAAGATTTCCCGTCTGACGGGATTGTTTGTGTGTAAAATCCATTTGTGGTAGTTTTTGCTTGTTGCTGCTCACCACATAATGCAGAACCAAAACTGGTACATCTGTGTGTGGCCTGTCGTGCTTTGAAAATCATCCAACAGTTCAAAAATTCTGCCGTGTGAACCAGGCTCAATCATCAAAATGTTCTCTCATCACACCACTCCTACTCCAGCTCCATTAGCCCACACTTCTGCTCTTAATTTTTTTATTATGACCAGTTTTAATCATTTAAAATAGAATATTGTTTCTTGTGAAGCACATCGTGATTTTTATCTTGAGGCGTTATACAGAAAATCTCTTCTTCTTCTTCTTCTTCTTCTTCTTCTTCTTCTTCTTCTTCTTCTTCCCCAGAGCTTTGAGCAGTCAATCACTGGCATGTATCTCACATCTTTTGCACCTATGTCCATGACAAATCTCATGTAACTCAGGCCTGATGGAATTATGCATGAGGTAGAGTGAAAAAGAGAATGGATTACTTTAAAATCTCTTTGATATATTTTTAGGAAAAAAACGTTTTTTCTTCAGTAGACAGATGTTTTGGATAGTTCTGGAGTGGTACATTTCATGACATTCATAGAAATTCATGAATATAAAAAGGCGGTTCTGGATTTTTTAGGACATTCATGGAGTTGTTCTGCTGAAAGACGAACCATCACCCCAGCTTGAGGTCAAGAGCGCGCTGGAGCAGGTTTTCATCCAGGATGTCTCTGTACATTGCTGCATTCATCTTTCCCTCTATCCTGACTAGTCTCCTAGATCCTGATGCTGAAAAACATCCCCTCAGCATGATGCTGCCACATTGTTTCACTGTAGGGATGGTACTGGCGTGGTGATGAGCGGTACCTGGTTTCCTAAACGTGATGCTTGGTATTCACACCAAAGAATTTAAGCATAGTCTCATCAGACCAGAGGATTTTATTTCTCATGGTCTGAATGTCCTTCAGGTTCCTTTTGGCGAACCCCAGCCATGTGCTTTTTACTAAGGAGTTCTCTCACGATCACTGAGTTTAGGTGATGGTTTCAAACGTCTTCTACTTTCGGCTGATACAGGCCACTGTCCTCATTGGGACATTTTAAACAGCAGCAGTTCTGTAACCTCTGTGCCTTGAGAAAATCTGCTTTGACATCAAGCTTGGTTTCTGCTCAGGCATGCACTCTCACCTGTGGGACTTTATACAGGGAGGCAGAAACGTATTTGGAAGCCACTGATTATGCAAGTTGTCCCACTTGATGAGAGAGGTCTGTAATTTGCATCATAGGTACACTTCAACTGTGAGAGACAGAATGTAAAAGAAAAAAAATCAGGAAATCACGTTGTATGACTTTTAAATAATGTATTTATATAATGGTAAGAGAAAGCACAACAATAAAAAAAATCACTTGGCTGTTTCGACTGGCTTTTAGCTCCCCCTAGTGTCCTTTTTTTATTAACTGTCGTAAAACCAAAACTGAAACTCTTCCTTGCTGTGCGTTCATCTTTTTAACACCTTAATCTGACTGCTGCAATGTCTCCTCAGCCTTCATTAGTGTCTACAGGAGCGGTTCATCATTAAATCAAACATATCAGCTGTGTTTACGATCTAAAACATGGGTCTCCAACCATTTGGAGACCGTAAGCTACTTTTAAACAATGAAAGTACAGAAGAGCTACTGCCATACGATTTATTCACATCGATACTTTCCATGTGCGAATATGCTTACTATGTTAAAATGTATTGTATTCACAAGTTGCTTTCTCTATTTCAATACATCAATATTGTAAAATAAGTAAAAGGAAAATAGTGACATTCCTGTTTTGAAACTCAAACTAAACATATTAAGTTTTTTAACTAATTGGATACTTTCAGATAATGAAATACCTTTCTACTTTGTGTGAATGAGTTGACATTTTTTTTAATGGATCAGTAACTTTTTGAGCACACAGGAACAGCTAACCTGTTCCTCTTCAGTCCCTGACCCTGGGCCTAGCCTGGAGTAAGCAGCAATGTCAGTTTTTATTAGTGTTAAGCTATTTTGTCTGAAATGAACAAATACTTCCTAAAACTATAGAATGACATTTAAAGAACATTTATTGGCATTTAGCACACAACTTTAATTGTTATGTTGTGTTATTTTTGCAAGCAATGCAACACAAAAATTCTCATAAAATGAATAAAGCTGAAGATATCTGATATAAAATACAAGCTAAATGTGATGAAAACACAAAATTCTAAATAGTTTGAACTGAAGTAAAAATGTAAAAACAGAAATAACATTTCTTCCTTCCTGATTCATTGAATCATTTTTATGTTTTTATTTTGCTCATGAAAGTTAAGTTTTGCTTCACTAGTGAATAACTGCAGGTAAAATGATGCTTTGCTGTATTTTTTGTTGACAATATTAAAATAAGGTTGGAGGTTTGTCCTTTTTCTCTGCCTCTGAATCAGCTGATCCACGGGTCATTTTCTATATCTCTCCTGGTGAGCGCGCGCAAGACAGAAATATAGCCTTCACAATCCTGTTTTATTACTAAATGGGTCAAACCACGGAGTTCTGCAGATCTAAAAAGCCAGAATATCTGATGAAGATGTGGCAGAGGAGTTAAGTGCCCGCCTCACAATCGGAAGGTCGCTGGTTCGCACCCCGCTCAGTCTGTTGCTGTGTCCTTGGACAAGACACTTAACCCACATTGTCTGCTGGTGGTGGTCGGAGGCACCAGTGTACGGCAACCTCACCTCTGTCAGTACACCCCAGGGCAGCTGGCCACCAGGGTGTGAATGTGTGTGTCAATGGGTGAATGACTATGATTATGGTGTAAAGCGCCTTGGGGGGGTTCTAGGACTCTGGAAGGTGCTATATCAAATACTGGCCATTTACCATAACAGAGTTCCTGGTAAATAATATGACCAAGATCCTGAGAGGATCTGAAGAGAAATCATGTGACCACAGGGAAAGGCTGTAGCATGTTGGCAAACGTGGATTCAGTGCGCTGGGTGATCACAGACAGGCATGTTATGGTGCGTTCACACCGGCCTTGACGTATGCGTCAAACAACGCATACTTCATGCCGTTTTTGACGCCTATATATTTTTGACATTGACGCAGCTTGCGTTGACGCAGCTTGCGTTGGCGCAGCTTGCTTTGATGGTTGCGTCGGCCCCACGGGGAGGGGAAGGGAGGAAAGAGCGCGTGCCCGGCTCTCTGTTGCCAGATGTTTGTAACAATGGCGGATCCTATCGAGACAATGTAGGCATAAACGTTGAAAAAACACTCACCCGACACGCCGAGTTCTCTAGCAATCTTCCTCCAAGCAAGGTCCTTTCTATTCCGATCTCGGTAAGCGTAGCAAGACGGGTCTTACAGTACCCGATAGTTGCAAACGGCGATGATAAGTTTCTCCTCCATTGCTGAATTAATTTGTCTTCTTCCCTCGCTTTGCTGTGACGTATCAACTGGCGCTCTGATTGGTTGACGCTTGTAAAGCGATCCAGAAAGTTCAGCTAGCTGAACTTGCTTGACGTTTGCATTGCAAGCATTGCAAGCGTTGCAAGCTTTGACGCTTGCGTCAAAGCTTGAAAAGCGTGAAAAGTATCAAGCTTTGATGCGCCCAACGATCACAAAGCGACGCAAGGACTTTGACGCAGCTCTGACGCGCCTTACCATAGACTTAACATTGAAACTTGACGCTGGCGACGCATACTTTATGGCCGGTGTGAACGCAGCATTACTCTACAAGTGGCACTGGCTAGCCAACAGGACCGCGGACTAGTGCTGGCCGATGGCGCCAGCTAGCAGCGCTGCTCAGCGGCTGTCGGGGTCATGATAGTTCTAAATTGATTATGACCTCTTGTTTTTCCTCTTTGAAATCCAGTTTGCTTGGGGATAACCAAAAAGGCTTATGTTTGAGTATATAAACATTATATTGATGAGTAGTATTGTACTGCTGTGTTTGATGAGGAAGGAACCGTGACACCTGTGTGATAATCCATAACACTGTTTGCATGTGAATGTAGCACATGTGTTGGTGTGTTTTTCCTGTTTATTCAGCGTAAGTGTCCGTGTGTACCTTTGTGTGTAGCATAATTCATATCAGTGTGTAGAGGGGGGTGGGGTTCACATCTCTAAGAGCATTAACATTGAGCCTGCTCTCTGTATCTCAATGAGGGGATTAGAGGACTATTCATCAGAGAGGCACTGATAGATGTCTGGCTGGGTCTGTTTAGTTTTGCTGCGTCCAGAGTCCAGAGGGTAGTGGAGGAAGCCCAGACTCTAGTTTCTCACTATCTTTGTGACTTTGTCTCTTTTTTCCCCTTGCTGGTTTTGGTCTCTATTGTGACCCTGATAAGAATTTTTTTTCTTAAAACTTTTGGGGTTCACGGGAACCAAAAGTAGGTTAAAACCTTTTCACATGTTCACATTTATAGGATCAGTTATTCCACTATACTGGATACTGAATACCTTGGCCAAAAGATTAATAATCCTATTGCGGCAGTTTGCTAAATTGTTATGAAAATGTTTACGCAAAATTCCTCTTTGCTTTAAAAAATTAACATCAGGCCATGTATAGTGTACTTTACAGGAGTAAAACTAAAATAAAGTTTTAATGTTTAATTTAATTTAAAGATATACTTTGCTAGAAAAAATAGGTGGCGATAGCTTAGCTCTGATCATCCAATCAGAGGACAGAAAAGCCCTGATGTCACCGTGAGCCAGCTAGCTGATTGGTTAAAAAAACCCCAGCTCCTCTGACATCTACCTTATTTCTACCCCCCCAGGCCCCTGCATGAAATATGCGACCAACTTCTGGTCCGGCGTTTGTTTACATGGCGACCATAGTCATAATCCATTTTTATGGGCTTTTTAGAGGGCTTGTCCTCCTTTCTGTTTCCTGCTGGTACTAAATCTGCTCTGACTGTGATAAATCTGGGTAGTTCCCCATTAGCACTCGGTATGGTGGATGTTAGGGTTAGGGTCCTGACGTTTTTCACCAATGCGGTCAGTTGGTCAGTCTTATTCTGTGATGAGTTTACATTACCCGTCATCACAGAATGCACAGTAGGCTTGAAGCGCCACTTCCTCCCTAAATGAAGGTGTCAATCTGCAAGATGTGCACAGCAAATTCAGCATGCTCAAGTTAACACTGTCAGAGTTGATTTTAACACTTTTAAAGTGTCTATATGGGTCCACACCAGTAAGAGTTAGTTTAACTCTTTTTGGAGTGTCGGTACTTTAACTCTGATTTAGTGTCAAAAACCAACCCTACTGGAGTTTAACACTGGTGTTAGCGTTAATATAGTAAGTCTAACAATTGTAACAACACAACCCCCCAAAATAAACATACATAAACACCCCAAAATAGAACAAACTAACTAAAAACATGACTACCGACAATGCACCTTGCTCACTGCAGCTCTTGCAGCTCTCTGCAGCCAATCGGTTGCTACCAGTCTAACTTTTAGAATAAAGGGGTGGAGTCTGCGAATTAACTCTGCAGGTGTTATAGCTGATGTGGGAGTTCAGAGTTAACTTTTCATTAGTTATTTTTTCTAAAATCACACCTACAGAGTTGATTAAGAAACACTCCTTTTTATCACTTGGATTTGACTCTCATGTCAGTGTTACATATCAACTATATAACTCTTTTAGTGTTAAATTAACTATTGTTAAATTGGACAAACACCCCAAAATTAACACTTTTAAATTATCTGTGTGCAAAATTCACAGACCAAGCTAAAAGTTAACTGTTTTCAATAAATAATGAATAAATGTGATCCTTTAAAACTCCTGCGGCTAAGCCAGAGGTGTAGACGAGACAGCTGGAGTCAGCATGCCCTGTCGGCTCAGGTGGCAATGCGTTATGGTCTCTTTCTATCAACGTAACAGACAACATCTGTTCATTACTTGTACTGGACTATGTGCTGAGTTTTTAGGGTCCCAGTTAGTGGACGGATAAAAATAAAACAGATAAGATTTGAAACACCACTACTTAGTAAATAGTGAAAGAGTTGACGAGTCGAACACAACCACAAACACACACCCTGAAAGAATATTCAGGAGATCTGGGATCTAAACCAATGTTAAAAAAGAACACTGAGCAGTGCAACTCACCAAGCACAAAAGGGTTCATATTTCCAAAGGAACTATGCTCAGTAAAAAAAATACTCACACTTCAGAAAAATGACACTTTGGAATTTGCTGTACGTGTTTTAGTTGTTGGTGTTAACTGGTAAAATTCGAATGTGTTTAACTGTTAAACCAACCAATGCTGGCTACAGATGATCATGTAAACATGTCAAACCAGGGTGGAAACAGAGATGAGTGCTGAAACTAGAGCCAAGTAAAAACTGTTGGCTGGTCTGATTTCTCTACTTGTGTACAGAAAAGGAGAAGTGCTGAAAGTTTTTGTGCTTGTGGGAAAAAAAGATCTGTCTTCTCTCTCAGCTTTGCTGATCCCAACAGCTCCTCCTCCTTGTCTCCTTCTTTATTACCTATCTCTCTCACTTTCTCTTTTGACTCAGAATCACAGGCTTGAGCCATGAGATGTCAAGAGAGTGAGAAAAGATGAGGGAACAAAAGTTGTCAGTGGATGAAGGAGAGGAGAAGCCAAGGAATTGAGGATAGGAGGAAGCTGGGGACTCACTTTGATCTGTCAAACTGAGACAGAAAGAGTTCATGAGACAAAAGGGGGAGGAGATGGATGTGTTCACATGGTCTTCACCAGGTGTCTTCATGTGCAAATGCATTCCTCATCATCCTCCTTAATTTCTTCATCTTCTCTGTGGGTTTATTTACAGCAGTATGTTGAACTGAAGTATTTTCTGTTACACTATAGGGCAGCAACAAACGATTATTTGGATCATCAATGAATCGGATGGGGTCTCGACTTGATTAATCGATTAATCAAATTAAACGGGAACATTTAAAACCTGCCTGGGAAACGTTTTTTCTCTCCTTCCTTTACTTTATTTAACAACAAAACATTATTAGAAAACAGTTCAATATCGTGCAAAACAACATGCTATCTCCTCAACTGTCTTACAGCTTTTGAGATATTGACTAACATTTAATTTCTACTGAGAACAATGTAATGGTGGCATGTCTATAATGTATGGTTGGCAATAATCCAGTTTAAATTATGTTCACAGATAGAAGTGTTTGTGAATTACATACTGCAATGGCTTGCCACAGCCCTGGAGCGGTGTTGCGCAGGCTTGTAGCAACAACGGTAAAACTCATGGTAGCTGCTGCGGCTCTGCTCCACAGCGCTGCAGACAGCTAAGAGTAAACAGGATGGTGGGACTTTTCTTCTGCTTGTAGAGTTTAGTCAGTCTTAGTTTCACGATCATCGTGGTTTTTTTGGAACCCACAGAGTGAGTCTGCTATCCACTGCTATCCGCTATAGCCTTAGCATTAGTCAATCTGCCCGTAGGTGCGTGTTTGATCCCAGACTTTGGACCGTTTCATTTGTGTCTTTGCTGGTTTCTCTATTTTCCTCCACAGCGCCTAGATTACCACATTGTGCGCCAGCAAAATGCATCTTCCTTACACAAAAACAAATAACTTACATTTGTTCAATAAAGTTCTGGGGGGTTGGGGAAAAAGTAACTTGAAAAAATGTCACATGAGTGCTACGTCTGAAAATAGTTTTTTTCATCGCACGTGCGACATATATGATCATGTTCTAAGTGTGTCGGTCATTCCTCATCAAAACACTGGCTTTCTCTCGGTCTGCTCTTCTGCCGCCTCGTCCTACAGATGAGCTGCATTGACTGTTAAATAAAGGTTGCACGACACGAAAAAAAAGTTGCACAATGCAACAAATCGATGACAATAAGCGTTGCCAACGCATTTATTCATCGATTTTTATCGATTTTATCGATTCATTGTTGCAGCACTATTACACTAACCTTACAAAATGTGAACTAAAAGGAATTACACACGTAAAACATTTTCAGGGAATAATTCCAAAGTAGTTAAAGAACGAGTAACACTTAAATCAACTTTTTTGTGCTGATAACCTGTATAGATGAGTATCTAATAGTGCTGTAGACATGTGTAATCATTATTTTGGCAGTTTAGTGCAACTTACTTAAAATGTAATATTACAGGCAAAAACCATAATTATATCTCCACCTTCAGGTCAAAACTCTGCTCCACACTGATTTAGAATCAGCCCCAGCTGATTGCTGTAGAGATGCAGCGCACGGTGACGTTGTCTACCTTACTACGTGGCTGCGCTGCACTGGGCTCCAGCTGAGTCGGCCGCACCTCCACCTGGCGCAACCACTCACCTGCCGATATGACACGTTAGAGCTCGGAGCCGCTCGCCTCCTTGAAAAAAAACCTCCTCCTCCCCTTTTTTTCTGGTGATCGCGGTGGACAGTAAATCCTCCAACCTGCTGGTGCTTCTGAGTCTGCTTGTTCTCCTGAGCGCTAGGTTTGCTTGTTTGTGCGCTCCTGTACACGCGAGAGTGCGCACGCGCTTGTAAATGACTAGTTTTTCCGACTGGGAAACTCCGAGAGCCCACGTGGGGTGGTTGATGGTGGTGCTGTCAATCACTGCCTCAGTGCCGCTCCCTCGGTCCTCCAGGTGACGCCTATTTTGCAGGTATTTTTCTAACAGGAAGTCTGCTTGGAATAAGTCTCCGCCCATGGTGTTACTCACCCTTTAATGGTTTTAAATGACTATAAATGACAACTTTCTTTTCAATGTAGTCTATTTATTTATGAAATTTACTTGATTTTGGAAACTTCCTCTCCCCGTGATTATCATGTCTTCTACAAAGGTTTCAAACCTAACATGGGCAGCAACTCATGAGTGAAGTTGCTGTAATGGTAGAGCTGGAGAGGAAACGCTCCAGGACAGGGGGCTCGTTGGCACCAGTGTCCCTGCTGGACTGGTACGACCTGGACCAGGAACTCATCCTGGTCCTGGAAAGACCAGTCCCAGCAGTGGACTTGATTCAGTACGTGGAGACTGGACCAATCAGAGAAGATGAGGCTAGGGTAAGAGGATGAATGATCTCATAACAACACCCAGGACTCTTGAAAGGCTGACCTTTCTACTTCTGTCTTTTGGGTCATCATTCAGCAAGTGGTGGAAGCTGCTTAACACCTCCTGAACAATAACGTCTTCCACCGGGACATAAAGCTAGAAAACATCCTCATGGACACGGAAGCAGCTGTTCCAGAAGTCAGACTCATCGACTTTGGAGTCAGCTGCTTCACCGACCCGTCATCTGGTCTGACTGAATTCTTTGGTAAGATTTTGCTTTGAATTATTTTCTATGTTGTGGTTAGCATTAGCTTAGCATGTAAAAGGTAGAGGGATTCATGCCCTCAATCTCCCAAAAGTTTGTGTACTTCCTGTTTATAATGTCTGATGTTTATGTGTCATCTAGGAACATTGGTCCACGCCCCCCCTGAGTGGGTCACCGATAGAGAATACGCCGCTGGACCATCTACAGTCTGGCAGGTTGGGGTGCTGCTGTATGACCTTTTACATCGGCGGCACTTCAGGTCAAAATGCTTCATGAAGAACAAACTCCAAGTGAAGAAGAGGCTGTCTCAATGTAAGACTTGAGCACGTCTCAGAGTCGATCAGATGGGTTCTGTGTCTTTGGTGTTACGCTGGTGTGCTCCAGCCCTAACTCTTGTTCCTCTGTCTTTCTCCAGGATGCAAAGAGTCCCGGAGAACCACCTGTCCTTAGAGCAGCTGCTGACTCACCCATGGTAAAATAAGACGACCCCCCCCCCGCATGTCCCTCCATAGAGCCGCTTAACAAAGGACTCAGATAAACACCTGACCTGAGAATTTCTAACATTGTAAATACTGTAAATAGTTTTTGTTTTCCAGTTTTTGAAGCTTGTTCATTACAATAACTGACTTCAGCTGATTTAAAATCTTCCTGCTTTGTTCACTTATAGCCAAATCAAGCTGAGTCAGGCTTTGTTCTGTCTTTTTTAAAACTTTTGTAAATAAAATGAGTTTGTGGTTGCTCTTCCAAACTGTTTCCTCAAGGATGCCTCAGTGTGATTTATTTGTGTAAAGATAGGTGAGTTCTAGCGCTATACGTCTATCATCCTGGTTCGGTACATGCTTTGGTTTTAACGTCACGGGTTGGTTCATTTTTGTTACCAAAATAAAGTTTTAATTGGTGTAAACAGTTACAGCTTTAATGAAAAATAAAAGTTTACTTGTAGTAAATTCTCCAACAAAATATTCTCAGATAACATAAAAATATTTAATACAAAAAAACAAAACAAATTAGATGATACACAAGTATTTTCTAGTCATGAAACAGCTTCATCAATACTTTATTTTTCTCTGCTGTAACTGAAACAACAGGATCATCTCAAATGAATTTTCTGTATTTTCTTAATGCAACATTAGGAGTTCCAGCTTTGTGACGCATTCAAGTTCATTCCACCCTCCTGCTTTTGCTAGAAACATTCATTTGTCCACATCTTCTGTTGAAAGAGCTGACCAGCTCATTTCTAAAGCTTGTTTATGCTCAAAATAGTCTTGAAAAATTACATAAGTTACTTTTTTACTCAAACTTGGTGATTTATAAAGAAAATCTTCATGGGAAAATGTGCCAACTAACTCTAACCCTGGTGTAAGGACATTTAGGACACTGGGAGACTGGCACACACACACACACACACTTACAAGCTGTGTTGCACTGCTAGGTTGTGATGGGACCCCAAGCAAAAAGACCTGCTGTCTGGCGTTAGGCGGCGTGATGTAGTTTCTCCGTTCGAGTAGGGGTGGGGATGGTTAAGAGGGGGATGGCCCCATCGGGTAGTGTGAGACAGACTACAGCGCTATCAGATGACAGCTTTCCACTGTCTTACTACTGCTGGGGCCCCAAGCTATTGCCTGTTGGCCGTGACACAATTTTTTCATCCTTGAGGTCAGACCTGCCTCGCTCCATGTTGGCCTTCGCATATCTATCGGAACTGACTTCCTCTCATTTTCACTTTGTGTATCAAATTCAAATGCATCTGTGTGTGTTTGTGTGTGTGTGTGCGTGTGTGTGTGTGTAGTAAGGCACTAACAGCAGATATAGAGTACACATTTTGCCCTGAAAGCTCATGCTGACCGGGTTTGTCATATCTGGCCTGTGCATTCTAATGAAAGATCATCTGACTTCTTGAGGCACAGAATTAGCTAATATGAGAAAGGTACCCCCAAAGTAATGCCCCCCCCCCCCCCCCCCACACACACACACACACGCACATACACACACACCCACACGCACATACACACACACACACACATCTCTGAGACCACACATGTACTTCTGTTTGAACTGTGTGTTATTGTTTCATCTCATTGCTAATTTATGATGTCCCAGTGACACCAACAATCCCAGGTGGATAGTAAATGGTAGATAAGACAGATATGTGGTCAAATGCATGTGTGTGTGTGTGTTGTTATAGCGCTCTGTGTTGGCAGGTGGTATAACTCAGGTTAATGTTATCTTATTTCACATAGCTCTGAGACAACCTGAGGGAGTAGATCATTTGGAGTGCTCTTATTACTTTTCATTAGGCTAATGTGATGGATGGGGCTATTTACAACAAGGGAGAATGTCTCTGTCTCTTTCTCCCTCACACATACCATGACACACTTTACTGTGGTACTCATTGTTCATGTGAGAACTTGCTGTCCTTGGGCAAGACACTTAAAATGCCTTGCCTATTGGTGGTGGTTGGAGGGACTGGTAGTGTATGAGAGCCTCGCTTATGGGCAGCTGTGGCTACCCTGTAGCTCATCACCACCAGCGCGTGAACGTGTGAGTGAATAACTGTTATTGTTGTAAAGCATCTTGGGGGGTCGTAGGACTCTAGAAGGCCCCCTCACAACCTTGCAGCGCAACACAGCTTGAAAATCTAGTAAGTAACAGCATATCTATAAATGAAAATCCTTAAAAATGGCACTAGAAAATGCACCTATTGATAGAAGACTTACATTCCCAGTCTTGGGTCAGACCCAAATGCAGAAGTGTTGATGCTGTGTAGTAAAGACACACAGTTTGTTCTACTAACACCTGAGTGGCCTAGGCGTATTCCCTCAGAATCAGTGGTACAGAGAGACTAAGGAAAGGATAAGGAACACTAAGTGGTTCCAGCTGGATAACTGGAAGATGATCTAGACAGATCGGAGATCATGACAAGGAATGAATGAACTGACGTCTGAGATGTGAACAGGTGAGCAGACCCTACTGCAGGGGTAGGGAACCCTGGTCCTGGAGAGCTGCTATCCAGCATGTTTTAGAGGTTTCCCTGCTTCAACACACCTGATTTTAATCAGCAGGTGATTAACATGTTTCTGCGGAGCCTGGTGAGCTGCTGAACAGATGAATCAACTGTGTTGAAGCAGGAAAACCTCTAAAACGTGAAGGATAGCGGTTCTCCAGGACCAGGGTTCCCTAACCCTGCCCTACTGACATGGGACGTGCCATGGTCACATCTTCCTCATTGCTCACTGGCTGTGACACACTTGGATGTAAACATCCACCATGCTCCTGTTCAGATGATGACAGCTTCAACACAATTAGAATACTTCTGACAGGGAAGGCTGTTGTTGATTTAGCTTCCAGGAAAGAGCAGAGCACGTAGAAGCTAACCGTTTGCATTAGCAACTCCACAACATGGCAGAACTCCTCCAGGCTTGTGTTATTTGTGGAGATAAAACATCAAAGTTGCAAAACAAACATCATCAAATATCAGGAAATAAAACTCCAAATCCTGCCATCTTCTACTAATCTCTCCTCTGGCTCAATTCTAGTTCCTGAAACAGGAGCGCTAGAGCTTTTTAACCTACAGAGATTGAATCACAAGGCATTCATTTATACTAGAGACCACTGCAAATGTGTTGAAAAAAACGAGTGAACTTAGTCTTTAAGATATTGTAATAGGTTTAAATGTCTGTATCTTATTACCATCACCACTTTACGGCTGTTAAAGATTTTTTAAAGGGTGATACCTTAATGCTGCAGCATCCAAATGACATAATGCTGGTAATTTTTATAGCCTCTAGTAAACGTCAAGTTACTACCTGCTTGTTTAACAGGATCGTATTGTTTTTATGTTTCAGCTCATTAAGTACAAATTAGTTGTTTTATTCCTACTGGCTGTTTTTATGACAATTAGATAAGATGGCTTTTCCCCGGAACGGCAGTCAGATCTTTTATTATCATCTGAAAACCAACAGTCTGTAACAGGAGAAATGTATTTCCTATCACTTTTTGGTGTAGTTTTGTTATTGTTGTTATTTTCTGAAATCAATGGAAAGATTTGTTTGTGGACCAGAGACTGGATTGGATTTTTTTTAAAAAGGAGAAAATGAAAGGAAAACAAAACTTTTCTTTTGCACCTCTTGTGATTTAGTAACACTGTCATGTTTTCTATCTTGTTCGCTGTGCAGTGTTGTCTCTGTGCTTTAAATAAGGTCAAGTGATGGAGAAACCTTTTGTGTCAAAACACAATTATATTGTTTAGACAAAAATTTATTTTCCTGTTGATGTTATTTGCACTAGTTAAAGAGAAGCAGGCTTGTCAGGAAACAGGATGTGATGAATATTTAACCAGGCAAAAACAGATTAAGAACCATTTTTCTTTTTAAAACTGTGGTCTGGTAAAATGCCTTCTGAGGGAGATGGAAAGGGGGCTGAAACATAAATAATAATAAAATAAAATAAAAAACTAAAGATAAAAAACCTAAAATACCATAAAATTTGACAAATAAACAGAGTTTAAAACAAGGTGGAACACGCTACTCAGTTGAACAGTTTAATCAGAGGTGCATACTATCATTTCTTCATCAGTTAAACTCAAAATTAGTTTGTCTGTCTTCATACAAACTACAGCCGTCTGCAGACACCCCCTCCAATCCGGTTGATGAAGGTTGGAGGGGCTCTTCCACCAATCGTTCCACCGGCATTTTTCTAAGTGGAGTACCGACACTAAAGCCTAATTTATGCTTCTCCGTCTGCGTTGGTACGGAGACACACACGTCGTTGTGAGGGCTCTCCAACAGGCTCACAAGGACGGACGGAGTCGAGCCCACTTTTCTAAACATTCCTCAAATGAGACAGAGAGCGTGTTACACCCCTGAAAAAGGGAGATAGTGAAGAAACAACACGGACACGATGTTACTTCTGTCACTTCCAGTGTAATAATGGACTTTAAGCAAAATACACCAAATTTCTGCATTACATGTACACAATAATAACTTGTTAGCATAAAATAAATGTAAACCACATATCAGTTGGCTACTGGACTTCTGTATCATATGCATACATCATGAATGTGTCATATGAAAACTTAAGCAGGATGATGTCTTGTAAAATTACAGCATTTTACATCACTCTTTCTTTTACAAAATAATAAAAAAAACCGTCTGGATTCATAAAACATCTTTCAACAATGATAACCATCAGACAACAACTTTCCTTCCTGTAGCCGCCATCTAAGTGGCATGAGGCCCAGCTAGCAAGGAAACTGACACATGTAGCTTTCAAACCGTGCTAATTTACTCAGGTTTTACTACAAGCATTGCACAGGCGTTTTCCCAAGTTTAAATCAACACACACATGAATATAAACGTATAACAGTCTGAGTTTTTACCTGAAAAAGGGAGATAGTGAAGAAACAACACGGACACGATATTACTTCTGTCACTTCCAGTGTAATAATGGACGAGCGGAAGTGCTACGTTCCCCCTGCGTCAACTCAGACCTTACCAATCAATAAAAGAGCTGTGAAAAACCTCTTATAACAAACTGTAGAAAGGATACTGCTCTCTAAAAAAAGATAGAATAGTAGAAATAAAAAAGTAATTTTAAAGAAAATACGTTTTGAACACTTTATGACCCTTTTTTACTTTGTCTCAAAAGGCAGAAATAATAGATCACAGATCACTCGATCAATAATGGCATTGCATTGTACTCACTCATTCTCACTTATGAACTAAATTATATGTTTGCATTAGCTTGTCTTGTAAAATAACAAATATGTATTTTAATCATGGAATAAAGAAAATGTGTTTTTATCCAGCTGATCATGAAATAAGGAAAATAATATTTTTAACCTGTGACGTTTCTCTACATTAAATTATTCTTTTTACAATCTCTACAAGCGCAAGCTTGTGATTGGCCAGGACACCGCTTCCTTTAAATTCATCTACAGCACCACCATTACCCCCTCAACAAAATATAAAAAGAGATCCAAAGATATCTAGCAGCAGACACTGAGCAGCTTGAAGAATACCTCACGGAAAAACTCTGAAAATATGAATGTTTATTCACCTGTGACTGGAGGAGTATAAAGATACACAGCAAGTGTTTTATTCATGGACTGAAACGACGGGAAACGTGGGTTTAGAGGTGGCGAGTTCATGAAGTTCAGTTGGAGGAGAATGAAGGACAAATTTGTGTTAATAAGTCTCTTAAATACAAAAACGCACAATATAAACACATTAAATGCACTATCTTGGACTGGATACATAGCAGAATACCCCAGGAAAGCACTACGCCAGTGGTGCTCACTCCTGGTCCTGGAGAGCCGGTATCCAGCATGTTTTAGCTTTAACCCTGCTTCAACACACCTTATTTCAATCAGCAGTTGATTAACAGGTTTCTATAGTGCTTGATGAGCTGCTGCACAGGTGATTCAACCACTGAATTAGGTGTGTTGGAGCAGAGGAACAACAAAAACATGCTGGATACCGGCTCTTCAGGACCAGGCATGGTTTTGCAATTCTCCTGTGATTTTGTGACTTTGTAGGACCAGCGGTGTGAAACGCTTTCGCTCCCGTTTCACTTCTGAAACTCTCCCAGGTGGGAATGAGCTCACAGGTAAAACACTGCTATTACATTGCGTGCCACTTTCACGTCCAGTGCAAAGAAGGTGGTAAGTTTAAATACTTTGCAAATTTTTTCAATTTATTATTTTGCAGATAAAAATCTTTACTATTTCTCATTTTAGTTTATCCACCTTATTCTTACAGCCCATCATGCTTTAAGCGAAAAATGCGAGCAACTTCCTGTCCGTTTTTGTTTACATTGAGACAATGCAATCCCTTCGCGCAAATCCTCTTTTTATGGGCTTTTAGAGACTGAACACGAACACCAGCTGTCACAGCTCAAACGGGACACCGTTAGCTACTTTCTGAACTAAGTTGCGTCTGACAGCGAGGCAATAAACAATCTTAAAAGCTCTGAGGCTTATCAGTACCTACATCGTAATAAGGTTGTCCATGTTTTGTTGAAAGAGGTGGGACACAATCTTATTTACTGAAAAGCAGACGTAGAGCCGAGTCAGAGCCTTAAATCCCTCATCACCAAGCCTGGGTTTTAGTTTCTACATCAGGTGAAATACAAACAGCAGGATGGCACTTTTAGGTTAATAACAGCAGTCTAAACGCACGTTAAATTATAACTATTCAGAAAATTGTACACATGAAATAATTCCTGTTGTTGTGAGACTGCTGTCAGATCTCTTTACTAGCCAGCGTCTCTTCTCTGGAGGTTTGTCATATCCAATTACAAAGTAGGATGCGGGTGTTCCTCTCTGGGGGTTTTCACAATAAAATGAAAGGAACGCACAAATAAAGTTTGTGGTGGTTTTAAAGTTAAGATTTTTCAGCCACATCCTTCTGGGTTCTTCATCTCTGGGGAGGCGGCGAGAACCGTACCGACGCTCGCAGCCGCACGCTCTCTCACTCTGGAGGTGCATGTTCTAAATATTGCTCTTGTAGCTACAAATTTAATTTTCTCTGGTTGTTAGTACAAGCGCCAACATCTTCCCGAGCCACGTGACTACATTTTTCGGGGGTAAATCTTTTCTTAAATCCTCTTCAATCGTTCAAATAAACTGCTACTAGCAACAAAACCTCACAATGCAAACCAATGGGTATGTGCTACTTCTGGTATCTCACTGGATGTTGCTAGCATCAGCGTTTCTCCATGAGGCTACTCAAAAATAACGTAGATAACATGTTTATATCAGACAGAAGAAACAAGATTCAAGATGCCTCTAATTGTCATTTCCCACTTATACAATGAAACATTCATCACACAAACACACACACACACACACACACTGATTATTTCATGTGGTAACTAATCATAAAGAACTTCTTACACACTAAATGAGAACTATTCAGTCCTCAGCACACTGAGTCCCTATGAATTCTGCGATAGATGGACCCGGGCTTCACATTTTGGCAGCCAGCTCTCAGAGCAGTCACTGATATGATGTACAGCTGCTCTTAATACACTGACTGGCTCTCATATATGTAATGGAGCAAATTAATGCAGTGGTTTCAGACACACACTCAGAATTGAAAACCAGTTTAATCAACCTTTGTCTAGCTGTGTCATTTTTCTTCTCTCTCTCTCTCTCTCTCTCTCTCTCTCTCTCTCTCTCTCTCTCTCTCTCTCTCTCTCTCTCTCTCTCTCTCGCTCTTGGCATTGAGGAAAAATGGTGACACTAAGAGTGTGTGTGCGTGTGTGGACAGGTCTTGGATATCCGGGAAGAGCTCTCTCCTTTCTTTTTTGCTGCCTGGAAATAATTTCATTAGGTTGAGGCTTAACGCTCATCTTTGGCAGCAAATGCAGGAATTATTTTCTACTCCTATTTTTCAAAGCATCATGTTTCATTATTGATAGGAAAGTGTTGAGTTCAAAGCTGAATCCAGATTGAATTTTTCTTTTCTCAGGTCCCAAAGTCCCCCGAGTTCCATCTTAATACCCACGATTTTCCACGCCAACTTTTAGAGTGGAATAGATTATTATCAGTGAGAAAAGAGGATAAATCCTTCATAAAGCAGCAGTTTTCTTGTAATCAGGACCCTTTGAAAGAGAAAGGGCTGAGGTCTCAATCAGAGGATTAAAAGGGTTGGTTTTTTCTTCAAGTGACCCAGAGCAGATCAGCTGAGCATTTGAGGGGGACAGGAATGACATGCTGCTTCTCATTCTTCATTCCTCTCATTCAGCAAGCATTCATCATAATCTCTTTCAGCTCTGTCACATACATCTCAGTTATCACTCTAAACCCCCAGCTGCACTGCTCCTCTCATTTATTTGTCTCCTTCCTTTTACTTTCAGTGTGACAGGAAACGCATCCAACTTGTGGTTGATGCCTCTCTAACAGCTTCACCCAGCCTACAAAACCTAGCCAGCCTGGTGTGTGACACGCTAATAGTGTGCAGTGCTGTGACCCCTGCGGTGCTGCCATGTTATTAGTGTCTTGTCGTTAGCGTGTTGGTGCCTTTGCTCCATCTGCTGACCCTCCCCCTCCTCTACAGGGTTTATCTGGGATATCTTCCCAATGACCTCCATGGCAGAATCCCTGCCTGTTGCCACTTGATGGCTGCAATCTGCAAGATGACAAATCTGGTTATCTGAAGGACATTCTTACATCAGCACTATGTGATCTTATCTGTCATTTTCTCTAACACACACACACACAAGCACGCACGCACGCACACACACACACACACAAACATGCATGCACACACACACACGAATGCACGCACGCATGCACACACAAAACTATGCATGCACGCACACACACATAAACATGCATGCACGCACACACATACACAAAAGTATGCACGCACGCACGCACGCACGCACGCACGCACACACACACACATAAACATGCATACACGCGCACACACACACACACACACACACACACAAACATGCATGCACACACACACACGAATGCACGCACGCATGCACACACAAAACTATGCATGCACGCACACACACATAAACATGCATGCACGCACACACATACACAAAAGTATGCACGCACGCACGCACGCACGCACGCACGCACACACACACACATAAACATGCATACACGCGCACACACACACACACACACACACACAAAAGTATGCATGCACGTACACACACACACACACACATAAACATGCATGCACGCACACACACGCACACAAACGTAAACATGCATGCACGCACACACACACACACAAACGTATGCATGCACGCACACACACTCACACACAAACATGCATGCACACACACACACACAAAAGTATGCATGCACGCACACAAACACACACACATAAACATGCATGTACGCACACACACACACAAACATGCATGCACGCGCACACACACACACACGCACACGCACAGTCCAAGGTAGTTGTGAACTAACAAAGTGTGCCAGGTTGAAAACAAACAGGTAAAAATTACAGTGCAAAGATTTTCTGTGGACAAAAACAAGCAAAAGTGTCAAACACACTTAACTAATAATTCTCGTTTGCTATCAGTGAATTTATTTCTGATGATTCCCAGAAATGGTCTGGCATCTGTATACAGGTCTGCTTCAGCCTTATGCCACCCCTTGTTCCCTCTGGTCAGCTGCTGCTCTTGGTCCCTAAATCACTGCTGAAACTTTGAGGAGCCCAACCGAGCATTCTCAGTGATAATGATTAATGACCCGCACTTGTGTAGCGCCTTTCAGTCAGAGGACTCCAAATCGCTTTACACTACAGTGTATCATTCATCCATTCACACACACATTCATACGCTGGTGGTGATGAGCTACAATGTAGCCACAGCTGCCCTGGAGCACACTGATAGAGGCGAGGCTGCTGAGCACAGGCACAACCGGTCCCTCCGACCACCACCAGCAGGCACAGTGGGTTAAGTGTCTTGCACAAGGACACAACAGCAGCATTCTCTACTGGGAAAAGGGATCGAACCCGCAACCTTCCGATTACTGGACAACCCGCTCTACCTCCTGAGCTACTGCTGTCCTAAGTTGTGCCCAAAGCTGTGGAATGATCTTCCTCTGATGTTAGGTATTCTTCAGTTTTGGTCTTCAAATCCAGGCTGAAAATTCACTTTTATTTATTGGCATTTAATTCAGTATCTGACTTTCATACTTTACGTTTTTTTTTTTCATTTCATTGTAATTATTGTACTATTTATATTTGTGCTGTACAGCACTTGGGTTGGCCACGTTGTTTTTAAAATGCTATATAAATATGGTAAACTATGGTATGGTCAGTGTGGGGTTCCCTGGTAGGGCTGCTGCCATCCCAAAATGAACCAGGATCAGTGGAATGAGCTGATTGACCTTGTACTAAATCCCTGTCAGTTCTTCGTGGAAAACCGTTATTGTTCCACTTGTCCCTCTTGTGGTATTTCTTCCTAATGAAGAATGTCCGTATAGGTCTGAAGAGGCTTGTCTATGGTGCAGATGAATAGCATCGCTCTCACTGAGAAACGCTAAAGTGGAATAGGAGGTAGAATGGCTTTGAGAAAAATGGGAAGAAGAGTGCGTGATGAGTGGAAAGATCCTTTAGTGTGAAACTGAGTGGAAAGTTGAAGGGTATAAATTTAGAAAAATGAAAAGTAGTCAAAAAGATGAGAGGCGAGGGTTGAAGTGTGTGGAAAGAGTGGAGGACTGAAAGAGAATGAGGAGGTAAAGGTTTAGGCAAGCTTGTATCCATTTATTTTTAACTTACACATAGTAAAGCTAAGGTTTCAATGAAATCTACCTTTTAAAGATTCTGGGCAGACCTACAGTATGCACACAGCTCCTTGTGCCAGTGTTGTTCTCTCTCCTCTGCAGGAGTCGGCCGAGAACCGTCAACTCCTCAGAAGAGTTTCCTCTAGGCTTCTGGGAAGATGGGTAGAGGGGGAGCTACGGCAAGGGAGATGGGACAAAGGGCAACGTGTGGGCCATGGATGAGCCATCAACTGTTGGTCGATCAGTGTCTTTGGTGCCTTGCATCCAGCCAGCGAGTTTACATCACTACTAGAAAGCCGTTGATTCAGCGTTCTATCTTGTTTTTATTGTGTTTTCCTTTTTTTTAATAGTTTTAATGGATTTTTATTGGGCTCTGACTTTTGGTGATTTTATTGTGATATTACTTTGTATTTGTATGACGTGTGTGAAAGGAGGATGTTGGTGACGCTGTCCTCCATCTTGGAAAGTTAAAGTTAAAGTCCCAAGTCATCATTACACACTGGTGAAATTACATCTCCGCATTTGACCCATCCCCGAGGGGAGCGGTGAGCTGCAGCTGTAGCCGCGCTTGGGAAATATTTGGTGGTTTAACCCTCCAATCCAACCCCTTAGTGCTAAGTGTCAAGCGAGGAGGCATTGGGTCCCATTTTTTCAAAGTCTTTGGTATGACCCGACCGGGAATTGAGCCCTGATCTCCCAGTCCCGGGGCAGACACTCATACCACTAGGCCACCTAAACTGGAAAACCCCTCCCACCCACTGTATTCCACTGTGGAGGCCATGGACAGCTCCTTTAGTGGCAGACTGAGACATCCCAGATGTAAAACAGAATGCTACCGTAGGTCATTCATTCCCACTGCAGTAAGAGAACACCACAGTTTAACTGTTACTGGCATTATCCTGTTACACGCTAACATCAGAGCTATATTCAGTATGTGTTCAATACCAGATGTACATTAGTGTGTCTGTGTCCCTTATGCTGCGTATTCTTGGAAACCCAATTTTCTATTTTTATTCATTGTTTTTAGTGGTTTGAAGGTTACAATAATAGCTTACTGTTCATGTGTGTTTCACTGTACTTTATTATCTTTCTTCTCTCTCTAAGTGTATGGGCTGCTGTAACGAGTGAATTTCCCCACTGTGGGATTAATAAAGTCTATTCTATTCTAATTATTCCTTTCTTATTACTTACATCCTTACTTATATAATTAGATTATTTGACCATAGTTTATCTCATAGTGTGCTGCTTCTTATTTTAATTAATTCAGTTTTTGTCTTATTTTTGTTATTTCATATTGTTTTACAGAAGCTGTTTTGACACGTCTCATATCATCAAGTCACCTAATTTTTGTGCTTATTTTTGTAACAGCTATGTTGTATCTAGAACTTGCTTATATTAGTTTAGAACAGCCTACATATTTTTATCTCTTCTTACTATTGTGAACCCTTTAATTCAGATGTAATTCATTGAGTTCTTGACACCTACAAGTAAACTGGGATAGGCATGAGTAAGCACTAGCTTCAGTCTATTCTGATTTCGATATGATAACAGGATGAAACTGTTACTGCTGTAAATGCACAAGAGTTTAAAATGTACATTGAAATAAACCATTCATTCATGCATTCATTCATTCATTTAAATATGAGGACAACCACCACAATCCTGCACCTCTACAGACACCACCCACGATGACCACAATATGATTTGTTGGTTCATAATAACTTATTTCCAGTGACAAAACCCTTAACATTCCAGTGGCCCGCCCACGGGCCCGCATCAACTTCCTGTTCTACTCCAAGCACTACCGCAACACCATTCAGGTACACATATAAAAGTTATACATCATTGGAAAGCTAAGAATCTTGAGATTCCAATGATGAACGCCAATCAAGCACAAAATCATAGCTGTAGACACAGTAAACACGTTTTTCAAACCACTCGCAAATGCAAAATTATTATAATCTTACCTTTGATTCTTTATAAGATCTACAGAATGCAGCTATCTTGAACAAAAACGATTTTTTTGTACCCAAAAGGGTCCAATAAAAGTACTCCAGTAAAATAGTTAGTCCACAAGTCTTATGTCCACAATCCATCATAATGTGCTGCTGAAAGCCTTCGAATATTCCTTCAAATAAATCCGTTTTTCATTTTGTTTTGTTCACATCGTCTGCTAGCTTCTTCCTATTAGCGTCAAACATTTACTCAACCAAACATGATGGGTAAGCTTTTGATTGACATCTTACTTCATCCAATAGGAGATGGTTTACCCCCGCTGCAAATGCAGAATCTCTTCCTATTGGCCGATGACTAAAAAGCCCCTCCCTCTATTGTGATGCTTGTAGCTCGAGCCTGTCACGAAGCAGTTTGTTGGTGAGTCAACCATCAGATAGCCAATGAAATTCAGAAAATAATGGTATCTTACATGTGGGTGTCGGGTCTACCAAACAAATGCAAAATTTGAGCGCAAAGAAACCTTTTCACAGCAGCAGTTTTGAAAGTTACACATCTCTACCTGATGACTACATACACCAGTGTGTGCCTCCTTTACTCATTGTAAGTAACACTGAGAATGGAACTAGATGTGAGATAGTACAGTCCTGTGTGTAACCTTTCATTAGAGCCCAAGATCACGATTCTATGTTGAAGCATTCAAATATAAAAGACTTATTCCCTACGTATGAGACAGTGGTCTCCAAATGGCACACCTTTTGAACACTTTTGACACGCCGGGACTTATCTTATAAAAACATGTGCCAAATGCTCATTTTTAGGTTTATTACTGTAACATTTGGTTTGGGACAAAGTAAGACTTCAGCCTATAGACACATAGTGTTTTCCAGTCCATGTCACATTGCTAATGTCATTTTTATGCATTTATTAAAAAAAAAAAATTAATAGGCGGCCATAATTATTATTATTATTTTTTGTGATTTATAGCTCTTATTACTCTATGACAGTATCACTTACACAAATGTTGACTGTTGTAGGGAAAACCTCTGAGTGTTTACTTTTAAAAGAAACCTCAACCACGTTTCTGGTGCAAACGGTTCAAGAACAGCTTTAATTCAAATTCGGGGAGTGCTTTTATAAAGCCTCTTGGGCAGAAATTGCAGAAATGTTAAGGGGTTAAAAACACTAATAATGATGATACAGTATATTAGCAGCACCAAGATAAATGGATTTCCTGTCTGCTCTGAAGGTTATTGGAGATATGTTTTTGTACAAAAACAAATATGTTAAATTTGATCAGATTGTGTATTTTTAAAAGCCAGAATTTCTTTCCTGTATTTATACTTTTAAAAGTACCTCAAAATATAAATGAACATCAGATAACAAAACAACTACATTTTTCTAAAGAAAATATAGAATAATCTGTAACCATGTCCAAACTACAATTTAGGAGACATGCTTGTATGGTAGATTATGAAGGGCTGCACAGTGGCGCGCGCTGTTGCCTTGCAGCAAGTAGGTCGTGGGTTCGCATCCCGGCCTGGGGTCTCTCTGCATGGAGTTTGCATGTTCTCCTTGTGCACGCGTGGGCTCTCTCCAGGTACTCCGGCTTCTTCCAAAAATATGACTGTCAGGTTGATTGGCCTCTCTAAATTGTCCTTAGGCGTGAGTGGTTGATTGTCCTGTGTGTCTCTGTGTTGCCCTGCGATGGACTGGCACCCTGTCCCGGGTGTACCCTGCCTGCACACCCACTGACTGCTGGAGATAGGCACCAGCCCCCCGCGACCCTGCATGGATAAGCGGGTATAGACGATGGATGGGTAGATTATGAAGATGTCACTTCTACCTATAAAATTTAATTCATCATTTATTTCTGTCAAACGCTAAGTCAAAACAGTTTATTCACACATCAAGTCAAAATAAACTCAAATTAAAAGTTTTGATAGATTTGATGTAAGCTATTTTAAACTACTGATAAATCCAAACACTAATAGTAAAGTATTTTTAACAACCAAATGAAAAAAAGGACCTTTACACATCACATCTCGTTTGTCAAGCATAAAGAGGAAAGTGTCACACATGCAGAGAAAAATGTCAGTAATACCAGACTTGACACGATGTGAAGGCAGGCAAGTGAGAGAGGAGAAACATGGAGGAGGGAGGAAACAAAATAAGCCATTGTGATCATCTTAAATGCTCTTGGAACATCATGAGCTTTCCAAATGGACTGTATCTTCCAGTCGCTGCAGTAAGGGTTATGATTTTCCCTTTGGGGGGTTGAGACGTGCAAAAACCACCTGGGGTGAGAAGTCTAACCAGCTATCAGATTCATTCTGTAGTTCTTCCTGTCATATTCTTTACCTCTGTTTCTCTTTATCACATTGGTTTGCTCTAATTGGGGTCAAATGGACAAATTTATTATATTATTTCAGTTGACAGGAAAAGAAAAAGGTTTTTAAAGTCCTACAAATCCTTCCTGAATTTATCCTTATAGCTAACACAAGGACTAGTTTCTGACATGCTAAGGACATATTTTTATTCATACATAATTTTTTCTCATCCTCCTGGTTTTCCACCTTTTCTCATTAGCTTTCTTCATGGTTTCTGCAGGGAAGTAAAAGGAGTTAAGTGGCCGCTTTGCAATTGGAAGGTCGCAGGTTCGCGTCCTGCTCATTCTGTCGCTGTTGTTGTGTCGTTGGGCAAGACACTTAACCCGCCTTTCCTGCTGGTGGTGGTTGCAGAGATCGGTGGCACCAGAGCTCGGCAGCCTCACCTCTGTCAGTGCGCCCCAGGGCAGCTGTAGCTACATTGTAGCTCATCCCTACCAGCGTGTGAATGGGTGGATGACTGATTGTGTTGTGAAGCATCTTGGGGGGTTGTAGAACCCTGAGAAGGAACTATACTAATACAGGCCATTTATCATTTACCATAGAAGATTAAATTAGTTCTAATTAGGAAAGGCAATAAATAACAAACAAATGTGACTTGGTGATACATTTTCCATCACCCCTTCAATATAGTAACTTTTCCATTTATTTTTTTTGTTTCAAGTTCATTTAACAAAACATTTTGTACAAGTGAAACTCGAAAAATTGGAACTCGAAAGCAAAATGTGGTGGGCCATGTCTGGTCCAAAATGCCAGAGACGATAGTAACTGCTCCTGGTAGTTACTATTTGGTTAGTTACCCTGAGAGAAAAAAATACCAAGTTTTTTTAAGTGGGTTTGGATCTTTTCTGATGTGTGTGATGATTTAGTGAAGAGTGTCAAACGTATTACTTCAAATAAGTGGGGTAATGTTTTATCCTGGATAATGGATGGGTCATCGTCATGGGTCTGTGCTGCACATCAACCCCTCCCCCTAAAACAAGCCGTTGTTTGATGTTGTAGCTAAACATATTTTAAAGACAGTGAAAATGGTGGTAAAAGGTTTTAAATTCAACTCAAGGAATTTTGCATAAACCCTGTTCTTTCTGCAAACACACATCGTGGCAACTGACCATTGTTATGTACAAGGTGTGGTTGGTGTACTGTGGATGACACGTTTTCTTATTAACTAAAGTCTGGCTTATCCTGCCTTTGCAGCAAAAGGAGAGGGAGGCCTGAGCCTTTTGTTGCCAGACTCCCTGGAAGGACAGGGTAGAAGAACGGTAGGCTGCAGAGGGATGGATGGGAGGCAGAAAGCAGAGAGATAAATCCTAACAGGGGAACATCTCTATTGACAGCATGAGGAATGGAAAATGATTTATCGTCCACATGTTTGTGAGTGCATCCTTGTCTGTTTTTTTTTTTTTTGCTTAATCTCCTAAATACACGCTCTTCCCTGGGACTCTGTTTACTCCAACCAAAGTCATTCAAACACAAACCCTTACTGCATGAATAGATTTGTGCAGAACTAAAGGCCTTTAGGCATTCAAATCATTAGAGAGCATCAAGAGACATTCTCTAAAAACCTTATGAGGACGATGGGATACGTAAGTTTGGGCAGCCTTGTTAATCTTCATGATTTTCCTGTATAAATCGTTGGTTGTTACAATAAAAAAATCAGTTAAATATATCATATAGAAGACACACACACACAATGATATTTGAGAAGTGAAACAAAGTTTCTAGGATTTACAGAAAGTGTGCAATAATTGTTTAAACAAAATTAGGCAGGTGCATACATTTGGGCACTGTTGTCATTTTGATTATTATTATTGATTATTGTGATTGTTAAAGCAGCAATAGCAAATCTACAGAACTAGCTAGCTTTTAAACACAAACATGGTCATGGAACACTCACCCCTCCAGTGGGGTATCATCCCTGGGACACGTCCAGCTGGAAGCGAGATAGAGCTAAACACCAGTCACCGTTTTCTAGGTCCAAACGTCTTTTGTTGTCCGTGACTTCAAATGGTGTTTTTCTTTTTGCGACTCAGGTAGTTTGTCCTAAAGTTGAAGTGGTAGCAGCCGGCTGTTTCTCCTTCTCTGATATTATTGAGTGGAGAACCTCTCACACCAGTGGTGTTCTGTTGATAAATATGCAAGTGCTTAACTCATTCACTGCCAGCCGTTTTCTGATCAGAAAGCCCCTGACTGCCAGCGTTTTTGAGCGTTTTTACTGTTTTTTGAAGAGTCACAGAAAGTTGTGCTCTATGATCATATAAACCCCAAAACTACCAAAAGAAAGAGTAGACTCACTTCTTACATCAGGAAGAATCGCCGTATTTCCAGCATTATCCGTTCGTTCACAATCTGGTGCCCAACCGCCGCTCCAGAAGCATTTCTGGTTCGGCGCATCGTTTTTTTCACAGCAGCGGCCCAAAATAAACTCGTAATCCATTGATTTCCTGCTTCCTGATCAGGTGATGTGTGACATACACGGATGAAGATCCGCTTTAGACACGTGATGTTTGTTCTCAAGGTGCGGGGGCTCGCTCCGACGCCCACCCTGTATAAAAAGCGAAATGACGACTATAGTCGTCTTTGGCAGCGAGCGGTTTAGACGACTTTACTCGTCAATGGCAGGGAATGAGTTAATGAGTGGAGAACCCAGGAAATACGGAAGAGTGGTTGTTCGGTGAGCTCGACAACCTAATGGTCCAATAGTTACTTACTTTCGGTCCGAGCCGTGTTATTGGTGGAGATTTTTTAGACAAATTCGAGAGAACCACTTTATTATTTTCTAATCTCCACAAAATATTCATAGCTATACTATGTTAGAACATTCTTAAGAGGCGCGGAAAAAATGTTTTTAGCTAATTTGTTTACCAGATTTGCCATTGTAGTTTTAAAGGGCGAGTAACACCATGGGTGGAGACGTATCTCAAGCAGACTTCTGTTAGAAAAATACCTGGGAAAATGCGTCACCTGGAGGACCGAGAGAGTGGCACTGAGACAATGATTGACAGCACCCCCCTCAACCCCCTGCGTGCGCTCTAAGAGTTTCTCAGTTGGAAAAACGAGTCATTAACAAGGGTGCACACACTAACGTGTGCACACAAGCACACAAACGAAGCAGACTTACCGCTCAGGAGAACAAGCAGACAGAGCAGCTGCAGACTTGAAGATTTCCTGTCCACCGCAATCATTAGAAAATAAGGAGGAAGTTTTTTCAAGGAGGCGAGCGGCTCTGAGCCCTAACGTGTCATATCGGCACACTGTAAATGGTAATATTCAAATTAATTAAATATTATAAGTACCGCAAACTTGATTTTCATCAACCTGTTATGAACACTAATTTTAAATAAGTAAGTTGTAATGTTGAGGTTGGGAAACTGCTTAACTTGATTTTTCATAGTTGAGTCAAATTAGAAAAAATAATTTCTTTTACCCAGTGTGCTTTGCGCGTTCTTTCAGGCATGCGCACTTCTGCCTCGTCTACTTGGCGCTTTCCTGAAACCGGATCGTTCCAGTTTAACCCACGGATTTTCACATTTTTCAATCATTGCCTGCTTTGTGGGATTACTCGATTTTAGCACACGGATTTGGTAAGTACAGATTTTACTGTTTTTAACCGTCGAGTTGTCTTGTGTAGTATTGTGTGCCAGGGATTTGCTGGTTAAACCAAATTCAAACAGCCCCCTTTGTAAGCATGACCGTTAGTTACTTTAGCACTTTTAAAAACAAGTGTAGAGAACACATTATCAGGGTTCGTACGGTCATGAAAAACCTGGAAATGTTATGGAATTTGAAAATCAAATTTCCAGGTCTTGGAAAAGTTATGGAATACTACAGGTCCTTGAAAAGTTTTGGAATTTTGCTATATATAGGGTGACCATGCGTGGTATTTTCCCCGGACATGTCCACTCTCTGTCCGGCGGTGCGTCCGGGGGAAGGGGCGGTTCCTATATTGGTGAAAGTGTCGGGTTTTCATCCAGGAGAAGGTTTCATATTACGGGGGAGCTGGAAGCCCTCAACCCACTCGGAGAGCCCGAAAAAAGATCCTGTTTCTACCAATATTACGTTATTTATATGGAGCCTAGCACGGATTCTTTTGAGCAGAGAGGCAGCGGCAGAGCGCTGATTGTTGCGCTCCGCAGGCAGCTGCGCACGGCCACAGTAACATTCTCAAAGTCACGCCACCAAAAATATAATTAACACGCGATCGTTAATGTCCACTAATATTATGTGGAACTTTCTGTCTTTTATTTGTGCATGGCGCGATCCGCTGCTGCGGAGCTCCGTGCTACGGTGAATTTACCTCGCGGCTGCGCGCCATGCACTCTCGCTATTTTTCAGCCGGTCGTTCCCTTTGATGTGCTTATAGCTCAAAACACGAGGTGAGAAAAGAAGCAGGTAGCAGATTTTCTGGAGGACTGAGAGGAGATGCAGAAGATCAGAGACAGACAGGACAGGAAGATAGTCAAATAAAAAACAAGAAAACAGCACAGCTGGAAAGGACTAAATAATTATTATACAAAATTTTGTGGAAGTTCACTACAACATATATGTTTTATATGTTTTTATTTATTTATAAATGCCACTATAATTATTGCTGTCAGTTTTTGCAAGATATTGGCTGGGTATTTGGGTAGGCTTAAATAAGTTAAACCTCAGGCTTTAGCCTTTAGGTCAGAAACTATGAGCAAGTGTATTGGCCTTTTTATACTAGGAATCAGGAGTTGTTTTTGAGACTGTAGAAACTTTGAGCATTTGAAAGAAAAGGAGGTTAAAGGTTCTGTGTCCTGCAATTTACAGCTTTCAGCATCTCTGGGATAGACACATATATGATAAAATATCCACTTTCAAATTCTTAAATTTGCTACTTTCTTAATGGAATAATGGTTAGCTTAATTTTGCTGTCCATCTCCCTCCTACCCCTCTCCATTTTTCAGGTTTTTGCTGAGTTTAATCGCATTGCTAGTAGGAATCTTGAAGGAGACTTCTATGAAGCCCTAGACAAACACACCCCACGATTCATTGAGCTTTTCAAGTCCAAAAAAGGAACTACAGGACAAAAACGGACAGACTTGATGCAGCACATCAACTGGGTGGTAAGGGTTCTGTTGTGTGCGTGTTTGTTTGTTTTGACTAATTTACACACCAGCATAATGGGTGTTGGTGTTGTCCCTTAAGCCTAATTTATACTTCTCCGTTTTTGTCAGTACGGACGGACTCAACGCAATGATCCGTCGTCGCAAGAGCTCTGCAGCAGGCCTGCAAGGACGGACGGAGTTGAGCTCTCTTTTCTAAACATCCGTCCAACGAGACGGAGCGCGCAAGCTTGTGATTGGCCAGAACGCCGCTTCTTTAAATACGTCATCAGCACCACCATTGCTGCCTCAAAACATAAAAAGAGAGCCGAAGATATCTAGCGGCAGACACAGAGCAGCTTGAAGAATACCTCGCGGTAAAACTTTGAAAATATGAACATTTATTCACCCATGACTGGAGGAGAATAAAGATGCGCAGCAAGTGTTTTATTCGTGGACGGAAACCTGGTGTAGAGGTGGCGAGCGCATAAAGAGGTGGAGGAGAATGAGGGACAATTTTGTCCGTGTTAAAAAGTTTCTTAAATGCAAAAAAGCACAATATAAACTGCAAATATAAACTGTAAATGCACTATCTTGGACCAGATACATGACAGGATACCCCAGAAAAGCGCTACGCCCTCTGTTGTCCTGGCGGGGAACTGCTTTGCAGCACTCTCCAGGTGACGGAGAAGTTCGAGAGCAAAACGGTTCCGTCAATGCGTGCGTGTCTCTGCCTCGGGGAGCTGACGGAGAAGTATAAACTAGGCTTTAGGCCTGTGTCACATACCATTCGCACCTCCTGCTTTGTTGCTGCCGCTTGCTGCTGTGGAGAGCAAGCAAGACAGAAATACTTTTCTGTGATTGTACCAACAATTTGTATCCATAAATACCCTAATTTTATTACTTAAACAATATAATCATGTTTTTTTAAAATCCTTTCACACACCACTTTGAGAGAAACATAAAATCTGTTCGCTGAGTAGTCCACAACAGTCTGTCGTTTTTAGTAAAAAGAAAGTACAACTATATGGTAATTTCAAGTGAGTTTTTTCTGTTTACTGCTTGCACTGGGGAATTGCATTTGAAATTTGACTCAAATTTTGAGTTTGTATTAGCACAAATAAAATGTTAACAGGGTAAGTGGGATGTTTATAATGAGGGATTTAGATATCAATTATAATAATACAACCTAATCCCAGTCTCTGATATAAGCCTGCCGTATTACAGTACAGAACACTGTATCAACACATATTTCCCCCATCCCTCAAAATACTGCAGAGTTCTTAACTTATGTCTGTTCTTTCTGTATTTTTAGTCTCCAGATGTGACGGCACTTCGCTCTGTTGTCCTAAAAGGCCTTCCTGTTCTACTTTGTGAGGACTTCAGTGATGTCTACAAGACTTGCTTTGTAAGTTACATATTTAAAGGACACATAGCAATCTCAATTCATTGACTATTTATGTTTTCAGTTGATCAGAATCAGGTGGATTCTGATTTAATAAATTAGCAAAATCCCCAGTAAATAGGGTTTGTAGTACATAAAGTAATTCAATTAAGGATTTAAATGATATTATATCACACTTTGAAAAGGCTCCAGTCTAAAATGAAATGTGAATGAATTTGGGGATGCATCAGATGATTTTTTTTCTCCAAAAGAATGCGACATTGAAAAGCCGCTTGTGTGTGCTTCTTTTACAGGACACAGGAAAGGAGGAGGTCCTCGCCTCAGTGACAGTTGGGGTGCTGACTGTTGTCACAACTTCAGCCCATCTCCACTTCCATCGTAACTGAGGGAAGTACTGTCATGGACAATGTTCGAGACTTTCCACAGGCAGTCTGTCTCATATTTGTGCTTATGTATGCCCTTCACTTAGATTACCCTAAATGCATGGCAAACACGTTCAGATTCATTCAAGTAGTCATGCTTGGATTGGGAAACAAAAACCCTCCCTCCAAAACTGCTGACTTTGAAAAACAAGTTACTGATGTAGGCTAGTTATTACAGTACCAAAACTCAAAGTCTTTGTAAGAATATTTTTCTTTTTTTCTAGTCATAATGTCGAATTTCTAAACAAAAATGTCATTAGACTTAAAATAAGTTACATAAACTCTAAAAAGTAACTTGTCTTTTCACTTAATTTAAGCAAAATATGTTTTTTAAATTTAGCTTGAAAATTTGTTGAAAACAATTTTTTTGTAACAAGTAACAAATTCTTGTTCCCTGGACGAGTGCAAGTACTCATTTCAAGTGAAAATTTGTTTGCAAAAGTTATTTTACTCTATAAACAATAGAAAAAGCTTTTAGTCTTTGAGTGACTTTTCTTTTTTTAAGATTAATGACATATATAACTTAGACAGTTTGACCTCAATTAAGACAAATATTCTCTGTAAGACTGAGAAAAACAGGGTGACTTGTTTACTGTTCTATTATAATGATCAAGTAAAATTTGAACTGTATTTCAATCGTATTGCTAGTGCATGTGTTGTTATGTTTCAGGTTGTTACTTTGCACCTTAAAAGTAAAAGCACTTGTAACCCTAAGCTACAGAACTAAAAGTGAATATCTCAGAAAGATTATCTGAGAGAACTTTGTATATTTTTATTTCCTGCCCAGAGCTGTGACATGTTTTCAGATCAGTACGTTTTAGTTACATTGTTTGAGTAAATGTTTAGTACAGACTTCAAACTGGCTGGTCCAAGAAGTTGTTTTCTGTCTAATTGCCTCATCTTTGACGTTACAGCTAGGCACATCTGGATTGAATAGTTGACAAATAATCTAAAATAGAATATAGAAGAGCTGCTTTCATCTCAGAAGGTAATGAAGCTGGGCATAATGCTCATTGCCATGGCTTGTAAATGTATAATAAAAATGTTACACTACTTAAAATTTTCAATACAATGTTAAGTAGGTTTGTAATCAAAATGCTGATTGTTCACTTCATACTGAGCATTAACAAAAAACTCATGTTAGAGTGATGGTGCTGCTGTGACAAGTGAATTTCCCCACTGTGGGATCAATAAAGTTTATTCTATTCCATTAAATGTGTTGTTGAGTATTTTAAAATGAAGTTTTAAAATGTTTAGTTAATCCATTGAGTGTTCACCATTTTTGTATTTTTTGGGGTTATTATTGTTAGATAATGTGTTTTAAATTAAATTAGTATGTTTTTTTTATTTATTGTAGAATGATTTTAAGGTTAAAAAAAACACAAGTTGAGAATTAAGCTATCATTTGAGTACTGGAAGCTCAAAAATAAGTAACTGCAATCTAGTTTATTGAAGTAAATTTGAGTACTGCAAACTCAAAATGAAAAATTAATTAGAATACAGTTATTTATGTAGATTTGAGTACTGCTAACTTGAAATTATAAAGTAATTAGAATACAGTTAATTTGTTAAATTTAAGTACTGCTAACTTGAAATTATCAAGTAATTAGAATACAGTTATTTTGGTAAATTTGAGTACTGCTAACTTGAAATTATCAAGTTGTTAGAATACAGTTATTTTGGTAAATTTGAGTACTGCTAACTCAAAAAAAAAAAGCTAATCCAATCTAATTAATCTACATAAGCAACAATTGCTTTTTTTAAGGCAGCAAGTTTGCATATTTTTTTTAAGTAAAGTCAACTTATTATATTTTACAGTGTAGTTTGGAAAGGTTTTAAAATATTTCTCCTTCCAGCAGCTGAGTTGTGCTGTCCCATATATGGTCATGCCGTTCCNGAGGGGAGCGGGGGACGCTGGTGCGCACCTAGATTACATATATCACGTGACTGGGAAAGCAAAGTTTTTCAACACGTCTGACCAGAAAACTTCGCCACTTGGTCGTGAATGTTTCCATATACGCCGGGTAGCTCGCTCCTGTAGCATGCGGCGAACCATGGCAGCTCGCCTCCTACGGTACCGTCTCCTGGAAGCGCGACGGAGCGCATCACAGCGCTTCCGTGATTCCTTTATTAACCATTGAGCTTCATCATCCAGGTGACCAGGTCTCTTATGCGTCCTCGTGTGTGCAGAATTGTGCTTAACGTAAATCAGTGAGAGGAATTCTATCACATACTAGCTTTGTTTGGGGAGATGACGCATGTACGCCCGCTGCATTATGCAATATCTGGGTACCCCCCTCCCCCGCAGACATCTGGAACTTTTCCCTGCTGTGTGAAGGCAGCCGAAAGGACAAGTTCCGGTGCAAACGTGGTGTGTCTGAAAACACAGTTCTGGTTAAAGACCAGACTGAATTGTCCACACATATTCCAGAATGTCAATCTGAAAAGGGCTCAGGTGACGGAGAAGTTCGAGAGCAAAACGGTTCCGTCAATGCGTGCGTGTCTCTGCCTCGGGGAGCTCATGGAGAAGCATAAACTAGGCTTTAGGCCTGTGTCACATACCATTCGCACCACCTGCTTTGTTGCTGCCGCTTGCTGCTGTGGAGAGCAAGCAAGACAGAAATACTTTTCTGTGATTGTACCAACAATATGTATCCATAAACACACTAACTTAATCACTTAAACAATATAATCATGTTTTTTTAAATCCTTTCACACACCACTTTGAGAGAAACATAAAATCTGTTCGCTGAGTAGTCCACAACAGTCTGTCGTTTTTAGTAAAAAGAAAGTACAACTATATGGTAATTTCAAGTGAGTTTTTTCTGTTTACTGCTTGCACTGGGGAATTGCATTTGAAATTTGACTCAAATTTTGAGTTTGTATTAGCACAAATAAAATGTTAACAGGGTAAGTGGGATGTTTATAATGAGGGATTTAGATATCAATTATAATAATACAACCTAATCCCAGTCTCTGATATAAGCCTGCTGTATTACAGTACAGAACACTGTATCAACACATATTTCCCCCATCCCTCAAAATACTGCAGAGTTCTTAACTTATGTCTGTTCTTTCTGTATTTTTAGTCTCCAGATGTGACGGCACTTCGCTCTGTTGTCCTAAAAGGCCTTCCTGTTCTACTTTGTGAGGACTTCAGTGATGTCTACAAGACTTGCTTTGTAAGTTACATATTTAAAGGACACAGCAATCTCAATTCATTGACTATGTTTTCAGTTGATCAGAATCAGGTGGATTCTGATTTAATAAATTAGCAAAATCCCTAGTAAATAGGGTTTGTAGTACATAAAGTAATTCAATTAAGGATTTAAATGATATTATATCACACTTTGAAAAGGCTCCAGTCTAAAATGAAATGTGAATGAATTTGGGGATGCATCAGATGATTTTTTTCTCCAAAAGAATGCGACATTGAAAAGCCGCTTGTGTGTGCTTCTTTTACAGGACACAGGAAAGGAGGAGGTCCTCGCCTCAGTGACAGTTGGGGTGCTGACTGTTGTCAACAAAGATGCTCAGCAGCAAGGACTAAACACAGCACACCTTCAGCCCATCTCCACTTCCATCGTAACTGAGGGAAGTACTGTCATGGACAATGTTCGAGACTTTCCACAGGCAGTCTGTCTCATATTTGTGCTTATGTATGCCCTTCACTTAGATTACCCGAAATGCATGGCAAACACGTTCAGATTCATTCAAGCAGTCATGCTTGGATTGGGAAACAAAAACCCTCCCTCCAAAACTGCTGACTTTGAAAAACAAGTTACTGATGTAGGCTAGTTGTTACAGTACCAAAACTCAAAGTCTTTGTAAGAATATTTTTCTTTTTTTCTAGTCATAATGTCGAATTTCTAAACAAAAATGTCATTAGACTTAAAATAAGTTACATAAACTCTAAAAAGTAACTTATCTTTTCACTTAATTTAAGCAAAATATGTTTTTTAAATTTAGCTTGAAAATTTGTTGAAAACAATTTTTTTGTAACAAGTAACAAATTCTTGTTCCCTGGACGAGTGCAAGTACTCATTTCAAGTGAATGTTTGCAAAAGTTAATTTATTCTATAAACAATAGAAAAGCTTTTAGTCTTTGAGTGACTTTTCTTTTTTTAAGATTAATGACATATATGACTTAGACAGTTTGACCTCAATTAAGACAAATATTCGCTGTAAGACTGAGAAAAACACGGTGACATGTTTACTGTTCTATTAAAATGTTCAAGTAAAATTTGAACTGTATTTCAATCGTATTGCTAGTGCATGTGTTATGTTTCAGGTTGTTACTTTGCACCTTAAAAGTAAAAGCACTTGTAACCCTAAGCTACAGAACTAAAAGTGAATATCTCAGAAAGATTATCTGAGAGAACTTTGTATTTTTTTTTCTTGCCCAGAGCTGTGGCATGTTTTCAGATCAGTACGTTTTAGTTACATTGTTTGAGCAAATGTTTAGTACAGACTTCAAACTGGCTGGTCCAAGAAGTTGCTTTCTGTCTAATTGCCTCATCTTTGACGTTACAGCTAGGCACACCTGGATTGAATAGTTTGACAAATAATCTAAAATAGAATATGGAAGAGCTGCTTTCATCTCAGAAGGTAATGAATCTGGGCATAATGCTCATTGCCATGGCTTGTAAATGTATAATAAAAATATTACACTACTTAAAATTTTCAATACAATGTTAAGTAGGTTTGTAATCAAAATGCTGATTGTTCACTTCATACTGAGCATTAACAAAAAACTCATGTTAGAGTGATGGTGCTGCTGTGACAAGTGAATTTCCCCACTGTGGGATCAATAAAGTCTATTCTATTCCATTAAATGTGTTGTTGAGTATTTTAAAATGAAGTTTTAAAATGTTTAGTTAATCCACTGAGTGTTCACCATTATTTGTATTTTTTGGGGTTATTATTGTTAGATAATGTGTTTTAAATTAAATTAGTATGTTTTTTTTTTATTGTAGAATGATTTTAAGGTTAAAAAAAACACAAGTTGAGAATTAAGCTATCATTTGAGTACTGGAAGCTCAAAAATAAGTAGCTGCAATCTAGTTTATTGAAGTAAATTTGAGTACTGCAAACTCAAAATGAAAAATTAATTAGAATACAGTTATTTATGTAGATTTGAGTACTGCTAACTTGAAATTATAAAGTAATTAGAATACAGTTATTTTGGTAAATTTAAGTACTGGTAACTTGAAATTATCAAGTAATTAGAATACAGTTATTTTGGTAAATTTGAGTACTGCTAACTTGAAATTATCAAGTTGTTAGAATACAGTTATTTTGGTAAATTTGAGTACTGCTAACTCAAAAAAAAAAAGCTAATCCAATCTAATTAATCTACATAAGCAACAATTGCTTTTTTTAAGGCAGCAAGTTTGCATATTTTTTTTAAGTAAAGTCAACTTATTATATTTTACAGTGCAGGTGAGTGGTTGAGCCAGGTGGAGGTGCGGCTGAGACTCAGCTGGAGTCCAGTGCAGCGCAGCCACGTAATACGGTAGAGACGTCACGCTGCAGCTCTACAGCCATCAGCTGTGGCTGATTCTAGATCAGTGTGGAGCAGAGTTTTAACCTGAAGATGGAGATAGAATTATGGTTTTGGGCTGAAATATTAAATTTTAAGTAAGTTGCACTGAACTGCCAAAATAAAGACTACACGTGTCTACAGCACTATTAGACACTCATCTATACAGGTTATCAGCAAAAAAAGTTGATTTAGGTGATGCTCACTCTTTTGAAAATTAAAAAAAGATTAAATGCACATGTGAAAGACACCAAACTGCATTTCCTTTTTCTGTCTCTTGGACTGGTAGCATATCTAATTTCATGTAAAAAAAAATAATACACAACATGGACTATTATTGAGCACATTAGGTGGTTTTCTAATGTACGCTCTGCTCAATGCTGCCTTTGTTTGGAAGCATTAACAACATTTTTGAAGGTCAATCTCAGGGCCGGATTATGATTGCAAGGGCCCCTGGGCACAAAGTGCCGAAAGGCCCCCCCTTCTCTTTACTCCACAACACCCCCCCGTAGTTGTTTTGGCTTTAATCCAGGATGGCACGAAGGATCTGCTGGTCTCAGAAGGATCTGGTTTTTTAGATTCAACCCGTGTGTGTCGTAGCGTTCCCAAGTGACTTATTTTTTCCTTACCGGAGCTAACACGTTTAGCCATGTGGCTGCCATCATGCTAATGGGACTTGGAGTCCAGAAGGACCGGTAGTGGTTCCAGAAGGACCGGTGGCGGTTCTAGATTGATTTATAGTTGGAATATGTTGATTATATTTTTAGATCAAACCTCTGAGTGAGCAGCCCTGACCAGCCCCTGCCTGCAGTCTGTGCATCAGCTGTGCTGTAATGGTCACGTGGGTCTGACTGAAGCTAGCGTTGTGCTTACAGCTCGCTGCAATTCTCCTCACAAACAGTAAATGACTTTAATGTTGCTACATTAGTTAGAAAAATGCATGTAGGACTCCGACCATGGACGAAATTGTGATTTCAGATGTGGGGGGGACACAGCAGGCTTGTGTGCATTTGAGGTGAGGGGTGTTATAAAAAGTTACAGACCCCTTGACACGTCACGTGCCCAAGCTCCCGCCCCCCAGCTTTTGACTTGGGGGCAAGAAGACGGTACAGCCCCACTGAGCACCATTGTTATTATCTGTCTGTCCCTAGACCAGACCTAAGGTGGGTCAGATGCAATAAAGTTCTGAAATCTGCATTTTTTGAACTGTCACAAATCAAATGAAGGTTTAACCAATCACAAACTGTTCTTTAAGGACTCTGCTATCAGTCTAATATAATCTAGTTAAGCTCTGAATAATCTAAGTATTGTAGTTTTTAGCAGAGCCTGTTCTAATGTGGTCTACAGGTGAAACTCAGAAATGAGAATCTGGTGTAAAAGTCCACTTATGTCAGTAATCCAGCTCAGACTGAGAGACCATCTAAAGGCTCAGGAACCCTCTGCAGGTGTTCTGGACTCACCAGCTGATTAGAGTGTGACACTTTGAGTCTAGAATATTGACCTTTTCACTATATTTTAATTGAGATGTTGATTGTGGGGTTTTCATCAGCTGTAGCCATGATCATCACAATTATAACAAATAAAGGCTGAAATATCTGGCTTTGCATGGAATGAGTCTGTCTCAGATTAGTTTCACTTTTTAGGTTCAATTACTGCCACTCAGGTGTTCTTGTGCCTTTGATGAGCCTCAAGCTTCACTCAGCAGAAGCAGCTGGGTTAGGGTTAAGTTCAGACTTCAGCATCGGCCTGTTATGACCAGAAATCTATCAGACAAGCAGATTAAGATTTCTTTTGCTCTTAATGGGAAATTATCAAATGTAAATATGACTACAACAACTAATTATAGGATACTATTGGACTGAAAGGCTGTGAACCAGAGACAACAGGACAGAAGTGAAGGTTTGTGCATTTAACAAAACATTTAATAAATATTCAGAGCTGCTGTAAAATATTCTCCAGTCCACATCCAGACAGAATCATCGTGTCTTCTGTCTCATGATCAGCAGCAGCTGGGATGTTTATGCTCACAAAGTTTTTCTTTTTTTATCAACATTCCCACTTTCAAGTGCATCACTCCTCCTCTTGTTCTGACTTTTTTTCTTGTGCTTATTCTCATCCGTTTGGATGCATCTCCACCTCCATGTTTCCACCTGCCTGTCGGCGCATCTGACCACTGGTTGTTCAGATGCTGCTGCTGTCAATCATTGCGGGAGCGTGCACGGTGTCTCTTTGTTCTCTCCTCCTGCCTGGGCTAACGGTAGCTGATGGTGATGTGCGCGCGGCGCGCAACAGCGATGCGCCTTTTGCGCCTTTGGAGAGAATGAGTACTTGTGCGCAAAACGAGGCCCCTCATGGAGCGCGTGTTCTGCGTATGTCGGGAGGGGCCCACTTAAAGCTCTGGATTTGCTCAAATAAGATGTTTGAGCTCAACGAGGTTGTAGTTCTCTTGTGGTACAAGCAGAGTGCGCTGGGAGACGTGTGGGTGGGGTGCCAGCTTGATCCACGTCGCTGGGAGTGCAGCTTGTAATGAGCGCCAGCGATTTTTTCAGTTTGGAGGCTCGGAGCAGCTGGAGAAACATATCAATGATGGAACGTACGAGAATCTTTGACGTAACACCGGTGCGCAGAGGTGCGGGTTTCAGTGATCAACAGGAAAGGGAGGGGAGAGGGGGAAACAGCGAGCGAAACACGGGGGGACCAGACTTAGTAAAGTTTTGAGCAAAACTGCTGGAAAAGTGTGGGTGTTAAAACACCCACATCCCCCACGGGTGCGACGCCCATGTGCTCAACCAAATCCATTTAATGGAGCGTAATATTGTTTTTGGACGGAAAAAAGTGCAGGGGACCAAAACTGCCTTTTGAAAAAGTGGGGGGGACATGTCCCACCCGTCCCCCCCCAAAATTACGTCCCAGACTCCGACATATGGCTCAGACTTTTTGCTGCAGCTGTAAACGTGATTATCTGTAAGCATTGAGAGCAAAAAGTTGAGCAAAACACAACTAATCTCCTAGTAAGCAGCAGGAGCAGTGCCTTCTTACATGTATTTGAGTGACGTGTGCAGAACCAGCGCTATTCAGTGTTTAGAGGAGAGAATTTTGATTTTCTATAATGATTTATGACAAAACTGCTTAACAAAATGAAAAACTGAACCCAGTTTATTTTTTTTTATAGATGCTAAAGTGTAGTTAAACTGAAATGTTACAATTTTCATGCTGAGTCTGGCCAATGCCTTTAAAGCATTAGATACTAAATGGGAAGTAAATGTCATGTGAAAACGCTTTCCTTCTACATAATAAATAAATACATTTGCAATAATATGAATACTACTACTACTACTACTACTACTACTACTACTACTACTACTAATAATAATAATAATTAATAATAATAATAATAATAATAATAATTATCATTATTATTTGATATTACTATGTTTATTGTAGAAATCACGTTTCTTGGACTGATACAGGACCATAAAATCTGCTGGAAATCCAAAATAAAGTTGGATAAAAACTGGAAAAGACGATTGCAGCATTTGGTAAAACATGTTACGTGCTTAATAAGGCTCCGTTCCTGCTGTATTCATCTTTAATGTTACCTTATATAACTTATGGTGTGGAGGTTTGGGGTAATGCTATAAAAGCCATTATATTTATTTCAAAAGATAAACCACAAAAGTTCACAATTAGGGTTTTTGGGAGCACACAAACTCAACGATTTGGAGGGGGGCCCACAAGTCCATTTTGCCTTGAGCCCCCAAATGCCTTGAACCAGCCCTGGGAGTGGGACTGAGCTTTGAAGGTCATCTGAATTGTTTCAAATATGTAAATAATACATGCTTATAGATTGTTGCTTTATGCCTTTTCATTTTCAAGCACTTTGTTTTGGTTTCTTGGTTTTTATTTGACTGTTTTCCATCCTGTCCTCTGATCTTTCTGCATCTCCTCTAAATCCTCCAGAAAAACCGCTTCCAGGCTTTTTTAGTTTTTCCACTTCATGCGCTATGAACTAAGCAGCTGAAAGTGAGTGCTGCAGCCAAGGCAGAGAGGTAAAATTACCACAGCACAGCAGTTCAGGGATCTGCACCGCAAAAAGAGCGAAATGTGCACTTGCGCGCCCGCAGCAGTGAGGTGATGTCACCCGGGCACAGATGAACTCCGCTGAGGCAGAGCGCGTCAAGCATTAATAAAAGAGAAAGTACCAGAATATTTATGAGCGGACTCGAACGATCTCGTGTTGTTTTCTTTTGGTGGCGTGACTTTGTGCTCGCGGTGCGCGCAGAAAGCAGCCTGGAACGCGACAATCAGCGTCTCTGTCCTCTGCTCTTAAGTCCTGGTGCGCTAGAGTCCATATAAATAATGTCATATTGAAACTGGACCTTTTTTCAGGCTCCCCCGTATCAGAACCCCGAAGAAAAGCCACTAATTGATTCCTGGTTAAAATGCGTTGTAATGCATGTTTCTGACTTTTGTACCGAGTAAAATATTCTGAGCTCTGCTGAGGCAGAGCGCGTCAGGCGTGTTAATGATTTTCCTTTGTGACTTTAAGAATGTTACTGGGGCTGTGCGCAGGTCAGCAAGAAGCATCTGGAGCGCATGAACAGTCGGTGCTCTCCGTACCTGAGGAGACGCTGGAGCGAGCGCAAGAGAGGCGCACAGACTTGGAAAAAAGGGTGGAGTAACTCCACCTGTAAAATAAAGTCTTTTAATTGATTATCTTTGCGGTGTGCGTTGTGCCCGGTAGCTGAGTCAGTTACAGTATAATAAATGTCTCCCTGGTGTTTTTCTGTTAGACCTCTCTTATTCCCCTTCCTTGGGCTGCTCAGATGGGCCCCTAGTGGGCGTGGGCCCCTGGGCCAGTGCCCATAATGCCCATTGGATAATCCGGCCTTGGCCAATCTAATGTTTGGACAGTCCGGTGCCTATTTGGACACAATCTAAATTCCTTTAACACTCCATCATTATCATCATCATCATCATCATCATCATCATCATCATCATCATCATCATCATCATCAGTGCACTTTGGGTTTTTCCTCCAGCTCTGTTTAATTTACTGTGATGGAAGCACCTGCCAGCTATTCCGTCAGCCACTTAAGAACAGGGAATCCAAGCAGAGAGTGACTCATGGTTCTCTTTTTAGCTAGCTGTGTGCTCATGTATCTCAATGAAACAGAGAACAAGAGCTTTGTGATTTATGTCTGTGCTCAGTGTCTCCTAGTCTCAGATCTGTGTCAACTTTCTCAGCATTTATGTGTGCACTTAAAATGTATATCTACAGCTCTGTGCTGTAGGGGGGAGGCCAAATTCTACAAGCTGCACACTGATGGTTTCCAGATGTCCATCTGTTTTAAAGTAGCCCAAGTTGACAGGTGAACTCTCCACTGTCTATGAGCAATATCTGCCATCATTCATCTTAACTGCCTGCCTGAGAATTAACTGTGACCACACACATGCACACGGAGATACATTCAACAAGAGCCTCATGCAAAAATCTGCACGTGCCCACTTGTGCACACATTCACTAAAGCACACATACAAGTTTGGTCCACGCACTAAGTCACACACTTTACACACACTGCTAAGAATTGCGTACATACTCCCTCAGAGAGATTCCATCCTCCTCTTTCCAGCAGATAGTCTTACTTCATCACATGTAGGAACAGCCACTCTTCTCTTTTTTCCAGAGCCATGAACTCCTTTATGTGAGAATAAGTGAGCACCAATGGAGACCAATTCATCAAAGACAGTTTAGTGGGCCTATATGAAGAGAAGGAAGTGATACCCTTTCTCTCATGGTTTGGATTTCAGATTCAACTTGAGATGCTAAATGTGAGTTACAGCTCTCTGCATGGCATAGTTTGAAATTTTATTAGTCTCTAGAGTGAGTAAAAGTAAATTAATGAGCCACTCTTTTAAAGCCTCTATATTTTCCACTAACACCACTCTGGCTTTGTCTTTGAAACTATTCCTTCTGGAGAGAATTTGTCTTCAACCTCCTCAGTGGAATAGTTTACTGTGTTGTCCGATGATGTTCACTAGGGATCACGTTGTGCATGTTCTAGACGTTTCTCTACTGCAAGACACCTCATGGGCAATTAACACCTGGGGACATGTTGTAGTTCAACCAGTGAATCTGATGTTTTAGAGCAAGAACAATAACTAAAACATGCTGAACAGTTGTTCTTTGGGACAAACTAGACATGCTTGTTTTAAAGTGTTGAGAAAAAGGCTATCAAACCTGTGCTTCAGGTGGATCAGTGTGGCCTTTAGTACAGGTCATGGAACAGTGGACTACAGCAAATTTAAAAGTGTTAATTGTAGGGTGTTGGTACAATTTACCACTAAGAATAGTTAATTTAACACTAAAAAGAGTTATATAGTTGAAATGTAACACTGACATGAGAGTTAAAAAGGAGTGTTTCCTAATCAACTCTGTAGGTGTTATTTTGGACAAAAAACTCCTGAAAAGCTAACTCTGAACTCCCACAGCAGCTAGAACACCTGCAGAGTTAATGCACCTGTATTGTAAAGGTTGGACTGGTAGCGACCAATTGGCTGCAGTCACGTTTTTAGTTAGTTTGTTCTATTTTGGGGTGTTTGTGTTGTTCTTAGTTACTACTTCGTTCACTGTTGCAAATGTGATGTTACTTGTTGTGTCATGTTGGTACCGTAAGTGAGGGTGTTAGTCCACACCAGCAAAAGTTAATTTAACTTTTTTGGAGAGTTGGTACTGATTTAGTATCAAAAACCAACTCTTCTGGAGTTGATAATTTAACACTGGTGTTAAGAGTTACTATATTAACTCTCTAGTTGGTTTTTGATACTAAATCAGAGTTAAAATACCAACACTCTCCAAAAAGAGTTAAATTAACTCTTTCTGGTGTGGACCAATATAGATACTTTAAAAGTGTTGAAATCAGCTCTGACAGTGTTAATTTGAGCATGCTGAATTTGCTGTGTAGATCTTCACCCTTGCAAAGTTGCTGCAATGATCATGTAGTTTAGTTGTCCAGTTCAAAATTATTTTGTGATCCTGGATAAGGCTTTTGACCATGGTGGTGGGGTCATTTGTTAAAGATTTCGTTCAATGAGAAACAATGTAAGACTTGTATTTTCTGAAATACAACTGACGTAAAATTGTCTTCAACCCCTATCACTTGCAGGGACTCACCCACCGTGGGTTGCGACCGCAAAAAGCTGGAGGAAGTTACTGGGGAGAGGGATGTCTTCAGCCTCACAGCTGGGCCTGTTAACTCAACCTTTGATAATCATAAGAGAATGGATGGGTGGATTTTTTTTTCCAATACGAGAATAGAATGCAAAAAGTCAAAGTCAAACTATGAATATGCTGCTAAAGAGGCAACAGGCAGTAAAAGATCTGCTGCTGATAAAATAGTATTTCAGGGGGAAAATGAGAAAACAGCAAATTAAAGAAGAGACCTGAATTAGATGAAAAGAAAATTTAACAATTACTAACAACAATGTTGGGGCCACAACACACACGCACGCACGCACGCACGCACGCACGCACGCACGCACGCACGCACGCACGCACACACAGGTTAGATGATGGAGAAAAGTCCCTAATTGCTCAGTTAGGCAATCTAATCCCGCCAACTTCATTTTCAGTTTTCTTGCTAACCCACTTGCCTCTCCTCCTGCATATATTTATACTTATATTTATATCTTGCAGCTACCAGACCAAACACACTGCAAGGAGAGGGCATGTGGACATTGATTGGGACACATATGCAGAAAATAAAAATGACAATAAGGTTGTATTCATGCATAAAGATCTAACTATACCTATAGGACAATTCTGAATTGGACAGCTTCTCATTGCTCAATCCCATGAGTGAGGGCTCAACCAACAGGATGTCATGATTTCTCAGTTCTGGGTGAGGTAATGTGCTTCCTGCGGTCATCCTCCATCAAGGTACTTGAACCACTCTAGCCTCACCGTTCTCACATCAAACACAGTCAGCTGAGGTGGTGTGGGCATCTAGGATGCTTCCTGACCACCTCCCTCTGGAGGTTTTCCAGAGACATCTACTGGGATGAGATCCCTGGGAAGACCCAGAACTCACTGGAGGGAATGCCTATGAATTGTCCGGAAAGAGCGAGGTAGAGGTATGCCTGGGCTTCCCTCCTGGATCTGACAAATTGTTTATCATCAGGGCTGACATTATTTGTCTTTAGAAATTGCTGAATATGTATCAGTGACATGCAAGATAACTTTTCCCCACCAAAAAATCCACAATGTGCAGTGTAGCTTATGATCACTGCCTGAAACACCCCTTTTATGTATGTGGACTCATATCATGGAATATATTTGATGGTGGGCATTTGAAACAGGAATACTGTGTAGAGGTGATGTACCTCCTTAGGTTTAGGTACTGTTCATTCATATTATTTTGTATGAAAATACAGTATTATATTGTGTGTGCGTGTGTGTGTGTGTGCGTGCAGAAACACCTGTATGGGATTTACAGACAGCAGAGCTGGGATGTAATCAGTAGCTGAGTGTTTCCTAATGTTCTGTCAGCACGATGGACGCGTGGCATTCAAATGACACGTGTTTGACTGTGGAGGACAATGAGCCCAGGGGGAAATCATTGTAGGTGAGTGTTTGTATCTCCTGCCTCACTTGTGCTGAGCTGCAGCCGTGGTAGTGTTTGTGTATCACAGATATCATCTCTGTGCATTTGGACAAATATATCCCTCCCTTTCTACAATAAATCTGCCAAAAAAAATGTCTTTATGCACCTCAATCCCAGGTCTGTGGACCATTTTAGCCATCTAAACCATCTTCAACATACACAGAAGTACATGCTACAGATATGGACAATACAATTTACCAGTTTCTATTCCATTTATTCTTGTAGATTTTGTTATGATGATCTCACTGTTTTGTCCTGCCTGTTTGTTGTTGTCCCTCCATTCCCCCCTCCCTCTTTTTCCTTGTTTGTGTTGTTTGCCTCTTTTCTACCTGCCTGTCCACTCCGGTGTGGTCTAACATGCCACAAACATAATAAAGGCTATGGTGCAATAGGAGGACTATCCCACATCCCTCTTGCTGTAGAGTAATACTGCTCTGGCATGTTATGGCTCCCGTATCAACCATTCTGTCTGCTACAACTGCCAGGACAGGACAGGTTAAAAAAATTCCGATTTTTTGAGTAAATCCGATTTTTTTGTGTGGCTGTTCACATTATAACTGAAATGCGACATCAAACACTATCCAGTGTGAACGCTTCACGGCCCCAAAGCAACCCGCATGCGCAGAAGAAAAGAAATCAGTCAACCAGGAGAGGTGGAGTTGTGATGTGAAAGCACAGTTCAGACACAGGATCTGAAACTTGACAGGATGTCCCACAGACCCCTGAATCCCTCTGTCAGCGCTGCTCTTCAGCGCTCCTCCTCGGGAAAGTCCACTCACCTCCGCTGAGCAGTGACGTAGGAGGTGGATTTAATGCGACATGACCGTTCAGACTGCAAAAACTTCGGATAGGAGGCGGTTTTAATGTGACATGAACGTTCAGACTGCAGTCGCTTTCAAAAAATGCGCATATGTGTCGCAATCAGTACTACATATTGAAACGGCCTGGATCGGATTAGGAAAAATTGGATCTGTGCTGTTCAGACTGTCACAAAAAAATCAGATAAGGGTCACAGGCAGGTCAACATGCGGATTTGATGCGCTTTTGCCTGCAGTGTGAACATAGCCTAAATGGATGAGTTACAAATAAAAATCACCCCCCTCAGATTTGTCAAATCAGTAAACTAAACCTATTAAACCTAAAATTTGTTTTTGAACCAGGCTGTAAACATGTATTTCTGCTGTGAAGTTGGCATTTTTAACATGGGAGTCAATGGGAACATGCTCCTTTCTGGAGCCAGCCCCTAGTGGACGAGGACAGAACTGCATTTTTTGTCACTTCGCATTGGTTTCACTTTTGGCAGCTGGAGATTGCCCCTTGGTTATTCCTCAGCAGCCACGAACAAATTGTGGATATCTGGATGACATTTCAGGTCATCAGTCAACAAACATTTATCCTTTTGATCCGTGCTCTTTGTTTCTGTTCTAATGTTGATACGTGTTTCAGCTTGAACTCCCTGCAGCCAAAACAGCTCCTTTATGTCTCTTTCTTTTATAATAAGCAGCTTGAAGTCAGTAGTCTCTGTACTGGATTCTAATCACATGTAATAATCTGCTAAGAAGTAGAATATGAGGCCTGGCATGCCATTAAAATGCTCACGCTCACACACACACACACACACACACACACACACACACACACACACACACACACGCTTATTTACAAAGCAGGTTATTACAAATGAATCTGACCTTTGTATTTAACCCACACACAAGCTGTGAACACTTGAACGTATTTTAAAAAGTGCAGTTAAACACGCAACAGGCATAAAAATAGAATAGAATAGACTTTATTGATCCCACAGTGGGGAAATTCACTTGTCACAGCAGCACCAGCACTCAAAAGGTAATTAGAAGAAGATAAAAAAAAAAAAAACAAGGATACATGTATATACACATAGTCAGTAATCTAGTATTGTAATCTTAGATCACTAAAAAAAAACAAAAAAAAAAAACCACAAATAAAGATAAAAACAGACTTGGTACCAACACTATGCAGCATACTGTAAGAGACACAGACAACAGTGAGAATCCGTTATTGCACAATTATAGAACACATGAATATTGCATTGGTGTTATTGTGTACCAGGATGATACCAGTACAGCTTAAACTGAACAGTTATACACTCTTACAGCAGAGGGGATGAAAGATCTGCGATAGCGCTCAGTTTTGCATCTGGGATGTCTCAGTCTACCTCTGGAGGAGCTGTCCATGACCTCCACAGTGGAGTGCAGTGGGTGGGAGGGGTTCCTTAAGATGGAGGTCATCTTCCCCAGCATCCTCCTCTCACATGTCTCCTCAGCAGAATCCAGTGGGCAGCCCAGAACCAAGCTAGCTTTGGTAGCTAGCTTGTTCAGTCTCTTTCTGTCTCGGTCAGAGCTGCCTACACCCCAACAGACCACAGCAGAATGAATAACAGAGCCAACAACAGAGTGATAAAAGGATTTTAGCAGCTGGGAATTAACTCCGAAGGACCTCAGCCTCCTCATGAGATGGAGGCTGAGGTCCTTCGGCGTTAATTCCCAGCTGCTAAAATCCTTTTATCACTCTGTTGTTGGCTCTGTTATTCATTCTGCTGTGGTCTGTTGGGGTGTAGGCAGCTCTGACTGAGACAGAAAGAGACTGAACAAGCTAGCTACCATCTTTGGCCCTTCTTATACAGAGCATCTGTGTTGTGGGACCAGTTCAGTTTACTGTTGAGGTGAACACCCAGGTACTTAAAGGTGTCCACCACTTCAATGTCTGCTCCCTGGATGTTTACTGGTGAGTGAGGAGGAGTGTTTCTCTGGAAGTCAATCACCATTTCCTTTGTTTTACTGGTGTTCAAGCGAAGGTGGTTACGCTCACACCAATCCAAAAAGTCCATGATGACTGACCTGTACTCCTGGTCGTTCCCCTCAGACACACTGCCGACGATGGCCGAGTCATCAGAGAACTACTGGAGGTGACAGCTGCTGGTCTTGTAGGTGAAGTCCGAGGTGTAGAAGGAGAAGAGCAAGGGTGAGAGCACTGTACCCTGCGGCGCTCCAGTACTGCACACAACCACCTCAGATGTACAGTTGTGCAGCCTCACGTTCTGTGGCCTGTTGGTGAGGTAATTGGTGATCCATGCAGTGAGATGTTCATCCACTCCTGCACCCCTCATCTTCTGCTGCAGTAGGCACGGCTGGATGGTGTTGAAGGCACTGGAGAAATCGAAGAACATGATCCTCACAGTGCTTTTTTGCATCTCAAGGTGATTCAGAGCCCGGTGCTGCAGGTAGATGAGGGCGTCCTCCACCCCCATGTTTGGTTTGTATGCAAATTGAAGTGGGTCTATTTCTGGGGTCACCACTGAACGCAGATGGGTGAGGATGAGTCTCTCCATAGTCTTAATCAGGTGGGAGGTCAAGGCGACAGGTCTGTAATGGTCTGGTTCCCTGGGATGTGATGTTTTGGGGACTGGAACCACACAGGAGGTCTTCCACAGGATGGGGACCTGCTCCAGTCAAAGGCTCAGGTTGAACATGTGTGTGACCACTTCACACAGCTGGTCAGCACAGTCTTTGAACAGAGCAGAGGCAAGTGTGGGTGCAGCTGGGGAGTGGCTATGGGTGCTAGAACGTAGAGGAGGAAGAATGTCACATTCATTTGAGTTTTTAATGACTGATATGAACTTTTCTTTTTTCATAATGGAATCACACAAAATAAAACTTTTATAGTAAGTATCGGATGCCCGAGTTTGATTTTAACAGGATTTTCTCTCTCTCTTGTCCTGTTTTTCATTGTGTGTGGTTTGATTTCAGTTATTCAGAAATTAGAGGGAGTCCTTTTTTTCACCCATTCATTCATTGTCTATACCCGCTTGTCTGCACAGGGTCTCCAGCAGTCTCTGCATGCAGGCGGGGTACACCCTGGACAGGTTGCCAGTCCATCGCAGGGCAACACAGAGACACACAGGACAAACAACTATGCACACACACATCTAAGGACAATTTTAGAGAGACCAATCAACCTGACAGTTATATTTTTGGACTGTGGGAGGAAGCTGGAGTACCCGGAGAGAACCCATGCATGCACAGGGAGAACATGAAAACTCCATGCAGAGAGACCCCAGGCCGGGATGCAAACCCGGGACCTCCTTACTGCAAGGCAACAGCGCTAACCACTATGCAGCATTTTTTTCATTATTCCATTAATTGTGTGTGCCTTTGCCACAGTATGATGATGCTACCACCATTGATTCAATGCTCTTTGGTTTGAATACCCAACTTAGACTCCTGGAACAGACTTAATTTCATAATGACCAAAGAGCTGAATCTTTGTCTGAGCTGAGTATAAATGTTTCTATGGAAGACATTTAGCTTGTTCACGTGAGCAGTATTTCAGTCAAACTTGAAGGTGTCTCTATAGGAGTTAATTAACGATTTGACCTGCTCCTCCCCTCCCAACAATTATGTGCACGATTACTGTAATGGCCCTAAAGATAATCTTATCACATAATCCTGACTTGTAAGGTGTGTTATGGTCCACATGGAAGGACCGCTTCGATCATGAATCCAGGCTTTCAAACATGTTGGATTGTCTTGGTCTGACTTTTGGGGGAAAACGAACGTGCTGCCTGTTGAATTTGACATCCAGTCATTCAGAAAGTGAAGTGGCGGAAGCAAGCTGTATGCTCCTCCTCCTCCTCCATGTTTATTTACTTCAAAGTCACATTTTATCTCACAAAATTTCCCGTCTGACCGGGTAGTATCCGTGAGTAAAAGCGGTTCGTGAGTAATGTGTAGTTTTTGCCTGAGATGCTGCACACCACACACTGTAGGAGCAATACTGGTAATTCCATCATAGGTTATAACCTCTGTGGCACTATCGCCCCAATTTCACAGAAAAATAGCAGAATGTAACTTACCTCTGTCAGGCTTTGGTCAACTCCACACTCAATCACCACAGCTAAGCTGATGGTGATCCACCAGATTAATAAAATAGTCATAGGCTACAAACAGCAGGCTACTTGACTGTCCTACACCATGTCTAAGAGAAAAAATGTGCCGTAAGTGCAGCCCTACAGTTAAGACTAACTAGAAATTACCCAGTTTTATACGTTTGATATTAACTTACAGTTTTTTTCGATTGCTAAAACTCAAAAAGCAAAATTGAGGCACAATTTTCACAACCTCTACTTCTGTTCCCAATCGCTTGACTCAATTTTTCACTACTCAAGATATCCTTATCATATTAGAACTCTGATTTTCCTCCTATACACTCTGATGTCAATTTCATATTACCTTGCTGTCAAAACATAGCACACAATTATCAGGTTTACACACACTTCTCACATAAATCCTCAAAGCTTCAATCAACAACACACAAATATTCAAATCTCTAAACTTTCGGGTCTGGCGAGCAATTTGCGATCAGGGACTGCAGCATAAAAGGAGGCTTGACGCTCTGTTGTGTTTGATGAGCAATGGAGAACAGAGACAACAGACAACAGAGAAGGAGAGGGGTACATATGGGAGTAGGAGGAGGAGGAGGACGGGGAAGGGGAGGAGGAGAAAGAGGAGGATGGGGAACGGGAGGAGGAGAAAGAGGAGGATGGGGAAGGGGAGGAGGAGAAAGAGAAGGAGGAGGAGGATGGGGAAGAGGAAGAGGAGGAGGAGGACTGGGAAGAGGAAGAGGAGGACGAGGAAGGGGAGGAGGAGGAGGAAGAGGAGGAGGACGGGGAGGAGGAGAAAGAGGAGGACGGGGAAGGGGAGGAGGAGGAGGACGGGGAGGAGGTGAAAGAGGAGGAGGACATCGCCTGTGATGTTGACAAGGCCCTCTGGCCAGACAGAGACCGGAGGCATGATGCCCCATGAATATGCTTGAACGGGAGAGGGGGTGGGGGGTTTAAAAATAAAGTGTTTTGTCTCTACATTTGTGTGTCTAATGTTTGTCTATGAGAGAAGTGGGCAATGTAATAGATTCAGTGTGTAATAGATTCAGTGTGTTCCATTTCTCTAATTGTGTTTTCAGTTTTGCTCTTCAGTGTTCTTTCCATGCTTGGTAGTGTTCTGCCAAATGCTACTTGTGTTTATTCAATGAATGGTATGTGTGTGTCATGTGAAAATATGGCTGTGTTTACCAAATGAAAACACGTGTTCCATTATGTTAACATGTTACGAGATTTGATGGCAGAGTTGTTTTGCAAAGGGATGCCAGGGTTTAGCAATTTGTGTGTGATGTTTGGGGTTTTGTGTTTGCAGTTTTGAAAGAAACGTACAGTTTTGACAAACGCGTTTTAGCAATCGAAAAAAACTGTAAGTTGTCAATAGTAACATGTTAGACAAAGGACTAGTGTTTAGGATTCAGTATGATGATGACTTTAAATACCAGTCAGTTCTGATGTAAATTAACTTCTAAATTAGGATTTTGAAAGTAGTGGAGAAAATTCATAAATATTGGTGGGGTCATGAGCCTAACTTCCCTGGCTAAACTGAGGCCCATGCTTTTAGCCTCACATCTTGACGATGCAGACTGTACTAGGACCTCCCTTTTAAACCGTGAAAGAAAGTCGAGATGCTTCATCTACGTATCACACGTCAGTCATCTTTATTTAGTTTGCTGTCTTTGTAAATTATTTATCACAACATGCATTTCAGTTGGTGACGTTTTTTATTTAAACCTGTCATATTTCCTCTCAGACCCCACACTCTAAGAAATGAAATGTTGAATTTACTTAACCAAGTTATGTCAACTGGTTCCACTAAATCTAGTTGCTTAAATGTAAAGAGTAATATACATTCTTATGTTAAAGTAAATAAATATTACTCTTTAGATTTAAGCACCTATGTTTAATGCAACCAGTTGACATAATTTGGTTAAGTAAATTCAACATTTCATTTTTAGAGTGCAGTTGACTGAGGTCAAAGGTTCTTGCTGTTAAAACTGAGTTTTGAATTTAAGGTTCAGTGCAATCTGCTGCTTCCTTTCTTTAGAGCAACCATGACTAAGAAGAGTTTAGTGAATCTAATTTTGTTACAAGTGAAATGAACTTCCTGTGAACAACAGGCTTGAATCCAGTTGGACTTGCTGACTTTAGTGTAGCACTTTAAGATGACTTTTAATGCTATGAAAATTATTTGAATGGGATTAAAACACTATAGCAACAAGTAGTCCCTTTAGTCAAAAACCATGGCCTCAGCAACTACAGCAACAAGGTAGTTAATCTTTGCTCCAGTTGTTTGGACAGGCCTCAGTCCTCACATTGTGTACTCCTTTGTGCCTTCCTATAAGAGACAAGAATGCATTAAGGCAATACAAGAATGGCAACAAAAGATAAGTAGGAAACGTCAAGATAAGGCCAAACAATAGCACTGCAGAAAGTCTCGTATGCATTTAATAGTAGACATAAACACAGAATAATGAGCAGGGATGAAACCACAAAAGCTTAAGGCCATTAGACAAAAATAAAAGTGGATGTAAAACACCGAAAATACAATTAATTATGAAAGTGAGTTTGTTTGTTAATGACAGGCTCAGGAAATAAGCTTTTCCCTCAAATCAAGTGTTTTTTCATTGCAAGGAAGAATGACAGTCTGGTCCAAACACCACATCCCCCTGTTACCAGCACCAGCATCATCCCAGTAGGGGCAAACTTGCAGAGAAAAATCACCAGTGCTCACTTTCTGAATCCAGTGGCATGGTAATAAGGAATTGGCAACCGGATGGCATACGGAATAAGCCAATGCTTTGGGATCAAGTGTTCCAGTCTGGTAGGATACAAAGTGACTTCTTGAAGCAGCAGGCTTCTCTGGGCTGTTTTTAAGCGCACTTCCATCTCACTCTAAACGTGATGTACACATGCACTGAAAAACAAGCTGTTGCCAATTTTGAAGTTGAAGATTGAAATATCTAATACCAGAAATAGGGTGCAAGCAAAAAGAGTCAAGACTGATCTGCTGCCATGTATGACTGAGCAAGCCCGGAAACTGCCAGAAATGCCAATTTGGAAACGTGCAATGAAAAAACTCCTCCATACAAGACTCCCAAATACTTCTTATTTTTCTTCTCTAGCTCATTTAATTTCCATCTGCTTCATTATGCAGGCAGCTTTGCCCATGCCCCAGTGAGAAAACCAACATACTGATACTAAAAGATGTATGTAAAACCAATAAGGTCATATTTCTAGATGCAGCCATAGAACCAGGCGGTGGCAGGATGATCTCGTCTAGGTTTTATGAGGAAGATGTGGTCCTCTTAGCTTCACTAACCTATGACCTACTGCTCTCCCGTGGGAGGATCGGCATCTTCAAATCACAGGCCATGGTTCCTGACCAGAAAAGAGTAGATTGTTCCCAATAAAGAAGGGAGAGGGAAAACGACGAGAATGTTCAATAGCCTTATTCCCAGGTGATAGGCTGATAGAAACACTCAATACACAAATAAAATCAATGGATGTGAATGCCCTAGTTTTTATGTAGGGGTGGGACTCGATTAAAAAAATGCAATCTAATTAATTAGAGGCTTTGTAATTAATTAATCTTGATTAATCACATTTTAATCGTTCAAAAAAATTTGCCCCAAAGCAATTTTTTAAAATAAAAAATAATGAGATAGAGAATCAAACAATAGTCATTGACATTATTATTGTAAACGCAAGCTCTTTTAATTTCTAAAAAAATGCTTTTAAATTGCATTTCAATTCAAAACAGGAGAAAAAAATATATATGTATATCACTGGCAAAAATAGGACAGACCTAAAAGTACAATACTATTTTAAGTACATTTTGATAATGGTATTGTCTTTAAAATAATAATAATAATAATAATAATAATAATAATAATGGGTTGATAGAATGTGTGTGCAATTTGATTTGATTTAGCATCATTAGAGTCAGAAATTATGTCAAAAACACATGCAGAGGGATTTCTGTTCACTCATTTGTTTAGTTGTGTTTGGAGCACATAGAAAAGGTTTACATGGTCTTGTAGCCAAGGTTCTGAGCTTTCTTTAAAGGTGCAGCATGACTAGATTGATATTTAGGGCATGTATTTTGCATGACAAACTTTCACCCCATCTTATCTCACCTATAGAGGCGCATAGTGTTAGTCATAGGGCCAGAATATACTTGCTGTTTAACCTTGCGTTGGCGCAGGCAGCAGGCTGTGTTTTTGTTCATATACTTGCTGCTACACAGCGCTGCACAGCATTTTGTACTGGAGTGTTCCACTATGGGGCAAACGAGAGTACTTAGACCAGATAGAGAACTGGGGAAACCAAAACAAACATGGCGTCAATAAAATAAATCAGTAAGGCCCAATTTCAATACTCGCACTGCGCCCTACACCTTTCTGTGAAGTGCGCTTAGAGGAAGTGCGCAGTAAGGCTTCGAGTGTGTAGTACACAAGTGTGCAAATAATTGCCGAATTGGGACAGTGAGCATTACGTCATCGACCGTGACGCATGCTGGGATGCCTGTCGCTGTTTGTGCTTTTTAAAAAATCTTTATTAACAGCTTTCAAACAAACAAACAATTATTTGACTAAATTTAAATTCATTGCTGTCCACATTTATAGATATAGAGTCATTGCTCTGCCTTCTTCTTAAAATTCCCACGTAGCAATGGATTGTGGGTAACACCCTTGCCCGAAGTCCGCATCGCTGCGGACTTGGGCGAAGTGTGGATTAAGGGTGCAAAATGGCCGTGGTCAACTTCGGCACTTGGGAATTGGGACACCCTACGCACTCGCACCCCTGGCCGGGAATGCGCAATTGAAGGGCGCAAGGGTGCAAGTGTGAGTATTGGGATTGGGCCTAACTGGTTAATTTTGAGATTACGGCAGAAAAAAGACAGCAGCTGTATCGTAGATGGTGTGAAAGACCTCTAAACCAGAGATGGAGTCACCATGGTGAGTGTGTCTCTCTCGTTTTGTTAACTCCACTCGTATATTACAGCATTCAGTGCGTCACGGTAATTTCGGGGGACGCGCACAAACGACGCCTCAAATCAACGCAAGCTACGCGTGGCAGCCATTTTAAACATGCGGCGCTAAACAGCAAGTATATTCCAGCCCTTATCATGAAGTTCCATTGTGATTAGACATTGGGAAGGTGGACTAAGGCCACGTTTGGAAATAAACAATGACTGATAGAAAATAGAAGTACAAGTGAGGGTTGCAAACTTTGGTTTGTGAATATTTCCTCTCTGCCCATCACCGTTTATTTGTCCCATCTGTCAAACCCTCGGCTCGGCAGTGACGATCCTAATGTCATTAAATCTCTCTGATGATGAGGTGATGACTCAAGGTGCATGGGAAGGAAGCAGATAGCAAGCCAGACTGAGGCCATATGGAGTTTCTTTGTGTAGGTATGTGTGGCAGCATACACACACTTAACAGTGAAGTGTGACTAAAGCCTGAAAAAGCAGCCTCTGATTGATCATCAGGAAGTAGATCTGTGGCGTTATCCTGACGGTTCAGAATGAGCTCTTTCTTCTCTGGTTTTCTCTGTACAACCCCTTCAGGGGTGTTAGAGTTAAACTATAGAGCTATTGGGAAGCCTTTGTTGTGTTTTATGGGGTCGTAACGATAAGCAGAGCCCAATTTACGAACTCTACTTCTGTGTTGAGGTTTTTAAATGTTCTCTATTAATTGAGCGGCATAGCGAATATTTCATGTTTGTTGTCATAATTCACACTAGTTATGTTTCCCTTTTAACTAAATCGGTACACCATATGGTAAAGGTTTTAAGTACATTTATGCATTTATTAATAGGAGACAGTTTATCGTAAATTGCTGCCATATGTCTAGAAAAACCATTACTTTCTTTAGCAATAACAAATATAAAGGCTTTTACCCCTGAAGATATTTTATAAAATGAATAATTCCATTCAAGACAGACTGCTCGTCTTAGTTGTTTTTGTCATTTGCTTTTTCTTTAGCCCTTTCATGCATAGCTTTTATCACACAGTGCAAACATATTCAAAAGCAGGTTTTTGTGGTGTAGATGACTCATAAGTCACTACATTAATACAATAATAAAAATAATCATTAAAGGTGGAGCGGGAAAATGTTTTACTTGCCCATGAAGCTACATTTTGATAATAAACAAATCAAAGATCCAACCCCCTTTATTCAAGGTTACCCCCTAGCCCAGGGGTCTGCAACCCAAAATGTTCAAAGAGCCATATTGGACCCAAAAAACAAAGAACAAATCTGTCTGGAGCCGCAAAAAATGAAAAGCCTTATATGAAGGCAACACAGGTTGTAAGTGTATATTAGCTATATTAGCCTACTATCAAAATCACTAAGTAAGCTACAAATACATAATGAGCATTCATGATTAAATGTTTATTTCCCTGCAGCGCATCCTGGAGAGAATGACACACCACGTGACTCTGCTGTAGATATTTGGTGCTTTAAGTTTAACTTCCATTACAATATTAATCAGTGGTATTAATTTGATCATTTCTTCTTGAGCCCATCACAGCTCACATACCTGCATAACAGCGCTGTCTGTTTGATATCGATCACATCACACGACTCATCACAGGTAGTTGAGGACGCTGGAGCTGAATTAATGTCTTTGATTTGCTGATTGGTGATGTCTCCTAACTAACAGCAGTAGTGGAGTTTGGAGATGTAATCCACTTCTTAAATCTACTTTTATAACCTGACACACGGGAGGCGACATGCGGCAGGGGTGAATAGCGAGTCTTCCGCGGTAGATATGAAGTCTCACAAGGTTTTTCTAGAGTTAAGTGAAGTCTTGTAAAGCTCTGGGACGTCAGACACGGCAAGTATTAACTTTTCCTCCATGTTTGCCTGGAGATGTACTGAGACGCATTCTGTCCGCTCATTGGTCAGTCAATGAAACCTCCGCTGATTGGTCCTTGTTTGAGTGACAGCGATGAAAAGTTGAAGTTTTTCCAGGTAGGCTAATCCTTCCGCGTCGACAATGAAAGCAAATAATTTGGTCCATTCTTCCTTGAATCCTCTGTTCTCATCAGCTATTTTTCTCTTTGTATCTTTGGGATCCACGGCCCTGACACACCCACCGGTTTGTTTATATCCATGCGGCGCCGCACTTAAACGTGTGTTGCAGGCTATGACGCAAATTTTCGTTGACAGAAATGTTGAAATTTAATATTTATTATGCACATTTTTACAGCATTGGAAAACGTTAAGAATATTTGTCCTCTTACAGAAACCATATTAAAACAAAAAATATATCCCCCATCCATTTTCATACATCTGTGAAGAAGCTCCAGGGAGCCACTAGGGGTCGCTAAAAGAGCCGCATGCGGCTCTAGAGCCGCAGGTTGCTGACCCCTGCCCTAGCCGCACCTTTAGAATTGAGGAGAACATGCGATGCTTATTCCTGAGGGTTCAGTTTTATATTTTCTACCTTTTCGTGACACCTTTCCTGCCATAACTGATAACGTAATGCACCTATGTAACCGTATAACAATATAGTATGCTAGGTAATAAAACAAGGCAGTATTGAGCTTTCTTGGTGTATTCATTAAGGTGGGAATATTTTTCTGGAGCACTTTTTATCATATTGCTTCAAATGCTTTTCACATACTAATGGCAACCAATAAATTGAATGTTTTATCAATAAAGTAATCATTTTTATTTTAATCATATGTACACTGAAATGTACAATTCTGGAAGAAACCTCCTTCAATCTTTGTGAACGTCCTTTTCTCCATATACTTCCTGGTTCCAGAGCCAATCATATGCGAGCCCGCAAAGTTGCCAAGTCTTAAACACTGTGCCGGCATTTGTACTTTGTCACCGGCCGGCAAAGAGCAGTAAGTAAATTTTATTTGTTTAGCACTTATCACAGAAAAGGAATCACAAAGTGCTTCACAAAGATCAACAAAACAAAAGATAAAGTCATCATAAAATGATCTTAAAACAAAACAACAGAATATCATAAAATCATTAAAAATCAGAAAACAGAAAGTCATAAAATGATAAAACAATTGAAAGATAAATACTAGTTAAAAAAAGGGATAAAACATAAAAGATTTAAGTAAAAGCAGTTTTAAACAAAAGGGTCTTCAGCTGCTTTCTAAAGGTGTCCAGACTGTCAATAACACGTAAGGATAAAGGAAGTTCATTCCATAGTCGGGGTGCAACAGCCTGGAAAGAGCGATCACCTCAACGTTTATATCTGGTCTTTGGAACTTCTAGGAGGTTCTGGTTTGTAGACCTGAGGGCTCGGGTTGGAGCATAAGGCTTTAACAGTTCAGTAACATAAGGAGGAGCTTGGCCATGTAGAGCCCTGAAAGTTCTAGTCAGGATTCTAAAGTTAATGGGTAACCAGTGCAGAGACATCAGAATAGGAGTGATGTGAGCTCTTCTGTTTGCTCCAGTTAGGAGCCTCGCTGCAGAGTTCTGGACCAACTGAAGACGGCCAAGGGCTTTTTTGTTAAAACATGTGAAAAGTGTGTTACAGTTATCTAGACGGGAGGAGATAAAGGCATGGAGAACCATTTCAAGTTCATGTTTTGACACCAACCTTCGCAGTTTGGAGATATTTCTCAAGTGATAAAAACAGTTTCTGACCAGCGTTTTTGAGTGGCCTTCAAGAGACATTGATTGGTCAAAGTCGCATTTGTTACGTTTGTTTCACAAGCAGCTACACGTGTCTCTCCTCCACAGTCCCCGTGAGCTGTCTGGTGATCTGAGCTCCAGCTCTAACAGAGAGAAGCTCCTGGAGCTCTGCATCACTCCAGTTTATCATCTCAGCTGATTCTGTTTAAAAAAGTGAAACTTATGCCTGTGTTTACTTTCATTTTCACTGTAGTTACCGGCCGGGGATTGGCATTAATTCATCACGTGATCATGACACAAGTCCGGCGTTGCGGTAATACTATTGTTATAGAATTTCTATGTCCTGTATTGCTTCTCTATTTCATTCTGTATCTCACACACACCCCCCCACACACACACACATCATCTAAACACACCCACTACCTTATCTCACACTTTAAATAAACTGTGCTGGCAGCCGCTCAGGGCAGACTACACTCTGTCCTGAGTTGGTCTGTCACCCTTTGCAAATGGTTTCTATGTGTGGTTCATTGTCTCTCTCTTATTTCCTCAGTTCCGGGTAGGGTAATTGACAAAATCCCTAACATAAATTGGTCCTTCGAGCGGAGCCTGGGGGTCTTTGCTGTCGACGCCAGATGCCATCCGCCGGACAGTGCAGCGCCCTGCTTTCGCTGGAGGTCGGCGCCTGGGGTCTGGCGTTGCCAGGGGGCCACCGGGTCTGCGAACACAAGCTTCTGAGCTGGGGAGATCTGGTGAGACATTCTTGTTTATGTGTGGATACTAACTCAGAGAAGTTTGGCTTTTCAGCGTTTTGCTGATATAAACGCAACTCTGAAGTTAAAGGGGCTTTGAGCGTTCGTCCTGATAGAAACGCAAATAGTTAAACAGCTGTGTTGATACGCCGGTAAGATAACTGTTGAAGTGTCCTAAATTGGCTGGCTTTTGAGCGTTTTCCTGTGAATTAACCGAAATTGGCTGGTTTTTGAGCGTTTTCCCGTGAATTAAACGAAACTTCCGGTTATGTGAGATAACTGTGGAGTACTCGAAATTGGGTCTTTGAGCGTTTTCCCGTGAATTAAACGAAATTGGCTGGTTTTTGAGCGTTTTCCCGTGAATTAAACGAAACTTCCAGTTATATGTTTGTTAGTCTGTCTGTCTATTTGTTTGTTCATTGGTTGGTAGTAGTGGAACGAGTTCCCACACTGAAAGGAGATGGACTTCCACCTACTTCCTGGTGCATGATTTGAGTGTGTGGATGTTTTTTTGTTAAGGTGTGGCTACGTGGATGAATGACCGGTTATTGGTGGTCTTGCAGTGGTGTGTGTGCTGGAGGTGTGTCTGAGGTTCTGGTTCTGATCCGTGTGGGCTCAGGGCCTGTGTGTTAAATGCTGCTGTGGTGTCTGTCTGGAGGCGTGACTGTTCGTGTGTGTTTGCTTGAGCTGCAGCGATGAAAAGCAAAACAAACTAGATAAATTGCATTTCTTGCAGAAATGCGTTTGAATGCTTTATTGCTGAATACGATAGCTGAAACTGCTGAATTAAAGCTAAAACTAAGCTTAATTGTCAAAATGTGCTGAATGTATTTGAAGTTTTAGGAGCAAAAATTGCTAAAAAGTTTAAAAAGCCCAAAAAGTAAGTAGAGAATAGAGAAAAAAATCCTAAACAGCAGAAATCTGAAATCTCTAAACATAGTTTAAAAAACTGAGCAGCTAAAATGTTTAAACAGCTCATATTTGAGTATAAGTAGTTAAATTTTCACAATTAGTTGAATTGTGAAGTTAGCAGGATATGCTGAATTTTAAAACTGATAGCTGAGTAGCTGAACTGAAATAAGCAGTTTTCTGCTGCGAAAATTTAACGTAATTGTAAAAATGAGCTGAAAAGATTGAAAGATTTAGGAGCAAAAAATCACTAACAAGTGTA
>SSNS01000303.1:481754-498768 GCA_006937985.1 Aphyosemion australe | reverse complement strand
GGGGGGGGGGTCACTGTGCCGTGGTCCCCGAAATGCCTAGAAACGGCCCTGGGTGTGGGACTGAGTTTTTAAGGTGATCTGAATTGTATCAAATAAATAAATATTACATGCTTATAAATTATTATTATAAAATTACAAACGTGTAGTGGATATATCTGCCTACATTTTCCTTTTCAAACACTGTTTTGTTTTTTGTGCGACTATTTTCCTGTCCTGTTTGTCTCTTAGCTGCATCTCCTCTCAGTCCTCCAGAAAAACTGCTGCCTGGCTTCTTACTTTTAAACTTACAAGTTACTTTTGAAATTAGCAGATCAAAAGATCCGTCGACCTCAAAAATAGCGGAATGTGCGGCCGAGCCAGTGAGGTGACGTCACCGATGCACGGGAGAGGATCTCTGCAGCAGAAAGATTCTTGTTTTGGGATATCGGTCTCTGAATCTAAAATGCTTAAGTTGATGAATTTCTCTGTTTGCACACCTTTGAACTATGGCAGAATCGCAGCGTGGGAACGCCCCGTGGCAAGCAGCTAACGCACACTTCGAAACTGTTGGGGCTGCTGGAAGCGGTCCAGCTCCCGAAACACCTGGCCTTGTGCGAATGTCAGGCTCACCAGACAGATGTCTCCAGGGGAAACTCTTTTGCTGACCGGAGTGCAAAGCATGCTGCTCAAGGGCTCCCTCTGCCGGAGACTTAATTTTACTGCTCTGAGACCCTGACACATGAGATCCTGCTTGACGGTTGATAGTTAATAAACACGTCTTTCCACACTGTAAACTTTTCCTCTTTTGCTAAAGACTATTATCGGAAATGTTTGATTTGTATGAGAATACCCATTTCACACCATACACATGGATTTCATTGAATTGTCACAGATGCATGGAGTGAGATATTGCCTTGTGGTGATGGATGCATTATCCAAGTGGCCAGAATTTTTTTTTTTCTTTCTACTTATGGAATTCCTTCTGTTATCAGGTCAGACAATGGACAAACAATGGAACACATTTTTGTTAATGAGGTGATGACTAGATGATGGACAAAATTCCCTTGCCGACTGGACGGTTAAAATGTTTTCCGAGGAAACAAGTCATAATATACAATGATCTCGCAGAGCCCTCTTGTGCTTTTTCGCCCACACAGGTCGTAAAACCAGGAAATTGGGTCCTAATCAAAGTGCTTAAATGAGACGACTGGATTTCTCCGCGATGGGACGGTCCGTATCAGGTCCTGCTCCCCCCACAGCTGTGGAAGTTACTGGGAGGCCATCTTGGATCCACCTTTTCTCATTCTAAACTCATCGGAGTCACCTATCCGCCATTAGGGCGGCAACGAAGTCCAGGCTTCAAAGGGGCTCTTGACAACAGGTCACGAGCGTCTCAAACCTGGTGAAGATGGTCGTCTGCTACAGGCATACAGGATGCCTCACTCATGGCCTCTTCTGTGGCCCGCCTGTCAGCACCTGATGGACGGTTTGGAACAGCAGCAGCTGCCTGGGGCACTGGAGATGGAACAGAGTTTGGATCTGCAACAATGCAACAGACCGACGTGATGGACCGTCACCTGCACTTGCGGACCCATCTGGACGTCACAGAAAGACAAGACGGAAGAGAAACTCCAGATCGGGATGGAAATTCCGGACACACACACCCAAACTGCACCCTGGTTTCACGGTTCCTGGGATGGAGGGACTTTGTCTGGACACACCACTGCTGGGAGGGAACTCCTGGTTTGCATCGATCACTGCCATCGTCCGAGCAGCACAAGTCACAAGTCAACGCGTCATGCTACGTCTGCTCGCTGATACCACACTCCCTCAAAGAGTCATCACTTCTATGGCCTGAAGCGCTAAGTTCAGTTAATGTTTTGTATTCTGTACGGCTGAGCTCATCCACGACACTCCACTGACCCAAATGATCCTTGGTTGCGCACAGACACTTCTGCCCTGACACAGTGTTCATCGTTGTATGACATTTTGATGAGAATCAATGGTACTGACCCTACAGGTTCCCTCACACCACATAGATAGACCGCACATTCAGCTAGAAAACTTGACTGCACTCACTTCCCAAGGTTTTTCAGGTTTTCCACCTTTCATGGTAGCAACCAGGAACATGTTAATGCAACACCATCTCGCGCTTGACCGTCTGTTGGCCTCAGAAGGGGGCCTTTGCCATGTCATAGGTCACGCTCTTGGTTTCAGGTGTTGCGCCTTTTTACCTGACACAGCCGGCAACATCACCGCCACCCTTGCACGCATGAACGACCTCTTATCTCAAATGAAAGCTGATGAGCTCAGTGTTCCGAGAGGATTCGCCTTCTGGGAATGGATGAATTCTGGTTCCTGGTACACATTATTACAATAATTATTACAATTTATTGCTACGATATTTGATTCCTGTCATTATTTTTCTTGTTTTTCTTGCTATGTTTTCATGCTGCATTGTACCATGCATCGTGTTTTTGTGTCACCTATATGATTAATGTTTCACTTGTTCACTATTCTGCTGTTTTGACTCACCCACCTGCTGCTCCAAATGATTTTGATATATCTGATTTGACCGGTATTCCGGTTTCCCATCTGTAAATCATGATGATTTTTACTCTACGTTTTTACTGGAATGATGCTTGGGATGAAGTTCTTAGTATTGTGGTATTGATCTCTGACTGCAGCTCGGCTGCAGCTTCATGTGCTGTCATTTACCATCATGTGATTGCTTCTACTGAGTTCGCATTCGGTACCGAGGTTTATTATTTTGATTCTACTGTTGTCGCTTATTTTACATGACTTGCTTAGCGCAGAAAGCTTATGCATGTTGTGTATGAATGCCATACAACAGGAGGGATTATGTTATAGAATTTCTATGTCCTGTATTGCTTCTCTATTTCATTCTGTATCTCACACACACCCACACACACACACATCATCTAAACACACCCACTACCTTATCTCACACTTTAAATAAACTGTGCTGGCAGCCGCTCAGGGCAGACTACACTCTGTCCTGAGTTGGTCTGTCACCCTTTGCAAATGGTTTCTATGTGTGGTTCATTGTCTCTCTCTTATTTCCTCAGTTCCGGGTAGGGTAATTGACAAAATCCCTAACAACTATCAAGCGTGGCGGCACGAATGCTGCAAAATTCCTGCATTGCCATGCCGTGTTCATAAGACACACCTTTGCGGCAATATTACGCTGATTTGCTGGCATGGTGCATTTTATAAAAAGGGCTATAATCTATTGTAGCAGTGAAATATTTAATAGATATTAAATGGCCTGTATTTGATTCTGAGGTTCCACAACCCCCCAAAGCGCTGGTGATTGTTAACTACAATGTAGCCATAGCTGCCCTGGGGCGCACTGACACTGAAACCTAATTTATGCTTCTGCGTCTGCACAGAGACACGTAACGCTATTATTCGTCATTGCGAGGGCTCTCCAACAGGCTCGCAAGGATGGACAGAGTTTAGCCCACTTTTCTGAACGTCTGTCGAACGAGACGGAGAGCGTAAGCTTATGATTGGTCTGGACGCTGCTTCCTTTAAATTCGTCAACAGCACCGCCATTACACCCACAAAAAAAGTAAAAAAAGAGATAAAAATATCTAGCGGCAGACACGGAGCAGCTTGAAGAATACCTCGTGGAAAAACTCTGAAAATATGAACGTTTATTCACCCGTGACTGGAGGAGTATAAAGATTCGCAGAAAGGGTTTTATTCGTGGATTGAAATGAAGGGAAACGTGGGTTTAGAGGTGGCGAGCGCATGAAGAGGTGGAGGAGAGTGTTTGTCCGTGTTAAAAAGTCTCTAAAATACAATAAACACAATAAACACAAAAGTAAATGTACTGTATTTAACCAGATACATGACAGGATACCCCAGAAAAGCAATATGCCCTCTGTTGTCCTGGTGGGGAATTGCTCTTCAACACTCCCCAGGTGACCGAGGTGAAGTCTGAAAGCAAAACATCTCCATCAATGCATGTGCGTCTCTCCCTCACGGAGCAGATGGAGATGAATAAATTAGGCTTGACTCAAAATGTAAGGCTGCAACTGCAAACATAACATTCCTTCAGCCTGAATTTTAATTTCCTAAACTCACCCAACAATGAACATTATTCTAATTTTTCCAGTTTTGCCTGGACCACACACTAAATGTCAGAGGCAACTCGGGTTGGACTGGCTGAACCGGGAGTTCGGATGTGGCGTGTCAGAATAACCCAGACGCGGAGTGAACTGACGTCGGGAGGAACTGAGCACGCAGCTTTGCTCTAGGAACGCGGCACGTCGCTCGATGAATAACGAGGGAGTGCGGGCGTTCCGAAAAAAGAAAAGAGACTGACTTACAGTTAGTAGGCAGTCCGTCAGCAGGTCTGGAACGTGGGCTGATCTGGCCTCAGTAAATGGCTGGTAATCTGGGTAACTCTAATCCAATAGTTCGCTGTGAGCGCTGGAACGTGGGCTGATCTGGCCTCAGTAAATGGCTGGTAATCTGGGTAACTCTAATCCAATAGTTCGCTGTGAGCGATGGCTGAATCACTTCCGTATATAGTCTCGGGGCGATGACGTGGATCTGAGGCGCCGGTGAGGAATGCTGGGAAGTGGAGTTCTGGTGACGGTGGAGCGCCTGGTGGGACCGCTGGAGGTAGAAGATGTGGGAGCAGCGGGATCCGTGACAGGACCGCTGGAGGTAGAAGATGTGGGAGCAGCGGGATCCGTGACACTAAAGCCCACAACAATGTCATCTGACAATGACTGCATTTACATGCAGCCAATAACCCATTCAAAACCCAGTTATATGCAATAACCCAGTTCCGCAAGGCCATGTAAACTCCGGCAAAAACCTGGTTATGAGCATAACCAGGTTTTTAAAAACCCTTTTCTAACCCGAATATCAGGTCATGTAAACGCGTATCGGGATAACCCTTTCAAAAGGTGCGCTCTGCGCATGTTCTATTCGCAAGGAATCTTGGTCTTTTGAGTAGATGAACTTCTTGTATGTGCTAGTAACCTGGAAGGTTCAACATGGCGAAACGCAGCACACCACATTTTTGGAGCGATGAAGAAACCAGGTCAGTAACAGCACCAACGTGCAAACAAAGGCGATCACTATTAGCTCCGAACGATCCATTATCTGCATGCTGCTGCTGTTGTTGTCATCTTTGGATACAGGAAGAAAACAGGAAATGACGCATATTGCATCTTAACGTAACCCGTACGTCCTGGTCCAGACGCTATGTAATCGGGATATTAAACGTTCCATGTATACAGGGGTAACTCTCTCTATTTGTGCATGTAAACGGGTTATTCTGAATGTTTCAGAAACCCGAACACTGACCTTAACCCGTTCATACCCCGAATACTGGCTGCTTGTAAATGTAGTCACTGTCAATCAATGAAAAAGAAACATCAAAGTACACTTTGATGTCATCAGATCATGTCATGAAGGCAATATCAACAGGCCCTACAATATTTTGTACACAGATTGTTACAAATCAAGTTTGAGCTGCATCTATTAAAATTGATTTTTTTATCCATCAGTGTGGTACAAACCAAGAAAATTGTGGTTTTAAGAAATCTTTCAATGAAACATATTTAAATGATTAAGGCTATGTCTTAGGCAAACCAGGGAGGGGTTTTGTATAATATTAAATGTTTTTTGTTTTTTTTTCAGATGACTTGTGCAAAATCCCTGAAAAGTACACTAATTAAGGACAAAGCATCCATTTATCACATGACAAGGTATTTTAGATAAAGATTCTATCTGGACTCTGTCAAGAATTGGAAAGGTCGGACCCAAATGCATCTGCAGAAGGCAGGCAGGTAAACTAATGAACTAGCATCAGTGTGAGTTAGAGTAAAATTATGTACTGGGAAAAACACTGTGCAAGGAGCAATGTGACAATGCAAATGAGTAGACAAGGAGAAGAGGAGTGTAATAGATTAATAATGTGGCCAGTAACCCTCAGGCTGATAGAGTGAAGAGAAAAAGATGAACAGAAAAGGACCTAATGAGCTATTGAGAAAAGAGCAGACATGAAGTGTTTCTATCATTTCCCTCTCATTTACATTCCAATCCAGGCCTCTAACGACGCGACTTGACAGTCCTGGTGAAAACACAAACTCCCACAATGAGCAGCTAAGGAAAACAGGCATGCCAATTTGTTACCTGACTCACTGCAACAACTCGCATTATGCCTTTTGACAAACCCACGGGGTGATGAAGTGTGTGTGGTTGGATTGGAATGGAACAAAAGTAAATGTGCTGGGTAATCTGTGAGTGCTGCCAAAGATTATGTATGCATCAATCAGTGTTTTCCTGCTTGCTTTAAAGCAACATTCCGCAACTTTTACACCATAAAATTATGCTTTTTTGTAAAGTTTTTGCGTCATAGTATTATCAATTATGTTCATTTTCATACCTGTGATAGTGTTGGGGGATCCCACGTCTGTTTACTGCACTATACAGTTTTTGAGCTTCGGGTAGCCGCAGGATACTGACTGGGTGTCGTTTTACGGCAGAATATGGCAAGCCAAAGAGATAAAAAAAAGCGCGCGTTCTAAATGCGCATTATGTCCGCCAAAATGCAGGTCCTGAACGCACGTTTTGACGCCAAAGCGAGCAAAAACTTGCGTGTTCTATAAGCGAGCATTATGTCCGCCAAAACGCGTGTCTTGAATGAGTGTTTTGGCAGACATAATGCGAGTTTAGAACGCGCATTTTTTTTATCCCTTTACAACTTTATGCTCGACCAAACACAAATAATTTATTACGTACCTTTTCATTAGCTGCATGGCTAGGTCAGAGTTTGTAGTTCATGCCGTTCTTTCTAAAAGAGCTCTCCAGCGAGGAAAAGACAGCCCAATAATAACTCTGGTCTTTGCTCTTGCTCTATCACGTTCTTCTTTTCTTTTCCTATATTCCTCTGATAAGGGATTTCTAGCTTTTTTTGGTGAATCTGCCGCTGCTACAGTGAGTCTACGTTATACAATTATGGCAAGTGAAAGGGATAAAGTAAATGAGCGTTCTAAACTCGCATTATGTCTGCCAAGACGCGCATTTTGGCGGACATTTTGTTCGAGTTTTTACCCCCTTTGGCGTCAAAACGCGCGTTCAAGACGCGCATTTTGGCGGACATTACGTGCGTTTAGAACGCGTGCTTTTTTTTATCCCTTTGGCTTGCCATATTCTATCGTAACACGACACCCAGTCAGTACTTCCGGCGCTACCCGAAGCTCAAAAACTGTATAGCGCAGTAAACAGACGTGGGACCCCCCCAACACTATCACAGGTATGAAAATGAACATACCGTAAATCCTCTAATACAGGCCCGGGCCTTTATTTACTCAAGGGCATCCTGGTTCAGGCCTTTATTGGAAGGAGGCCAGAATTAGAGGCAGGCCTATATTTCAATTTGAGCAAAATAAACTACCAGTAGAATGAATAAAAACAAGATTTTGTGTCTATTTGAGCGGTGACTGAAGTCTCACGTGCAAATCAAAAGTGATGATTGGTGGGTTTCACTCACGTGACCCTGCCGCCGCGCTGAACTCAAACAGTGGACAGGAAGTGTTTTGCTCTACTATAAAACACAGCGTGAGTGTTCTAAACGAGCTGGCACAGACACAATATCTTCCTTTAAGTTATGACTCATTTCATTTTAAAAGTTGGACTTTTCATACACGCTGGAGGATTTACCCAACGCTGAAGCGATCGACACAACAAACTATCTCGTGTGGCAAATCTCATATTACACTGCAAACCAAAAGCCTTTTATGAGTCTGAAAGCCTACAACTATTTTATTTCAGGTTGGTTAACAGTTTAGAGATCCGGAGAGAGCTTTAAATGACCGTTGTCTTGTTTATGCTCGTGAGATGTGCTATTTAAGTTACGTAATTAACTCGTAATGATAGCTAATGCTAACATGAGTACGTGCTAGGATCTACTTATAACTAACATTTTAAGCCTTTTTTAATCCACATTTCTGGTACATTTGTTTGATTTTATTAAGGTATTAATGCCACGCTACAACACTGAGCTAACTGCTAAAAACATTAGCACTCTACAAGCTATTTGCGGTCTGCAAATAGCTTTTAGAGTGCTAATGTTTTAGCAGTTAGCTCAGTGTTGTAACGTGGCAGGTAAACAGTTTGATGTTTTCACGTGTCCTCACCGCAAATTGCAAACTATTTACCTGCCACGTTACAACACTGAGCTAACTGCTAAAACATTAGCACTCTAAAAGCTATTTGCGGTGAGGACACATGAAAACAGTATCAAACTGTTTACCTGCTGTTTTTGTAGCTGCGTTTCTAAATAACTGTTCAATAAAACGCCATAAAAACCTTTAGTAAGCCCTTACCTGTGATGAAGTGATCACTGCAAACTAGCATTTTCCGTTCTGTTTCTGCTCATCTTGCAGCCGGAGATTATGATCCACTAGTCCGCTGTTACCGTAAAACCTGGTATACATGCGCCTCGAAAAATCGAGTGAGGGCTCACTTTACCGTCGATCTCCAAAAAAAAAAAACCACACACACCACACGCTGTTTCTAATAGTAGCCCCGGCCACTATTAGAGACCGGCCTTTATTTACCCCCGCTGACAGCGAGACCGGCTAATATAGGAGACCCGGCCGGTAATGGAATACAGGCCAATATTAAAGGATTTACGGTAATAGATAATACTATGACGCAAAAACTTTACAAAAAAGCATAATTTTAAGGTGTAAAAGTTGCAGAATGTTGCTTTAAATAAGATGTAAGATGTAGAAACCTACATGAATCTGGGGGACCTCTGGTCCTCCTTTTACTAAAAGTGATAAAAGTACTAAAATTATGTACTCAAGTAAAAGTACAGTTACTCTGGTAAACCTTTACTCAAATACAAGCAAAGTTCATCCATTCATTCTCTTCCACTTATCTGGAGTTGGGTCGCAGGGGCAGCAGCTTAAGGAGGGAGGCCCAAACTTCCCTCTCCCCAGCCACTTGGGCCAGCTCTTCCGGGGGAATCCCAAGGCGTTCCCTGGCCAGCAGAGAGACATAGTCCCTCCAGCGTGTCCTGGGTCCTTCTTTAGGTCTCCTCCAAGTCAGACTTGCCTGAAAAACCTCACCAGGGAGGCGTCCAGAAGGCATCCTAACCAGATGCCCGAGCCACCTCAACTGGCTCCTCTCAATGTGGAGGAGCAACAGGTCTACTCCGAGCCCCTCCCGGATGACCAAGCTTCTCACCCTATCACTAAGGGAGAGCCCAGCCACCCTGCGGAGAAAACTCGTTTGGCCGCTTGTATCCACGATCTCGTTCTTTTGGTCACTACCCAAAGCTCATGACCATAGGTGAGGGTAGGAACTTAGATCAACCAGTAAATCAAGAGCTTCTCCTTCCGGCTCAGCTTTCTCTTCACCACAACAGACCGGTACAACACCCACATCACTGCAGACGCAGCACCAATACGCCTATCAATCTCCCAATCCATCTTTCCCTCACTCGTGAACAAGACCCCGAGATACTTAAACTCCTCCCCTTGGGGCAGAACCTCGTCCCTGACCTGGAGAAGGCATTCTACCCTTTTCTTACTCAAGACCATGGTCTCAGATTTAGAGGAGCTGATTCTCATCCCAGCTGCTTCAAACAAGTTACTCAAACAAAAACCTTCTCAAGAGAAGAAAGGGGACATCTGGTGATTTTCAAGTTTTATTACTCTACAACGTGGCATTTTCATGCACAACGGCCTTTGATTTTCTTTACTATGCGCTTGCTTCCAAAACTCTTGACTCACCACCAAACACCCTCTGGTGGTGCAAAAGCACAACATGTCAAACTTAGTCATTAGCTTCTGGAATCATCAACGTGAAAATAAAGACCAAAGAACTTGTTTGATTGAACTATGGCTCATAAACCAATTCAATCCAGTTTATAGAGCCAAATCACAACAAGAGTTGTCTCAAGGCACTTCACAAAGTAAACATTCCAACTGAACCTACTTATCAGTGCGCTGAATTCAGTTTATTATGCCAATTAGTTAAAACTTTCCTATGTAAGGAAACCCAACAGATTGCATCAAATGTCAGTGACTGAAGATCAAGTACTTCCCCAATGACTGTTCAGTCTGTCCTGTACAGTATACACAGTGTAAAGCACTCTGAAAGGTGCTGTACAAGTGCGAGTCATTTATCATTGATCTTGCAGGGTTTCCCCCAGAAAACTCGCAAAGCCCGGTGGTAGACAAGCCCACAGGCGACCCACGGTGTTTTTGTAAAAAAAAAAAAAGTTGTCAGGAAGTTTAAAAGTATGACTAGTATGTGGTGTTATAAACCATTTATTGACAATATTTATTTGTCTTACAAAAAGGCACAATCTTGAAATATAGTATTACCAGACACAAAAAAATACAATTCAGATCATGGAAAATACACCTGACCTCTCACCCTGTTCACTTATCCATCGTAAGATATTGCCATTGTGCTTTTGTATCACCAGATGCTGTTAAAGTCAGACTTGCAGGTTAAAGACCCCAATTCATTTTAAAGGTGTGCTTAACTGAACAAACATTTTTTTATGATTATTTCTGATTATAATCGATCACTCTGAGTTTTTCATGCAGGCTCAACATGAAAATAGTCTCCTACACCTGTCTCCTGCATTAACTAGGGTTACAGCTATTTAATATTTTAGTATTCGAATATTCTATCTAATCCTCTGTCAATCAAATATTTTATTTGACGACCTTTCAAAACGGAGGAAAAAAATTCTGAGTTTGTGTTTCAAAATCAAACTTCAAGTAGAAATGTTACTAATTTCTACTAGTAACAATGCGTCATATTTTTCTAAATATACACAGATTGGCAATAATTCAACCTAAAATTATATTCAAAGATAGATGTTAGTAAATTACATGCTATAACGGCCTGCCATATATGCAGCGTCACACTGAGCCGCAGTACTGACTCCAGGTATGAGCTGCGTCCCTGCTCCACACCGCTGCAGCTGCAGCCATCTACATAAACAGGATGATGGCGATTTTTCTTTCAGTTGTAGAGTTTATTCAGTCTTAGTTTAACGTGAACACGATTAACGTGTTTTTTTCCGGTCCCTATTGGCACTTACACACTAGCACCGGGTCGGCTCCGATCGGTCGGCCTCAGTCGGCCCCGGCCCCGCCAGGTTGTTTACACATGTCTTCCAGGACACCCTTTGGAATGCGGACGTGATAGGCGGTCTCAGAAATGCGCGCGAAAAATTGGCGCGAATATATCAGTGATGTGGGCGGGTCAAAGGAATGCAGAGAAGTCTGCCCGGTGTCTGCGCTCATCACAGCAGACGGGAACAGAGAAACGGCTGGGTGGGTCAAAGGAGCGCGAAGTCCGCGGTATCTTCCTTATTAAACAAAAAGCTGCGTGGCAGCACTGTGTCACTGTGTATGTGTGCGTGTGTGTGTGTGTGCGCGCGCGCGCTGCGCTCGTCACAGCAGACAGGAACAGAGGAACGGCTGGGTGGGTCAAAGGAGCGCGGAGAAGTCTGCGGTCTATTCCTTATTAAACAAAAAGCTGCGTGGCGTCAGTGTGTGTGTGTGTGCGCGCGCGCTGCGCTCATCACAGCTGACGGAAACAGATAAAACAGCTTCAGTCAGAGGCTTGTTAACTCCTCCGCATTCAGAGTGATAATGAAGCGCACATGCGGGAAGCCCCCGCTGGCGGATTCTATCCGCTAATCGGAGGTTCCCCCTAAAGGTAGGCGTGAATTTGAGCCGACCAATGAGTCGGCAGTGGGTGTGTTGGCCCGGTTTTCGGCGCGAGTCAGACCACCTTCAGATGAGGGCCGAAAACACGTACGGTTCAGCCACAAAAATCGCCGGGCCACCCGGATGTGAAAGGAACTTACCCAATCCCGCCCGGTCCGAGCCGGTGCTAGTGTGTAAGCGCCATATGTGACGCGAAAGTTAGCGTGCGTGCTACATATTAGCTATGTCTATGGTATTAGCATTAGCCTACCTGGTCGTGGATTCGGCTGGCTGAAGCAGTTTCCTGTTCAAGCATAAAGTTGTGCTGTTATGGTAAGACAACTCCGTTTTACAGTGGAGACACTCGACCGTGTTTTCTCTTCTTCTGAGTTTAAAATGGTTCCAAACTTTGGACCACCTTTGCCTTTTGCCTTTATTGTTTTCTCCATTGTCCTCCATGCTGTCGCGATCACCGGTGATATCCAACGTTGTGCTCCAGTAAAATGTGTCCGTGTAAATTAGAGTCCGGCTGCGTTACGCATTTAACAACACCTCGAATCAGTAAATATTAATGATTTGAGGAATTTTTTTAATAGAAACATTCGAGTATTTGTTTCAGTGCTAAATTTAACATTTTAAATGTTAGTTTGGTGCATTAAAAAACTTTAGTGAGGCTTAGCCTGGCAGGGGGGCACGCAAAGCCTGGCGGCCCGCCAGGCTAAAATAGCGCTGGGGGAAACCCTGTCTTGGGTTTGGGATTGACTTCCTATTCAGCTTCTCTTGAAAATCGCAGAACCTTCTTTTGCACGCAGACGATTAGATTGGAGTATAACAATTTTGACTTTGTGATCCAGCCTCTATTTAACAAGTCATCCAAGTAGTCTTTTACTTCTTTATGAAGTGGCCTTGGGACTGAGATGAAAGTCCTTTTGACAGGAGTGACATCACTTAGGCTAGGTTCACTCTGCAGGCAGAAGTGCATCAAATCCGATTTTTTTCCCCACATGCGACCCATCTGATTTTTTTTGTGACAGTCTGAACAGCACAGATCCGAGTTTTTTTAATCCGATTCAGGCCACTTTTATATGTGGTACTGATTCTGATATGTATCTGATGTTTTTGAAAGCAACTTCAGTCTGAACGGTCATGTCACATTAAATCTGCCTCCTACGTCACTGATCAGCAGAGGTGAGCGTCGTGTGTTGACGTTCCTGAGGAGAAGCGCTGACAGAAGGATTCAGAGGTCTGGACATCCTGTCAAGTTTCGGAATTAAAAATGCATGAGAACATGAGAGCGGTCATGTCTCCGGTCTTCGTGAGAGCGGAGGCCGGGGGGGGGGAGTATTCTCCATTAATTAACTTAACACCGGAACATTTTCAGGGAATACTAATTCGTGAAGACAGTGGGAAAAACATGTAAAATAGTTTATAGTTTTTAGAGTAGTTTCCAGCCCACAACAGAAGACTTGAAATTGTGGATGAACTGTCAGTGAAGCCCTTCAGATCACAACTCAGCCTCTCCTGGTTCCGACTCCACTGTGTGACTTCTTGTCTTCTGTGCATGCGGGCTACTTTAGAGTCGTGAACCAATCACACTGGAGAGTCTTTGGTGTCACATTTCAGTTATAATCTAAACAACCACACAAAAAAATCAGATTTACTTAAACAATCTAAATTGAGATTTAAGACCTGCAGTGTGAACATAGCCTTAGTGTGATCTTAAAGGTGCTATGTGGGAAATTCATAGAAATCATGGTAAAAATTGCGACTCTTTAGCGCCATGCAGTTCAGAGTAAGTATTGCAGCTACGGTGGCCCACTCAAAAAGGCAACAACTCCAGCATTCACTCCAGCCATCTGGTTCGTTTTTTATAAAAAGCATGAGATTGATTTATTTCTAATCTCTGTAGCCTAACCCACACAAAGCATATAACTACTCAAGCAGGTAAAAAACATTTTTTAATGACTATTCAGTCTTAATGCATAATGCCACGCGTAGCCCACCCCTCCCCCGACGAGACGATGCGCGCACCACCACCCCCCCCGCCCCCCGCCCCCCCCCGCCGCGATGAGGCGGCGCGATCCGCCACCCCCCTCAGTCAACAAGCATCACGCCTGTAAACATTTCTAGGGGAAACACTGCTGTTAGCTGTTGTATCAACCTACCAGTCCTGAAGGAAGCTAGCATAGCTGCCACCGATTCACACACGGAGGAGGGGTGGCATCAGCTGTGGCGTCCGGTGTCATGTGGATCAAAGCAGCGGAGTAAACAAGCGTCTGCCGGTTAGCCATCAGCTAATCGTGGCACACGGTATGAGCCGCAGTGAAGATCGAGATGGAGCTAACATCAACCACTGGCTGTTTAGCGATCAGATAGCCGATGAGGTTTGGCTGGAGCCGGGGACACGCTGTGGAAATAAAGTACCGGTAACTAATGCTAATGTGGCTACCGGCTAGCGGACCACCGCTGAAGCGTGTTGGGAGAGACACGGCAGGCTGCGGTAAGAGAGGAGACTTAGAAGGAACTTTCTTGAAGAAGGACTTTGGAACTGATATGTTGGGACCGGATTGGGAGCTTTATTATGAAGAAAAGAAATGATCAGCTGAGGTGAGTCATAAACCACACTTGGTGTCTAGCTGTTGCGGGCGGGGTTCTCATCATATGCGGCTGCTGAGTGTTGGAAATCAATAAGACCTGACATATTTGATGTGTCTTTTGATTTCATTGTTTGTTATTCAAACTAACAAAGTTACAGCAACGGTGTAGCAGTTAGTCTCGTCTCTTCTTAGTTGAATTGTCAGACGCCATGCTTCCACGGCGCACTGCTGCCCTCTGCTGTTTCTTTCAGGTTACAGTCATAGTGCAAACGCGTAACTCAGAGCTCGTATGTCCCTAAATAGCTACCGTATTTCAAGATGGAGGATGACCATGGAGCNGAGATAAAAATCTGAATTTTTATGAATTCCATCCTTCTGAAGCCCAGTCAGAAAATGTGTGTAATATACGAGAGAATAGAGCATTAAAATATTCATGTTAGCATGTCACTATTCTGTGCATGATTTTAAAAATAGTAATATTATTCTTTTTAGTGGATGGGTTGGACATGATATGATGTTTTGGTTTGAAATGTTTTGACCTGAATCAAATTTAGGAGCATAGAAATTGATCACTGTGGTGTAGTTAGTAGTACTGCTGCCTTATTGTGAGAGTTTGAGACTGACTCCTGTTTGAAGGCAGTTCTGTATGGAGTCTGCATGTTGTCTTCATGCATGCATGGGTTTTCTTTAGGTACTGGTTTCATTTTGACGACCAACACCCTGCAGCTTAAAGGTCTCGGTGACCCATATTTTTTCAGTAAGTTTTCTGTGGCCTCTAGTATGAATTGTAATAAAATATGTAAATAATCCCAGAGGAAAATTAAGTGTTGTGGTAACTCATGTTAGTAATAATAATGATCTCATATTAGTTGATCATCTTCAAAGAGTGGTTAAATAAGCTGATGGCTGTGGGCAGGAAGGACCTCCTGTAGCGGTCCGTAGTACAGCAGGTCTGCAGAAGCCTCCGACTTAAGCCTAATTTATGCTTCTCCGTCATCTCCTCGAGGGAGAGACGCACACACATTGATGGAGACATTTTGCCTTCAGACGTCTACATCACCTGGGGAGAATTGCAAAGCAATTCCCCGCCAGGACAACAGAGGGCGTAGCGATTTTCTGGGGTATCCTGTCATGTATCCGGCCCAAGATAGTGCATTTACAGTTTATATTTGCAGTTTCTATTGTGCTTTTTTGTATTTCAGAGACTTTTTAACACAAACAAATTTATCATTTATCATTCTCCTCCACCTCTTCATGCGCTCACCACCTCTAAACTCACGTTTCTCGTCATTTCCGTCCACGAATAAAACACTTGCTGCGTATCTTTATACTCCTCCAGTCAAGTGAACAAAACATTCATATTTTAGAGTTTTTCCACTAGGTATTCTTCAAGCTGCTGTGTGTCTGCTGCTAGATATCTTCGGCTCTCTTTTTATTTTTAGCGGGGGCAATGGCGGTGTTGTTGACGTATTTAAAGGAAAAGGCGTCTTGGCCAATCACAAGCTTGCACTCTCCGTCTTGTTTGACAGATATTTAGAAAAGTGGGCTCGGCTCCGTTCGTCCTTGCGAGCCTGTTGAAGAGCCCTTGCAAGGACGGATAATGGCGTTGCATGTCTCTGTACCGACGCAGACGAAGAAGCATAAATTGGAGGAATGGAGGAAGCAACAATAGTTGGCATGTTTGTTTGACATGTTGTTATATGCAGCAATGGCTTCCATCTCTCGTCTCTCTAACAACTCGTGTTTCCCTAAATAACGGTTCCCGCCACGTATATGAATTTCCTGTTTCCTCCTGAGTTACAGTAAATCCTCTAATACAGGCCCGGGCCTTTATTTACTCAAGGGCATCCTGGTTCAGGCCTTTATTGGAAGGAGGCCAGAATTAGAGGCAGGCCTATATTTCAATTTGAGCAAAATAAACTACCAGTAGAATGAATAAAAACAAGATTTTGTGTCTATTTGAGCGGTGACTGAAGTCTCACGTGCAAATCAAAAGTGATGATTGGTGGGTTTCACTCACGTGACCCTGCCGCCGCGCTGAACTCAAACAGTGGACAGGAAGTGTTTTGCTCTACTATAAAACACAGCGTGAGTGTTCTAAACGAGCTGGCACAGACACAATATCTTCCTTTAAGTTATGACTCATTTCATTTTAAAAGTTGGACTTTTCATACACGCTGGAGGATTTACCCAACGCTGAAGCGATCGACACAACAAACTATCTCGTGTGGCAAATCTCATATTACACTGCAAACCAAAAGCCTTTTATGAGTCTGAAAGCCTACAACTATTTTATTTCAGGTTGGTTAACAGTTTAGAGATCCGGAGAGAGCTTTAAATGACCGTTGTCTTGTTTATGCTCGTGAGATGTGCTATTTAAGTTACGTAATTAACTCGTAATGATAGCTAATGCTAACATGAGTACGTGCTAGGATCTACTTATAACTAACATTTTAAGCCTTTTTTAATCCACATTTCTGGTACATTTGTTTGATTTTATTAAGGTATTAATGCCACGCTACAACACTGAGCTAACTGCTAAAAACATTAGCACTCTACAAGCTATTTGCGGTCTGCAAATAGCTTTTAGAGTGCTAATGTTTTAGCAGTTAGCTCAGTGTTGTAACGTGGCAGGTAAACAGTTTGATGTTTTCACGTGTCCTCACCGCAAATTGCAAACTATTTACCTGCCACGTTACAACACTG
>SSNS01000303.1:444314-481606 GCA_006937985.1 Aphyosemion australe | reverse complement strand
TATTTCAAGATGGAGGATGACCATGGAGCTTTGACCACAATTTATGTATTAAAAATGTAAAATTTGAAGCTGAGAGGAATATTTAGAATTGATGTTGGTGAGAAATATTAATGAAAAAGGACAAGTTTGTGCACTGGCTACACAGAATTTGGTAGTAAACAGGTCAGTGGCGGCTCGTCCATAGGGGGCGCTAGGGCGCCGCCCCACCACTCACAGGAAGGAGAAGAAGAAGATAGGAATCACAAAATATATTTAAAAAAACATAAAAAGTGAACTAAACGATCTATACACACCATATGGGCTAAGTGCTGTGTGTAATCTGTGTTTAATAATGTTTTTTTTTTACTTTTAACACGGCCGAATCGTCGACGTACTTGTCACGTGTCCTCTCGCGGGCGCAGCAATCTTTACCATTGACTTAATATGGGCTAACTGGCGCATGTGCAGTGGGTCCCCAAACCGTCCACAACGAGAAAGAATAGGAGAGCGGTTGGTCGCATCTTTTAGCGATCGTCGCCGCCTCACCGGGTGAATTCTGCTCAGACCAGGGGGAGGAGATCGCTGATTGGTCAGGTTGTTCACCCCGCCCTGAGGGGAAAACTTTCCACAGGCTGGCACAGTGTGGCTCCATCTGTGCCAATTTGTCACGGCAGCAACACACTACTTCCACTGAATATTTTTTTGTTGTCCAACCTTTTAGCCATCTTTGCTATAATTGTGAAATCATCAGTGACAAATAAAGTTAATTGCTTCAAAACCTGACGTAGCAAACGCTACTAGTAGGTTCCAATGTGTGAAACCTCAGCCAATCGAATTGCTTGTTGTTGAGTTTTTTTCAGCTGGCTGGCTTTCGTGTTAACCAATCACAGGGAGAGAATCCACGTAAACAGGAAAATGATGAATGCGGGCGGGCAAACTCTTATATAGTCTTTGGCAAAACAATGCCAGCAAACAGTCTGATCAGCTAAGCTTTTACGTTGGGATGTAGAATTTCACGAACCGAGTGAATTATTTTTACTACACCACACGGATTATGGCCATAACCTGCAGGTAAGCCTCATTTTAGCTTTTGGCTTCAGGAAACAGCATGCTGCCTCGTTAGCGGCTAGCACCGCTCCATACAGTTTGAACTAAGTGGAACTTCTTGTTTGTGAGTCTGGGCTTTAATCTAAACGCCGGCTGCTTCTGTGAATATCTTGCGTTGTGTCACTGTGTGTTTTTCTGGATACGTGTAGCGTCTATTTTACGGCCTCACGTTTATTTACAGCGTATGGGTGTTCTGTTTGTAGAAAGTGGATTCTATTGATTAGATTAGCTTACTCCCCTTAAGCGTGTGTGCAGTTTGTGTAATATATGGGTGAATGGATGAATGTTTTTGTCAAAAACATGCTTAATATATTCGAAAACCTTTTGAATAACTTTGTTGCCGGAAGGGCTACTGTGACCGTCAGTTGTGTGACGCTGATGCTTAAGAATCAATGGTAATTTTGCGTCCCCTAGTGGTGATATGTGGTTAGCGCCCCACCCAAAAAAAGTCACCGGCCGCTACTGAAACAGGTACAAATATTACACACTGGGGCTTTAAATTGATGAAAGGGAATATTCCCTACGTCATACTCATCACAAGCAGAAGCTTGAGCGATGTGTTTAAGCTCAGAGGAAACTTTCTGTATAAGGTTCATTTCTGAGTAGCCCAGATTAACAGACTCAGCTTGTTGGCTCTTTTAACAGTCCTGAAGCTTTTTCTTTTCCTTTAGTGTGCTCATGGCCCAGAGTGCATGGTATATGGTAATTAGTGGACTTGGCAAGAGCAGCAGCTGCAGCAGAATGAAACATGGCAATGTGGCCCTGGAGAACCCAGATGTAATGACATTAGGAAACGCCATCACCCAGGTACACCAACAGTGCATAGTATGGAGTGAGTGTGTGGGTGGCTACCCTGAGAAAGTGAGATAAATGGCTGAAAACAAAGAAGAAAGAGGCAATCACATGTGTTTTTTGTGTTGTGATTAAGGATGTCTTTTGTCCCTAACACAATCCAGGTCACTCTGAAATATATCTGTGAACATGGCCTTATTCTGATGCTCGCATTGATTTACGGACTATGAACCACGAGTACATTAAAGTTACTAAAATCAATGAATGTGGATCATAGTATATGAAGACAGTTTAAAGAGGGGTCAGTGTGCACAACTCCAACTGGGAGGTAGATGGTTCTGAAGAATCTCAGAAACATCTTCTGCAGCAAAGAGAATCATTTTGGATCGACAGTCTACAAACAGTAAACCCCAAGGGTTTGAATGAGGAGTTGGTATTGAACTGTTTTTTTTATTGCATGATATGGTTCTGAATACATACTTGTTTTCTTGAAAGGTTTTTTTGTGCTTTTGTATTTGAATGCTACTGATGGGACAGATAATGCTTCACACAGATGTTTCCTTTCTGGGCTGATTGCCTGATCTGGCTCTGGTTGGTTTGGATTGTTTCTGACTGATGCATTGACTGGTTTTGTATCCGTAACAAGCTGACGATCCACTACCAAGTTGTTTCTCTTAGAGTCTCTGACATTTTTAAGCTACAATAGCAAATCTGCAAAGCATGCTAGCTTAAAACATTTGTTCATGCCTCTTAACATCGGTCTAATATATACGTACATTTATTGTGAAGATAATAAAAATGAAAAAAATAATGAAGTGGTTCTGCTGTATTTGTCTAAAAACCTCAGCCAATAACACGGTTCGGTCCTAAACCAACGATTGGACCATCCAGTTGTCTGTCTCACCAAATTACTGCATTTCCACACATCCTTGAGTATTCCACTCATTCCACTCATTAACATTAATCAACAGACCACTGGTGTGAGAGGTTCTCCGCTCAATAATATCAGAGAAGGAGAATCAGCCGGCTGCTACCACTTCAACTTTAGGACAAACTACCAGAGTCCCAAAAAGAAAAACACCATTTGAAGTCACGGACAACAAGACATTTGGACCTAGAAAGAAGCGACTGGTGTTTAGCGCTATCTTGTTTACTGTAGCTTCGCATGTTCCCATATCAGGGGGACTTGGTCTGGGGATGACAATTATGTGACCGTGTTTGTGTTTAAAAGGTTGTTTTGTAGATTTGCCATTGCAGCTTTAAGGAAAATAAAAACATAAAAAGCAAGCTACCATTAGCAAATTATATCTTTAAACAGTTCTATGGTCTTTATAAAATATGCTCATGACATTTTTTGCACAGAATTATTCTCACATAAAACAATGTCTGTATGTTGGCATCCAACAAGGGCGTTAGCAACTCAGGCTAGTGTTAGCACCAGCACGCCCTAGCGTTGAATTATCGCAAAAAATGCCCTAGAAAAACATCTTCTACCCCACCTTTAAGGAAAGGAAAAGATCATTACTTTTTCTTAAAATCGTGCTTTACCTCTCCACGGAGGCTGTTTAAGTGTTAAATGAATAAAGCTGTCAGGGCCCATTCCACCATCATCCTCTAAAAACCCTGCATCCCTGGCAGCCAGCCCTCACTTCTCTCTGTCTTACAGTTACAGCATTGGCTTGAGCAGCCTTTGATGGTGACTATTGGTGCTCTGTGACTGGTCAAGGCCAATGTGAGGGTAGATGGATGGCCTCTGTTGATTGGCCGCTACTAATTAGAGACCTTTTGAGACAGGGTGATGGATCGGTTAGCACCGTCCAGTTCCCTCCGCTCCGATCTTGGTTTTGAACTGCTCTGAGTGATTTGTCTCAGGATGGTTTCAGGTTGCTTCTGGCACTAATTAAAAGTACCAAATCAAATCATCATTGCTTTAATGTCTTGTGGAAGGTATGACGACACCCTTGTTTTTCCAGTTCAGCCATATATCATTAGTAGATTTAAGACTGATAGTTTTAGATAATGTTGAAAATTTGTTTTTCCATCCATCCATCCATCCATCCATCCATCCATCCATCCATCCATCCATCCATCCATCCATCCATCCATCCATCCATCCATCCATCCATCCATCCATCCATCCATCCATCCATCCATCCATCCATCCAAACACATGGCACATGTACTTCTTCATGCAAAAATTCCACATGTGAATTTCGAAATGCCCATGAAAAAGTGCACAGCCACATTCTAACATTATTTATAGAGTTATTGTTCACTTAGTGGACGTGCTAGGAAACCATTATCTTCATTTCAAGATCCTGGTTCGACTCCAAATCATGCCGTGTTCTGCCACCAATTCCTCTGGCTAAATTTTACTTTCTGAAACAGGAGCACCAGAGCCTTTTTCCTACAGAGATCAACTCAAAAAGCATTCATTCCTACTAAAGACAACTGCAAATGTATTGAAAGATACGAGTTAACTTTAAAAATCAGCTCAAAACTAATTTTTTCAGGCTGGCTTTTCCGTGAGCTCCAGTTGACCCACGACATCAGAGACTCACCAGCTTCAATCAATACATCCATGCATCCAGTTACATGAGTGGATATGGATATGAAAGTATGAGCAAAATAGTGCAGAACAACTTTAGCCTTAGAGGATAATAGACATGGCACAGACTGAAGTGTGAGCATGTATTTAGAGAGCAAGAGGATTTTCTGTCCCAAGATGATGATCTAAGCTGAAAGGCTGATGACCCTGAGCCAAGTCATTTCTGTGTGGGATGAAATTGTCCATTCATCATCTAGGTAGGTGAAGTTCCTGTATTATGCAGTGGGACAATTTGTATTCTACAGTGTACATTTTAGTACATCCTTAGGTCTCAGGACAACATTGTCAGACACAAAGGCGTTTCAAGCCCTAAACTGAATCCCAGCACCCCTAAAAGTGATCAGGGGAATGCTCTTCCACAGAGTTTTGTCAAATGTCTTTAAAAAATGCAACGATTTAACCTCTTATTGACTGAAATAATGTTTAATAAGTAAAAATTTGTTATTAGTGATTTTTCTTTTCAACCCCCGGTATTGGCGGAGGATTTTAGACAAATGCAAGAGAACCACTTTATTTTTTTTGTTTGTTTTTTATCATAGCTATACTATGTTAGAACATTAAGATACATGAAAAATGTGTTTACTAAATTTGCTACTGCAGCTTTAAGCAATTACTCAGAGGCCCCACACCACCAGCGACCCAGAGGCTTTCCTGGCCACTTTTGAGACAGAAGCAGTGCAGGCAGTCCTGGGCCGCCAGTCTGGGCCCATTCGACCAACTGTTCCAGTTTGCCCAGAGCCTGAGGGACGTGGTGTGCCAATGGCTGCAGCCGGGACCCTGAGCAGGGACGAAGATTGTGACAGGACTCGTCCAGCCTCAAGGCTGCGGTGGTGAAAGCCAAGGACCACCTGGCTGTGCACCCATGAAGAAAGCCTGCTGAGGAAACCCCAATCGTCAGCCTCCCAACCGGTATCTACTCCCAGGAGACAACAATCAGTGATGGGTCCTGAGCCTCCTGAATCATGATGCGCTCCTCTTCCTGCCCAAAAGCTGACACCACCGGCCCTAAGACCTGAATAGCTGTCCAATTGGACAATCTCCACTCCGAATAAGCGTGGAGTAGACAGCTGGAACACTTGCGGCGCGATGGTCCTGGTAGACGAGAGACATGGTTCCCACCAACCTCCGTCTGAGGACATCCGGACCCAAGGAGCCCTTCGTCGTGCCGGTGAGGTTCCGGGTGGTCATACACTGGGCAACACCAGATTCTAGGTGCACCCAGACGCTTATCCATCAGTACCTGATCAGACCTGAGGCATTGGTTAGGGTATCTGCGGTGTTATGAAGTATACATGATGACATGCACAAATATCAGGTTGCAGTTAGCTTCCGCCTGACACACCCCTTGATCTTGGGAACCGATTGTCCAGGGTTTAAACAGCTTACGGGGGAATGTGTGGAGGTGTGGTGATGACTGTTATTCACCTGTGGGGCAGGTGCAATGTTCAGTGGTGACGCAAGGTTGTCCAGTGCTGCTGCAGGGAGGGAGCAGGTGGGGGTTCATCTGTCTGTCCCTCGGTTCCAACCTGTGGAGGATTTTCCACTGGAGCAGTTGCAGGACGATACTCTACACTCAGCCTTCGACCAAGTGATGAAGATTGATGGTGCACCCTGGATAGGCTGTATCGGGCGAGTCATGACACCCAGACAGGTAATGAGCTCACCCAAACTTATAGGTGACGTCACGGAGGGTTTGTCCAGTATTTTAACAGTCTATGTATGACGCGTGATCTTGTGCGCAACCAAGGTACTTTTAGGGGCTCAGTAGGTGAGACTTCACACTAGGGCTGCACAATATATAGAAAATTTATCCATCCATCCATCCATCCATTTTCTCCCGCTTATCCGGAGTCGGGTCGCGGGGGCAGCAGCTTAAGGAGGGAAGCCCAGACCTCCCTCTCCCCAGCCACTTGGGCCAGCTCCTCCGGGGGAATCCCAAGGCGTTCCCAGGCCAGCCGAGAGACATAATCTCTCCAGCGTGTCCTGGGTCTTCCTTTGGGTCTCCTCCCGGTTGGACGTGCCCGGAAAACCTCACCAGGGAGGCGTCCAGGAGGCATCCTAATCAGATGCCCGAGCCACCTCAACTGGCTCCTCTCGATGTGGAGGAGCAGCGGGTCTACTCCGAGCCCCTCCCGGATGACCGAGCTCCTCACCCTATCTCTAAGGGAGAGCCCAGCCACCCTGCGAAGAAAACTCATTTCGGCCGCTTGTATCCGCAATCTCGTTCTTTCGGTCACTACCCAAAGCTCGTGACCATAGGTGAGGGTAGGAACGTAGATCGACTGGTAAATTGAGAGCTTCGCCTTTCGACTCAGCTCTCTCTTCACCACGACAGACCGGTACAGCGCCCCCATCACTGCAGATGCAGCACCAATCCGCCTGTCGATCTCACGCTCCACCCTTCCCTCACTCGTGAACAAGACCCCGAGATACTTAAACTCCTCCACTTGGGGCAGGACCTCATCCCTGACCTGGAGAAGGCATTCTACCCTTTTCCGACTCAAGACCATGGTCTCGGATTTAGAGGAGCTGATTCTCATCCCAGCTGCTTCACACCCGGCTGCGAACTGCTCCAGCGAAAGCCGGAGATCACGTTCTGACGAAGCCAACAGGACCACATCATCTGCAAAAAGCAGAGACCTGATCCTTAGGCCACCAAAACGGATCCCCTCACCACCTTGGCTGCACCTAGAAATTCTGTCCATAAAAGTTATGAACAGAATCGGTGACAAAGGGCAGCCTTGGCGGAGTCCAACTCTCACCGGAAACGAGCCCGACTTACTGCCGGCAATGCGGACCAAGCTCTGACACTGGTCGTACAAGGACCTAACAGCCCGTATCAAGGGGCCTGGTACCCCATACTCCCAGAGTACCCCCCACAGGGCCCCCCGAGGGACGCGGTCGAACGCCTTCTCCAAATCCACAAAACACATGTAGATTGGTTGGGCGAACTCCCACGCACCCTCCAGGACCCCCCCAAGGGTATAGAGCTGGTCCAGTGTTCCACGGCCAGGACGAAAACCACATTGCTCCTCCTGAATCCGAGGTTCGACTATCCGACGGACCCTCCTCTCCAGAACCCCTGAATAGACCTTACCAGGGAGGCTCAGGAGTGTGATCCCCCTGTAGTTGGAACACACCCTGCGGTCCCCCTTTTTAAATAGGGGGACCACCACCCCGGTCTGCCAATCCAGTGGAACTGCCCCCGATGTCCACGCGATATTGCAGAGCCGCGTCAACCAACACAGCCCCACAGCATCCAGAGCCTTAAGGAAATCCGGGCGGATCTCATCCACCCCCGGAGCCTTGCCACCGAGGAGTTTTTTGACCACCTCAGTGACCTCAGCTCCAGAGATTGCAGAGCCCAACCCAAAATCCCCAGACTCTGCTTCCATCCTGGAAGACGTGCCGGTGGGATTGAGGAGGTCTTCGAAGTACTCGGCCCACCGATTCACAACGTCCCGAGTCGAGGTCAGCAGCACACCCTCCCCACTGTAAACAGTGTTGGTAGTGCACTGCTTTCCCCTCCTGAGACGCCGGATGGTGGACCAGAATCTCCTCGAAGCCGTACGGAAGTCTTGTTCCATGGTCTCACCGAACTCCTCCCACGCCCGGGTTTTTGCCTCTGCGACCACCCGAGCNCCAAGTGATGAAGATTGATGGTGCACCCTGGATAGGCTGTATCGGGCGAGTCATGACACCCAGACAGGTAATGAGCTCACCCAAACTTATAGGTGACGTCACGGAGGGTTTGTCCAGTATTTTAACAGTCTATGTATGACGCGTGATCTTGTGCGCAACCAAGGTACTTTTAGGGGCTCAGTAGGTGAGACTTCACACTAGGGCTGCACAATATATAGAAAATTTATCGTTATCGCAATATCAGCATGCGCAATAGGCATATCGCAAAGGACAGAAAAATATCGCAATTAATGGTTATCTCAGATTTTTGCTACACATAATGCATTTTGTCAATCAAATGGAAGCATGAAGTTTTTGACATATCAGATAGAGCCTTCACCCATTTGGCCAATCGGTTGGGTTCTTATAGGTTAGATGCCTTGGTGCCTAGGTGGNCATCCATCCATCCATCCATCCATTTTCTCCCGCTTATCCGGAGTCGGGTCGCGGGGGCAGCAGCTTAAGGAGGGAAGCCCAGACCTCCCTCTCCCCAGCCACTTGGGCCAGCTCCTCCGGGGGAATCCCAAGGCGTTCCCAGGCCAGCCGAGAGACATAATCTCTCCAGCGTGTCCTGGGTCTTCCTTTGGGTCTCCTCCCGGTTGGACGTGCCCGGAAAACCTCACCAGGGAGGCGTCCAGGAGGCATCCTAATCAGATGCCCGAGCCACCTCAACTGGCTCCTCTCGATGTGGAGGAGCAGCGGGTCTACTCCGAGCCCCTCCCGGATGACCGAGCTCCTCACCCTATCTCTAAGGGAGAGCCCAGCCACCCTGCGAAGAAAACTCATTTCGGCCGCTTGTATCCGCGATCTCGTTCTTTCGGTCACTACCCAAAGCTCGTGACCATAGGTGAGGGTAGGAACGTAGATCGACCGGTAAATTGAGAGCTTCGCCTTTCGACTCAGCTCTCTCTTCACCACGACAGACCGGTACAACGCCCCCATCACTGCAGATGCAGCACCAATCCGCCTGTCGATCTCACGCTCCACCCTTCCCTCACTCGTGAACAAGACCCCGAGATACTTAAACTCCTCCACTTGGGGCAGGACCTCGTCCCTGACCTGGAGAAGGCATTCTACCCTTTTCCGACTCAAGACCATGGTCTCGGATTTAGAGGAGCTGATTCTCATCCCAGCTGCTTCACACCCGGCTGCGAACTGCTCCAGCGAAAGCCGGAGATCACGTTCTGACGAAGCCAACAGGACCACATCATCTGCAAAAAGCAGAGACCTGATCCTTAGGCCACCAAAACGGATCCCCTCACCACCTTGGCTGCACCTAGAAATTCTGTCCATAAAAGTTATGAACAGAATCGGTGACAAAGGGCAGCCTTGGCGGAGTCCAACTCTCACCGGAAACGAGCCCGACTTACTGCCGGCAATGCGGACCAAGCTCTGACACTGGTCGTACAGGGACCTAACAGCCCGTATCAAGGGGCCTGGTACCCCATACTCCCAGAGTACCCCCCACAGGGCCCCCCGAGGGACGCGGTCGAACGCCTTCTCCAAATCCACAAAACACATGTAGATTGGTTGGGCGAACTCCCACGCACCCTCCAGGACCCCCCCAAGGGTATAGAGCTGGTCCAGTGTTCCACGGCCAGGACGAAAACCACATTGCTCCTCCTGAATCCGAGGTTCGACTATCCGACGGACCCTCCTCTCCAGAACCCCTGAATAGACCTTACCAGGGAGGCTCAGGAGTGTGATCCCCCTGTAGTTGGAACACACCCTGCGGTCCCCCTTTTTAAATAGGGGGACCACCACCCCGGTCTGCCAATCCAGTGGAACTGCCCCCGATGTCCACGCGATATTGCAGAGCCGCGTCAACCAACACAGCCCCACAGCATCCAGAGCCTTAAGGAAATCCGGGCGGATCTCATCCACCCCCGGAGCCTTGCCACCGAGGAGTTTTTTGACCACCTCAGTGACCTCAGCTCCAGAGATTGCAGAGCCCAACCCAAAATCCCCAGACTCTGCTTCCATCCTGGAAGACGTGCCGGTGGGATTGAGGAGGTCTTCGAAGTACTCGGCCCACCGATTCACAACGTCCCGAGTCGAGGTCAGCAGCACACCCTCCCCACTGTAAACAGTGTTGGTAGTGCACTGCTTTCCCCTCCTGAGACGCCGGATGGTGGACCAGAATCTCCTCGAAGCCGTACGGAAGTCTTGTTCCATGGTCTCACCGAAAATTTATCGTTATCGCAATATCAGCATGCGCAATAGGCATATCGCAAAGGACAGAAAAATATCGCAATTAATGGTTATCTCAGATTTTTGCTACACATAATGCATTTTGTCAATCAAATGGAAGCATGAAGTTTTTGACATATCAGATAGAGCCTTCACCCATTTGGCCAATCGGTTGGGTTCTTATAGGTTAGATGCCTTGGTGCCTAGGTGGACGGCACTTCATTTGGATGGCTAGCAAACACCTGAGTTAGCTTAGAGAGCATCGCAGTGACTGAGGGTAAGATGTGTGCGGAAAATGTTAGCGAGAAAGAACTCATTATTTAAACAGCATGAATATTATTTCTAAGTACTTGTGTTCAACAAACACAAGTACTTTGCAAGACATGTCAAACACCCATGGCAACCATGAGGGGAAACACGACAAATCTCCGTTGTCACCTCCAACGTAACCATAAAGATCACAAGTACTTTGCAAGAAATGTAATGTGAACTTGCATGATTTCATTTTGTTACTGTATTAATACTAATGATAGAGGATGGAGTGGTGTGTCTGAAGTATATATACAATAACTGCAGATTTAAGTATTTGTTCATTTATCGCAAGTAATATCGATATCGCAATATTAAGCACTGTTATCGCATATCGCAGGTTTTCCTAATATCGTGCAGCCCTACTTCACACTGTGCTACAATGCTTAGTCTTGGTTTTCAGGTTTCTGCTCCTCACATCATGGAATGTAATTTGGTCATGAGAGATTTGAAGACAGTAAATTTTAAGTAAATACCGTCTCTGTAATCTAATTTATTTTTAAAATGGAAAATTGTTCCAGTCATATATTCTGGTTAGGACAGAAAAAGCAAGTACTCTGCTCATAATTGAAAATCACATCTCATTAGTTAGAAAATACACGTCATCTTTAACACCAGTCAGTGATCACATTTATTCCATGCTTCTTTAGATCTGAAGGATTAATGGGTTGGAACTGAACTGCTATAAGATGAACAATGCAGAAATCTCTGTAAATTATCTTTATTATATCATGCACTGATCTGAATTAAACCACACTCAGTGTGATTTTATTTTCTAACAAGCGCCACTCTAATTATTACACACTCATTTTAAAGAACACACACGCACACGCACACACACACACACACACACACACACACACACACGCTGAGCAGAAAATCGAGCTCTCATGGAAGTGAAAAAGAAAGTAGAGAATTACACAACCCTCCTTTACCCTGTCTCCCAAAAGAAGCAAAAAGGCTTTGATACTGGGGAAGCGAGAACTCCTTCAAGCTCTGCTGGAAATAATCTGTTCTATAAAGACACAGAACCATTTCCCTGCATTCATTCTCCAGTGGAGGGTCTCCTAAAGCACCTGCGGTTAACACAGAGGGTGATGGAATGAAACGAAGGTTGCTGGGTAAAGATGGAAAAGAACACGTGGAGAGAAAACGGGGGTGAAAAAGAGGAGATATGAGGAGAGGAGGAGCCGTGGAACTGGGAGTGGGGGAGAGGTTAGCTTGGCTAGAATCATGAAAAAGGAGCAGGGAGGCAAGAAAAAAAAAACATTAAATCCCAAAGTATCTGCACCTGAAAGCAATTTGTTCTCAATTTGGGAGCTTAATCACTGTGTTGAAGTGTGTGCATAGAAATACTGATGCTCCGAGACAAAACAGCAGAGTTTTAGTGTCTGGAGGGAGTTAGACATGCGGATGATGTCTTCTGGGAAAGCTGCAGGGGTCTGGAGAGATTCCCCCCTCTCCACCACTTCACGCTAGACTGTTGGGGCCCTCTCATACCGGGTGTGTGTGTGTCTTTTTTTCCCCTTTAAAATTCTCCAGGCTCTTTTTTCTGTTTTTTCTGGCTTTTTGTGCATGTCTTTTTTTTTTGAACGGGCTGACTAAAGTGTGATTGAGGATTGCATGAAAGAAAAAAACAAAACAAGGAAGAATAAACGATTATTATTTCTTATCAGTGTTAGAGAGACAGCATTTGGCCTGTGGATTCTGGCCAACAGTAGTTATGATTTCATCACTATAAAACTCTCCTGTATTAAACACGATAAAGCATTAAATGATGAAAAGGAAGAAGAAGAGATGCACTTGGATGGTGAAGACAAAGAGGGGGGTTCACATTTCGTAGTGTTCTCCACTCCAAAATACTTTAACAGCATTCCTGCAAAATGTTACCCTGCATGGTGCATATAGACTTAGTTTATGAATGACTCACAATTTACTCATCCAGGTTGGACACATGCAATGCAAATCAGTTTCTATCTTTTATTTAAAGTTATTTTTTGAATTTTCCTTTTGATGTACTATCTGTCACTGTTAAAATAAACCTACCATTAAAATGATACTGTTCTTTTCTGACTTTTCATTTCTTTGTCACTGGACAAACTTACAAAATCAGCGAGGGGTCAAATAATTATTTCCTCCACTGTACATATATATGGACATTTTTCCCATGTGTAATTGCATTATTTTTACATTATTTAAAGTTTTTTTAACATTCTTTATGTCATGCCGTGTTATGCAAGAACTTGGAGTGGTTGGTTCTTCATCACATCCAAGCCTGCCTGCCCCTTACCAGTTTGTCGATAGAGCAAACAGATCTACAGGGACGCTGTAGCCATTGTTCTCCACCCTCCAACCTTCTACAGATCTATAATAGAGAGCATCCTGACACACAGCTCTGTAAATGTCTTTTTTACTTTATACAATTTTTACATTGAAAGATCAGCACCTTGAGGCAGACCTGCAGTTTTGTTGTGCTAATGACGTGATCTGTTGGAGTGACGAATAAAGCTTTCTATTCTACTCTATTCTATTCTATTCTATTCTATTCTATTCTATTCTATTCTATTCTATTCTATTGAGTCATTCTGTGGTGTGGACATGACCTGAGTATCTGCTATTCTGTCTCCAGGCAGATTAGAATATCATCTTCAAAAGATAATTGTCTTCATCTTCCTCTGTTCCATTGTTTATTTGCATTTTCATTACAATGTGTTAATTAAAGCTAATGAGGAGCTGTAGCTGACATTTGATTTAGAAGACATTTGTTATTTAATTTTGTGAAACTCAGAACTGAATAAAGTGGAGTACTTATAGTGCAGATGCTGAGAAGTGAATGGAAAAACACCTTTAGGTTTTTTTTTATAGAAATACCTTTTCCTTGTAACTGTTTCAGAGTTTGTGTGTGTGTGTGTGTTTGTGTTTGTGTGTGTTCTGCTACAGCATACTGAATCAGGTGAGTAAGCAAGTCCCACACTTAAGAGGCAGGAAGTTTAAAGGTCATTTAGCTCCTTTGAATCTTTCTGTGTGGCCATACATCTTGTGAGGAAGTGAGATGAAGGCACCATCTGATCCCCGGTGCCACTCGACGCCTGCCCTCTAGGGGAGATGAAAGCAGTGGCGCTTGTTGAAAATGACTTTCTTGTTGCTACTTCAACTTTTAATTTCCTTAATTGATTTTCCTTTCCCGCCGAGGTAAGGGTTTGCAGAAACCAAACTAATTGATTTCAAATTTTAATCCCTCTTACAGCTGGGCAACCTAGGGGCCTCCCATCCATTGATCTCCAATCCATCCAAATGCAATTAATGTGTTCAACACTAAAGGGAGGAGGAGGCGGAGACTCCTCCATCGTTTGGTTTCACTTTTGCTGCGTACCTTTTCACCATCACTCACAGATGATGCTCAGTTCTCTTTGGCATTTTGGATTGCTTCAGCCATTGAACCATAATGGATTAGGCTATGCTTACAGCACATTTGAAACACTGACACTGTGTTGCATCATCTGCTTGTTTCTTTGTTTGTTTACTTGTTTTAAATATTTCAATATTTGCTACATATATTCTTGCATAGAAAACAAGAACATTTGTTGAGTTTCAGTTTCAACTGCTTTTACCTCCTTTAAAAAACATTTGCAATTTGCAGCAAGTAATAAAAGTGCTTTTCATAGTCGTAGGACCCCCCAAGACACTTTACAACACAACAGTCATTCACCCACTGATAGCGATGAGCTACATTGTAGCCACAGCCAAGGCCGTATCTACCATTGAGGATTGAGGATACCATCGAGGTCGGGACCTCGGTATTTTTCTGCAGAATATTTAAAAAAAATTATCTCAAACAGCCTATGACGGGGGAGGCGCTACAACAACACCAGGCAGCCGAACTTAATGTTTATGATCATAGCCGCAGAGGGTGCTGAAAAAAAAAAAGCTCAGCTGCGCTCAACTGCAGCCTACGTGTACTAGCCTATACGCATTGATATGAGTCTCATTATTAGAAAGAAGACACCCTCCAACAGTCTTGAAGCGCTGCTTATAAACCTACGACTCCTGTCTGCAGTTGACCAATGAAAACACACCTTTGGGATGCAGCAGCAGCAAGACTCCGCCTCTCTGAGTTTCCGTTTCAATTTATGCTTAAAATGCGGATTATAAACTACACCCAGTTTTTATTTTTGTTAATAGCCCAAATAAAACCGCAGTTATACTAGAATAATTAAACTAAGAATGGGTTCAGTAGCGTTTTGTTGCTGAGGGACAGAGGATGGCTGCTGCGTGATCTGACAGCAGGTGTCAAGAGGGCTGATGCGCTGTCACAGAGTGGAGAAAACACTGAGACAGACATTGACTGCAAAACTTTAGATATTGGAGCGATCTGTGACAGATAGTTAATTTTCTGTAGTTTAGTGTTTTTTTTAAGGAGGATGAGAAGGATGGATGTCCAGCAGTTCAGATCAGCTTCAAAACTCCGTCACAAGCCCAGGGCCGTTTCAAGGTATTTGGGGGCTAAGGCAAAATAGACTTGAGCCCCCCCCCCCCCCCCCCCCCCCCCCCCCCCCCCTCACTCGCCCGCCCCTGTTTTAACACGTAACACGTGGGTTCATTTAGTAGTCTGTACTACCTTTCCCCTGTATTTGTCTATAACAAGCCAGTACAGCAAGCCATTTTAGCATTTAATCAAACACCTCTTTTTTATTCCTATGTTATATAGCAATAATATAATTTATCCTTGTCCAAATAATATCCTTACTAGTCAATTTTGAAAATACAGATATGAACAAGTAGAAATTATGTTTAAGGATATTCATAATAACACTATTAGGAATTTAGCTTCTCATTTCATGAAGGTGTGTCCATCTTTCAGTGTTGAATAAACGTGTTAACCATGACCAGGTGTCAACAGTTAAACCTTTTTTGTCTTGTTACAGAAACTAAAAACAGGCTATTAGGCAAATCTAATCAAGGGTATTTTAAAAGTTGTAAACTGTAATTTAAAAATTACAGTGATTACTTTGATTTTACAAATGAATTTTTCTAAGCAGAATCTCTGAAAAGCAGCAATAAATATCCTCAGGAGTTTAAAACATTTATAAAATCATGCACGTTATCAATACTTATGTATATATAATGTAATAATGTAACTGGAAATCAGTTTTGGTCTTTTCTTTGTAATTAATGTGCACGAGATAACGGAAGTTGGACCTCGGTAATTTTGAAACTCTAGATACGGCCTTGGCCACAGCTCTCCTGTGGCACACTGACAGAAGCAAGCTAGGGTTAGATTGCAAACACAGTCACGGAACACTTACCCCTCCCCTTGGGTATCTTCCCTGAGATGATTCTGCTGGAACTGGAAACCCACGATGCCAGATGAAACAAGATAGCGCTAAACACCAGTCGCCATTTTCTAGGTCCAAACGTCTTTTGTTGTCCGTGACTTCAAATGGTGTTTTTCTTTTTGCGACTCTGGTAGTTTGTCCTAAAGTTGAAGTGGTAGCAGCTGGCTGTTTCTCCTTCTCTGATATTATTGAGCGGAGAACCTCTCACACCAGTGGTGTTCTGGTGCTGAATACGTGAGTGTGGAATGAGTGGAGGAGCCAGGGAAGTGCGGCGGTTCGGTGAGACTGACAACTGGATGGTTCAATTATTGGTTTTGTTCTGAAATGAGTTATTGGCGAAAGTTTTTAGACAAATGTGAGAGAACCACTTTATTAATTTTTAATTTTTTTTAATCTTCACGATATATTTATAGCTACGCCGATGCCTGGCTGTTTTAGCTTGCTTTGTCCCATCAGACTGTTTACAGATCTCCAATGCCACGTCCCATCATTTTCCAGTTTACTGTGCTTCCCTCCTGTGATTTTTGATACGAAAGCTAGCTGAAAAAAACCTCAACAACAAGCGAAGGCGCCATTACGCACGAGGCGAGGCTCAGGCTCGTACATGTATGGTTGGAGCCTGTAGGTTGCGACCAGGTCGGGTTCAGTCAAAACTTGTTATTTTGGAGCGAGATACTGAAGCGAAGCCTACGGTGTCAATGCCCCTGCTTCCTTCCACCAACCAACGCGCCCCTCAGTCCGGCACGCGTCCCACACAGCCGAAATATCGCGTGTGATCTCGTGAGAAAAATTGCCCTTTACAAAAAGAATCAGAAAAGCACATTTTTTATTTATTTTCCCAAATACAGTTTATTTTAATGGCCTAAAAAACTATAATAGGACGCAGGACTTCTTTAAGAAACTCTTGAGTTTTTATTTTTCCCTTTCTGTTGCCTCAATGTTGATCTATTTCAAAACTTATATATTTTGTACACGACTGTATTTTATAATGCCAGACTCAAACATATATAACTAATTAGAATTGTGCTTAAATAAACTTGGGAATTAGTGTAAAATAATAGTTGCAGGATGTCAGGTGATAGGACTGTTGTGTTGGACATGTTGAAAATGTCTCTGAATTAATATTTACTGAAAATCAGTCTTTACCTTTCTGATTTTTATTTTTGAGCTCACATTTTAACAATATCCAGGTGTGCTTTTTGCCAGATGGTTTACCATGTAGTGAGTGTTTTAAATTCATAATTAAACAAGAGACTCAAGGACTGACAGCTGGAAGATTTAATTAAACTCTTCTGACAGTATCGTCTCTCAAACAAACACAATCTGACTCCAGGCAGTTTCTCTGGGGCAACGTGACACTGACTAACCATACCCTCCATATCATCATGAAACAGAAATAAAAACATCTATAAACACTATCACTTACTTCAAGGCCTCATTCCTGCCTGGATTTATTCAAGACTGATCACTGAATTCTCTGTAAGCACAAACTAAATATGAAATGGTAAACGGTCTATATTTATAGCATTTATAGAATAGTTGTATTTCCCTATTCACACACCGGTGGTGATGAGCTGCATAGCCACAGCTGCCCTGGGGCGAGGCTGCCGTTTACAGGCGTTATGAAAAATATGCAAATTCAGAGAATGTGGGGTCACTGATTGGCTCCAGGGTGGTGTCACTGGTTGTTCCAGAGTTTTCCACCTGCTGCCCGTAGCCTTTCCCAGGTTCAGAGTCAGACAAAAAAATGGCGATTGAGCAGAATGTTCAACCTCACCACCATTGTTGTGTTTAGTTGTGTTTTTGTGTGACATATACAGATCACCTCATGCCTGTCATGATAATGTTCATCACTATTTGTAGCACTTGGCTTTAAGGTGTTGGACAATTTGAACCAGGTAATGAAACAATGGATGGATAGGTATGTTGTAGGCGGGAGACTGGAAGGGCCAATGGAGACATTTCTGAGGGGAAATATAGAAGCTATCAACACTCACCTCAGCAGAAAATCTGAACTGTGATGAAAGGAAGAAAAGTAGAGTGGAGGGGAAAGACTGACAGGCACAGACAGACAGAGAGTTAAGGTTAAAATGACAGAGAGAAGCAGGCGGAGTGTTGGGAAAATGAGGAGGGCAAGTGGACAGCTGTGATGAAACAAGACACTGGAGAGACAGAGAGGGAGACTTCTGGGTCCCAAACATGTGGGCAGGGCCGGCCCTGGGCATCGGCTGACTAGGCCGTTGCCTAGGGTGCCAAATCCCCCCCCAAACCCCCCCCACCCTTTTTTTTTAAAATCAATTTATTTTTTGGGGGACACACTGTTTGACACACTATTCATCTCATGTAAACAGCAAAGTAAGTAATAAATGAAATAAACAAACAACTAAGTAAATAAATGAATAGATACCGTGTAGAAGTGTGGAGTTTTTATATTTTTTCAGCCATTTCTAGTGTTTATATTTGCAGACGGTCCCTGAGCGCTCGCTGCAGTTTCGTGGGCTAGCTGCGTCAGGAGCAGAGGACAGGTCAGGTGGTTGTTTAGGGAAAAAATGAGGTTGTAGCTTTTTCACTACCTTGCCACGATACTACAGAGGTATGTTATGTTTCATAACGACATTCTGATCAGAGGTACTGAACTGTAAATGTCGAATCTGTCAATATCTTGCCAACTTTACTGAAGTTGTAAACGATACGTAAACCTAGCGCCCACGGCGCCCCCTCCTCCGTCTCATTAGCCTCTACCTGCTACTTGGGTCATTTCTGATGACTCAGCTAGCTCAACATGTCAAAACGCCCTAAATGACCTGGTGCCCAGAGGAGAAAAAAAGAAAAGAAGAGGAGGAAAAACGCGACAAAGACAGAGGTAAGGAAATGTTACAGTAATGATGATGTCATCATGACATCATTTGTTAGCATCCTGGGGAGGCTTAACTAAGCTAGTTTCTTAATATTGTAACGTTTGTGCAGCACTAAAGCTAGAGACACAATCATGTTTAGCTCTTCCCTGCTGAAAAAACCAGCATAGACCAGCATAGGTGTTCCCAGCATATGTTGTGTTTTGGTGCTGGTCCAGTATCCTATCACCAGCATCCATACTGGACCAGCATCCCAGCACTAAAACACAACATATGCTGGTAACTATGCTGGTCTATGCTGGTTTTTTCAGCAGATTACCAGTGGTTTATTAAAGCTGTTAAACAGCTGGGATGAGCTAGCCTGGCAAGCCATCCTATATATGTGAATATATAGTCTGGCCACGAACCATTGACGGCTCTCAGTCGTGAGGCGGGATCTACGGTTGTTTTTCAAAATGTCAGCACGCAATTGGATAGCGCTAGGACCAATCAGAGTAACAAACAACGTGACGTAATCACAGCGACGGAAAAGCGGGAGGCAGCAATGGCGTCTAACATCAATGATTTCTGTCGTTTTTGTATGAAAAACACGCGAATATCAGGTGTACTGGGACATTGCACTACTTTGTTTGATAAAAATAAGAAGCCGCTAAGTATAGCCGACAGACTTACGCACGTTGGAGTCTAAATAATCCAATGTTGATGACAAAGCCGTTTCAAACCAACGTGTTTCCTGCGCCACCGCCATGTTGCTTGGGTTCGCGGCCGCAGCGCTGACGTCATCGGCTACTCCCGCTCTGTGATTGGCCCAAAATATAGAGCGCTGTGATTGGCCCAACCAAAACTATAGCGAGCTGTGATTGGACAGCCACAGGCTGCGAGGGTTCCTATGAAGCGTGCCTAGACCAAACTCTGCAAAGCAAGAATTTGGTCTAGTTCACTAGGCTAGGGATGAGCTGCATCTCACCAGCTACACATCCAGCTCTCACAGACTGTAAACATTCAGTAACACAACCTTAAAGCAACAGTAACAGAGCAGCAGCATCATGAACACGTTACAATAACCTGTTAGGATCATTTCAGTGTTCTGGAATATCTTCAGATGTTTTGTGTTCTGAGAATTCGGTGTTTCATAATAACTCCTAATAATTATATTATGATCCTTAATCATTTTCTGATAATTTATTATTAATTATGTCTGTTTATTATATTTTCTGGTCAACGTGACTTTTAAAACTCAGTAGAAAATGGTTTGTATTTTGCAAAAATTCACATTGATGGTTTTCTTTTTTAGATTATTGCAACAGATTATTGTTGCAAAAATGATAGTATATAAATGTCAGAGGTCACTACAGAACCCAGTTAGATACAAATCAGAGGACATTTTAAAAAGCAATCTGTCTTTTTAAAAGGCTTTCCATTGATTCGTGTGTTTCATGTTTTACTTTTATTGGTTTATATCAGTTTTTCTTTGCTTGTTGTCATGTACAGCACTTTGTGACTGTTGCCTTTAAATGTGCTCTATAAATAAAGTTTTACTCACTTCTCTGCTACTATGTGTGATCTTGTACAGTAACATCTGTCTAGATGCAGCCTAACAGCTGCTGGAGCTTCTGATGGAACATCCACACCAACACCACCCTGCAGCAGGTAAGTTTAGCCAGATGCCTGTGGTCTCTGACACACTCATATGTTATTGTTATTATTGCTGTTAATGAATGCTACAGCCTTGTTAGTAATCACAGTAAATGTAGGAATCATTAGTCAAATAAAATAATGTTTATTTGTACATTGCAACTTTATGCGTAAACTCAATTATTTTATTCATAAAATGAAGTAGAAGGACACAAGCCAAATGCAGTGGTGTGACAGTTTAGATGTGCTCTATGCTTGAATACAGCTACAAGTCAGGCATCATGCATCAGCAGCACATGGCCCCTCACCTCTGAAATTCAGCCTGAAGCAGGTGAGTCCTGTAACAGCATGTTAGAGCTGAAGTCCTGTTATTGAACAATACTGTTATTCATATGTTGTGCTTCAGGTGTGTTACCTGATGTCCTGTCATTTATAAATCACTGTGTGACCTTACTGAAGGATTTTTTATATTTACATGTGTGTTTGATTTGCTTCCAGCTGAAGGGACAGACAGCAGCACTGTTAACCAGCCTGAGGACATGGACACCCATCAATATCAGGAGGCTGTGAAGAAAGCTAGGGTAGCTTATTTTGCGGATGTTATTTCAACAAACTCACATAATCCAAAGTTTCTTTTCAGCACTTTAAACTCTGTGTTAGAATATCAAGAGCCTGGTCTAACCCCTACTGTTGCTGGTGATTGTAATGAGTTTCACAAGTTCTTTGTTGACAAGATATCAATCATCAGATCATCAATGTCAGGCTCCTATCCTGATTCTGCATTAATGACCACACCTTCTGCTGCACTGGCCTCTTTTAACCAGTTATCTCTTGTTGAGCTGGGTAGGCTTGTCTCTCAACAAAAGCCGACTGGCTCTCCTTTTGATGTTTTGCCCCCCCGTCTCTGGAAAGAGGCATTTTCCTTATTGGGCCCATTTATATTAACCATTATAAATAGTAGCCTGTCCTCATGTCAAGTTCCATCATCTCTAAAAGCAGCAGTGGTCCAGCCAATACTGAAGAAGTCAGGCTCTGACACGTCTGTCCTGGCAAATTACAGGCCTATCTCCAAACTGCCTTTTATCTCTAAATTATTTGAGAAGGTTATTTACCAACAGCTGGTCTCATTTTTAGATGATTTTAACATGTTTGAGACATTTCAGTCTGGATTTAGGGCTGGACATAGCACTGAGTCTGCACTATTGATGGTGATGAATGACATTTATATGTCTTTGGATCGGGGTACTGCTGTGGTGCTGCTGTTACTGGACTTGACAGCAGCTTTTGACACAGTCGACCATAACATTCTACTGGATCGACTAGAACGCTGGGTAGGGATTACGGGGTCAGCTCTTGAATGGCTAAAGTCATACCTCCAGGGAAGGAGGTTTTGTGTGATGGTGGCCAATTCTGTGTCCCCCTGGGAGGACCTGCGCTGGGGGGTACCTCAGGGTTCAGTCCTGGGGCCACTACTCTTCGCCCTTTACTTGCTACCACTGGGCGTAATCCTGCGCAATCATGGCATTAAATTTTATTTATATGCAGATGACTGCCAGATTTATTTTCCCCTGACTCCTGAGATGGGTGGTTCTATTAAGAAACTCCAGGTTTGTCTGGATGAGGTGAAGTTGTGGCTAGCAGCAAACTTTCTCCATGTTAATGAGAGCAAGACCGAGCTTCTTACATTCCTCCCTTCTAGCAAGGGCTGTGTAAGCTCTGCCCCCGATTTGGATGCATTGACACCCTACTTGAAATCTTCTGTCAGAAGTCTCGGAGTTGTAATTGACTGCAATCTTAAATTTGAAACCCATATAAACCAGGTAGTAAGAACCTGTTTTTTTCATTTGCGCCGTCTGGCAAAAATCAAGCCTATGTTGTCTAGGGCGCATCTCGAGTCTGTTCTGCATGCATTTGTTTTATCGCGGCTTGATTACTGCAATTCACTGTATGTCGGGCTGAGTCAGGCAGCACTGAAGCAGTTGCAGTTGGTTCAGAACTCGGCAGCTAGATTTCTGACTGGCTCGAAAAAAAACACACACATTACTCCTGTCCTGGCTTCCCTACACTGGCTCCCTGTGGATTGCCGGGCTAAGTTTAAGGTCTTGTTGTTTGTCTACCGGTCCCTTCATGGTGGTGCTCCACCATATCTGGCTGGGTTGCTTCAGATGCATGCCCCTGTGCGCTCTCTTCGCTCAGCTGACCAGGAATTGCTTGTCGTCCCACGAACAAGGCTAAGAACAAGAGGTGATAGGGCCTTTTCTGTCCTGGCTCCTACACTGTGGAATGAGCTCCCACTTGTTGTCAAACAGTCCCCATCACTGCAGGTCTTTAAGAGTCGTTTGAAGACTCACTTTTATCGTTTGGCTTTTATGTAATATGGATTTTTATAATTTTACTGTTTTATTTTCTATTTTATCGTATCTGTTTTGTTATTTTAGTCACTTTTTATGCAGTTTTAATCTGTCCTACTGTCTTTTTGCTCTTGTTGTTTTAATGTTTTGTTCAGCGCCTTGGGCTTCTGTAAAGGCAGTGGAAGGCGCTATACAAATAAAATTTGATTGATTGATTGATTGATCAACACATCCTAAAGTTCAGGACGAGTCTTTAAAGGCTCCTTTAGACCTGCTGACTGACCTCACCTGTCTGGAGTTAGTCCACAGAGGGCCTATCAGCTAACATCAGACTTTGAGTTTCCACAAAGAGGAGATAAACTGAAGGAAGTTTACCCTAATATGCTGCTGGCCCTGAGGATTGCTGCCACAACGCCAGTGACAGCTGCTGCTGCAGAGAGGAGCTGCTCCTGATTGAACCTGATTAAAACATACCTGAGATCCAGCATGTATCAATTGACATTTTTTTACAAACATCAACCCCGAGGTGAGACTGCTGTCATTTAAATGATTCTATAGATGCCTTTGCAGCAAGAAATAGAGCTGCTTGAAAGATTGTTGTTGTTGCTGTTGTTCAAATAATAAACAACAGACACCCACGACAACGATGGAAAGAGAATAATTAAAGCACCACCGTTAACACTTTTTCTATTACACTCCAAACCAAACTCCAAAAAGGAGTGGTCCACAAGTTCCTGCGTGTAGCCTCCACCGTTGCTAATGTTGCTAATGCTACTCTTGTAGTCTTGTCACTAGCTTTTCACGTCACTCCTTGGGTGTATTTTCATTGGTTGATTTCAGACCGGAGTCGTAGTGTTTCTGACACTGCTTGAAGATTGTTGGAGGCTGGATTTGGTTGAGTGATCAATAGCTGTCGCTGGGTCGGTCACATTGGACGGCCAAAGAACTGCAAATCACCCTTACGTTCACCGTTTTTGTCATGATTCTGTTCACAACAACTGAAAACTGCACAATGGGGCCTAGGCTTTAGTTGTGTCCTGAAAACGACATGGGATCAGAAGAGATGTACCAAGGTATGTAAACCAACATGTTCTTTGTTGTTGTTGAATAAAGACAGCTTGGGTGGTCAACAGTAGCATGCCAAAAAGTCAAAGCTGTGTGTGACCTACTTTTTATGTAAATTAGAAAGTTGAAAAAGGCGAGAGAAAAACTTCTGATCTGAGAAAACCTTCCTTAACACGTCATAAGGGGGAGCCACGCCTCCTCAAACCTGCATGTCTCCAGTGTCTGAGGCCTTCTGGGGAAACCAACCAATCAGCAAGCAGCTCATTATCATATTCATGTCCTGGCCGAGTAGGAGGGGCTAACAGCTCTTTTCAGAGCAAGGCTGGTTTAGGGGGTTTAGAATGGCCTGTATCAGGGCTCCTGGTACAGATGAAAGCCTAAAGAATATTTCTGATGCTTTTTAGAGGCTCAAAGCTGTTTTAGATCGTTGATTAATTGCATTCTAGGTCCACTTTAAATATACTGTTCTATTTTTTATGTCCTTGGAGGAAAGTGGAGGGCAGCAATTTAATCTCTAGCCCGTCACAAATTGATGTCCTAGTGTTACTTCCTAGCTACATGTGGCATTAGACAATGTCTCGTTATAATAATGGTTTAAGTGTGTGTTGAGAATATCTACCCCAGCTGAACCAACAGGGTAGAGAATAAATAAAATCACTAACATGTTGTAACTCCTATACAATGGATTAAATCAACACTCTTCAATATCCCAGCCACGGAAAGAAGCATGAATTCTGAGGCGTGTGGATTCTACGCATAATTTTATAAATGAGGGCCCTGCTCTTTAGTTCTCACACTCTGAAACAACAAAACTCACACCAAGCCACCCACCTACAAGCTCACTCAGTCAGACTGCCACATGTTGTGTGGTACGTTTCACCACAAAGTGGGTTTTAGGTTGCGGAGTGAAGCTGGTGTGTATGGGAACAAATGTTAATTACGACACACACACAAACATCCATGTAGCTTTCAGGAGTCAACGTTACAATCAATCATAATGACAGGCCTCTTCTGGAATCTTGGAGGATTTTTTTTATGGGTAAAATCAAGAACAAATATGGGATTTCCTGATGGGAACAGGTCACTCATGGCCCATAATCACTGTGACCTTTGACCTTTTGAAGTAAGGCCTCTTCACAGATGTATAGTTAAACAGCATTGATCACAGTGTGTTGCACAGTTCATAAAATGAGCTCTGGGGTCAGAGTGCATGGTAGGGATGTGTTGGCTGGACTCTACTGGTGCTTTTACGCTGATTGAAAAGACACAAAGGACTCCTTTAGAGTCTTTACTAAAAAGGTGAAAGTTGAGATGATGTAATGTTATGGGATGTCTACGTGGTGGTCTGAGGAGCAACAGCTCTACTCCGAGCCCCTCATGGACATGTGAGTTTCTCAGCTTATAGTAGCCTGAGTTGATTTCTTTACAGTGACAGAAACCTGAAGGTTCTGGAAGGTCAAGAATAAAACTGCTGAGATAATTTTCATGGAGAGGGATTTTGTGTTAAGAATTTTATAAACATGTTTTTATAGACCATAGAACTATTGTAACTTAAGAAGGTCATAATTGGTCCCCTTTAAGATTAAGTTTCTGCCCATACAAAGTCTCAGCCTTGTACTTGCATAATTTTTACTTTTACACCAAAACCCATGCAGAACAAGACCTGTATGTCATAAAAATGTCAGCATCATTAAAATCTTATATCAATAATCTCCTCAGAACATACATAGCCCCTTTGAGTACCAGCATCATGACTAAAACTAATATAAATCAGTCTTTGGGTAGGAAATGCGCTATATAAATAAAACTGCCTTGCCTAAGGTTTTGAAAATCCTGACAGATCTACGGCACACTGTCACTTAAAGCAGCAATCCGCAATTTTGCAGTTATATGGTATCTGTCGCCATCTAGAGGCTTGCTGCGTAACGTCACTGTCGTAACATTAAATCTCTCTCTCGGGCATAAGAGGCATGTTTACATTCCTAATGTCAGGCAAAACAACGAAAACAAAGGACTGTATAACAACTTTATGCCCGACCAAACACAATAACCCTGGTGAAATAATTTATTACTTACCTAGCCATTAGCAGCACGGCTAGGTCAGAGTCCGTAGTTCATGCTGTTCTTTCTAAAAGAGCTCTCCAGCGAGGAAAAGACGACCCAATAATAACTCTGGTCTTTGCTCTTGCTCTATCACGTTCTTTTTCCTACATTCCTCTGATAAGGGATTTCTAGCTTTCTTTGGTGAATCTGCCACTGCTAAACAGCGAGTCTACATTATACAATTATGGCAAGCCGAAGGGATAAAAAAAATGCGCGTTTTAAACTCGCATTATTTCCATATTGGACATAATGCTCGCTTTTAGAACACGTGAGTTTTTGTTCCCTTTGGCGTCAAAACACGCGTTCAAGATGCGCATTTTGGCAGACATAACGCGCGTTTAGAACGTGCGCTTTTTTTATCCCTTTGGCTTGCCATATTCTGCCGTAAAACGACACCCAGTCAGTACATCCAGCAGCTACCCGAAGCTCAAAAACTGTATAGTGCAGTAAACAGACATGGGACCCCCCAACACTATCACAGTTATGAAAATGAACATAATAGATAATACTATGGCGCAAAAACTTTACAAAAAAGCATAATTTTAAGGTGTAAAAGTTGCGGAATGTTACTGTAACATTCATGGACTAACCCATCTTGACTCACGACGGGGAAGGCTGTTGTTGGTTTAGCATCCAGGAAAAAACAGAGCATGTCTGGGCTAGTAATAGCTAACCGTTAGCATTAGCAACTCCGCCACACAGCAGAACTCCTCCAGGCTTGTGTTATTTGTGGAGATAAAACATCAACGTTGCAGAGCAAACAGAGTCAGTGGTAGAGTCGTGTTGCTGTTAGCCAATCAGAGACGAGATGTCTGAATATCAGGAAATGAGACTCCAAATCCTGCCGTGTGAAGGCAAGGCATTCATTCCTAGCAGAGACCACTGCAACTGTATTGATTAAACGAGTATCCCATCCCTTTATCTTGATCTTTTCTTGTAATAAAGTGACTACAATGTTTATTACACCTGATCAAAAACAAAATGTTGTCTAATATTGAAAATTATGCGTTCACAGTTTTCTTGTAAGTCATAATTTAAAAGCACCCTCCCATAACTCTCCTGTTGCAGTAAAGATCTGGTATGTGTGATACGTAGAGTTCATGGTGTCAGCCAACAACACTAAAGCTAGCTGACAGCCTCGACTACTCCCCTTCACCACATCCCTCCACTTTTTCCAGGGAAACCACGATTACAGAGCAGAGGTTGTGTTGACAGAGGCTGAGACCGCACCACGCACAAGCCTGACCTTTCACCTCTCACTCCCCTTCAACCTCCCCCAAAATGTGGAAACACAGGAAGAAAGCAAGGTCGCTCAGATGAGAGTGTCTGTCAACGTACAGCGGGAACTAAAAGCAGGTTGGGGGAAAAGGAGGAACAACGTGGGTGCTGACATTGTAAAAGAGGACATTTTTCAATAGAAAAGCATACTGAATGAATCAAGCTCATCAAGCAGCTGGTCTACGACCTAAAAGGCCCCCTTGGAGAATCTGACAAACTGCTCTCATTTTTGTCTGAGATTTAACAGAAGGACGGTCATGACAGACACAGCCGATTGACTTCACTGATCTCACTATTACACAGATGACTGCAGAAATGAAGCGAGGAGGGAGAGATCTGGAAGTGATACTGGCCACCACTCACTGGTTTATGTCACAGTGTGAGTCAGTAATAAAGAAAGCAACACTGTCAGTTTGTTTCATCTGTTACTCTGCTACTGGTCCCATTCCTAACCCTAACCAGCTCATTTTAACCTCCTTTACTTTCTCACAAAAAGGGAACATAGAATAGAATAGAATAGACTTTATTGATCCCACAGTGGGGAAATTCACTTGTCACAGCAGCACCATCACTCAAAAGGATAATTAGAAGAAGATAAAAAAAACCAGGATACATGTATATACACATAGTCAGTAATCTAGTATTGTAATCCAAGATCACTAAAAAAAAAAAAAAAAAAAACACAAATAAAGATAAAAACAGACTTGGTACCAACACTATGCAGCATACTGTAAGAGACACAGACAACAGTGAGAATCCGTTATTGCACAATTATAGAACACATGAATATTGCATTGGTGTTATTGTGTACCAGGATGATACCAGTACAGCTTAAACTGAACAGTTATACACTCTTACAGCAGAGGGGATGAAAGATCTGCGATAGCGCTCAGTTTTGCATCTGGAATGTCTCAGTCTACCTCTGGAGGAGCTGTCCATGACCTCCACAGTGGAGTGCAGTGGGTGGGAGGGGTTCCTTAGGATGGAGGTCATCTTCCCCAGCATCCTCCTCTCACACGTCTCCTCAACAGAATCCAGTGGGCAGCCCAGAACCGAGCTAGCTTTGGTAGCTAGCTTGTTCAGTCTCTTTCTGTCTCGGTCAGAGCTGCCTGCACCCCAACAGACCACAGCAGAATGAATAACAGAGCCAACAACAGAGTGATAAAAGGATTTTAGCAGCTGGGAATTATCTCCGAAGGACCTCAGCCTCCTCATGAGATGGAGGCGGCTTTGGCCCTTCTTATACAGAGCATCTGTGTTGTGGGACCAGTTCAGTTTACTGTTGAGGTGAACACCCAGGTACTTAAAGGTGTCCACCACCTCAATGTCTGCTCCCTGGATGTTTACTGGTGAGTGAGGAGGAGTGTTTCTCTGGAAGTCAATCACCATTTCCTTTGTTTTACTGGTGTTCAAGCGAAGGTGGTTACGCTCACACCAATCCACAAAGTCCATGATGACTGACCTGTACTCCTGGTCGTTCCCCTCAGACACACAGCCGACGATGGCCGAGTCATCAGAGAACTTCTGGAGGTGACAGCTGCTGGTGTTGTAGGTGAAGTCCGAGGTGTAGAAGGTGAAGAGAAAGGGTGAGAGCACTGTACCCTGCGGCGCTCCAGTACTGCACACAACCACCTCAGATGTACAGTTGTGCAGCCTCACGTACTGGGGCCTGTTTTATTTAGTTTTCACGACAGACATGTAGTGATGTGAATCCTATGAAGTATTTGTGTTCATTTGTTTAGAACGGTGTTGAGTTTTACCTCACTAATGACTCACGCTATCTCTGTATTTCATAAATACCTTCATCAGTAGCGCTCAGGTTCTTATCAGTGAAAACGCAACCAGCAATTTTATAAGGGGGGGTTTGTCTCCCTGCTGTTTGACTTTAAAGAAACATCTCATAACTCTAATCAGACAAAAACGTTGAGTATTTTACAACTCTGAATTAGTCATTTTAGCCACTAGCTGGCTGGTCAGCCTGCAGCCAGCCATGGAGATGTGAACAAAGCAAATATTGGTTCGATAAAACTTAGTCTGATTGTGAATTAGATCAAATGAAGAAAAAGGTTTGTGCAATTTCATTCTAACCAGGAGAGAAAAACATCTGAACAATAATAAAAAAACAGAATTTAGGTCCTTTAAAGAGACGGTGTGTAGTTTCCTGGGGATAGGGGGTAGTTCATACATTTCAGGGTAGTTTTACAGCATATCTGCTAGTTAAAATAAAAAAAACATTACGGTAAAAGTTACCTGTTGAGCAGAAAGCATGCAACCTCGGCGTGACTCCTCAGACTTTGATAGTCCTTCAGTTAATTCCATCGAGAGAATGCAACGCTGATGCTAGTTTTCTGTAGCTTTCAGATCTGCTCGGGGTCCTGCATCCACAGACATTTATACGTAGATGCCTCGTGGACTGGCGCTGCCTATTGGAGCCGCTGTAGTGGCTGGCCGCCATCTTAAATGGGTCTCCAATCGCACAGAGGAAGGTGCTTACCCAGCTAAAAAACACATTTTATCAAGCTTTTTCACTAATTCAGACACGTTATGGCATGATAATTAAAATAAAAATATAATTAAACAAAAAAATATATATTTATATATAAAATCATATCAGGTAGGCTATATAAGTCAATAGTAATGCCCCGTGATCTGTATTCAATAGTACACCAGTTTTTGCAAGCATAGGCTGCACAAAAATGGGCATAGTTGCTCCCTCTGCATTGACTTTTGACAGTGAGTAGACCCATCCAATATGGCGGCGACGCTGTTATGCTCTCTACGTATTCATGTCTATGCCTGCATCTGCTGATGACATCAAACTACTGCAATACCACTCAGCCAAAATATAGTGCATCTCTTTTTCAGTTCTGTTCTATAACATAGGTTTTGGAAAGAGTTTAGCAGTTTTGTTATTAAATTCATGTTTCTTACCATCTAAATGTTTTTGAACGTGGTAACGTAACTTCTGTAAGTCGTACGTCCAGCCAATCATCTAGTGTGCCGGCTCACGTAGAAGGGAACATGGCGTCCCCCAGAGACTATAGACCTGCACCCTATGCATTGTTATGGTTATATGTTACAGACGCCAATATTTTTCAGCAACTACATTTTATTCATTTTGATGGATATTGTCAGAGATTATGGTAAAAACTACACATTGTCTCTTTAATATTGTTAAATGTAGGTATCCGTTTGGAGCAGGTGTGTGAACCACCAGGTCACATTAATGGGACTAAAATGAAGCTAAAATAGAGTTTCCTCCAAGAAGGACCTGTAACCTGCAGCTCTGGACCCCCGTGATGCTCTTCAGGCCCTCTGAAGTGGCTCCTTGCAGCAATATTTAAACTGACAATAATTTAATCTATTTTTGCATCCATTATTTTGCAATGTCTGCATGGCAATTCTGTTGCCGAGTAACGACAAATGTCATTAATGAAGTTGGCTGGGCTGTCTCTGTAAATCCTGCCTCTCACCCTATGGACACTGTAGATAGGCGCTGGCTAACAACCCTCCATAAGAATGTCAGGGTGCAGAAAATGAATGAATAATAAGTATAAGCCCTCTGTTCATCCAACTGAGCTAAACAACCACCATCTTTAGTAGTAGGTGATTTTATAACATAGCCATGAGCCCATGGACACATGCTTTTATTTTAACTCCAAATAATAAAGGACTGCACCACCAGGCATGTTACTCTTCAGACACGTTTTTACTCTGCTCTCGCTCAGCAGAAGAATACATCAGACTGCCAGACAACGGACCCCTGGTGCCACCTAGTGGTCACTGATTACCATGAACATACAAACATAACATCTCCTCCCAACTAAAATGAGTTGTCCAGTCACTAACAACAAAAAAAATCTCTTCATGGAACATCCAGAATTGAATTGCATACACTATGGCACTTCCAAAAGAACAGTCAGAACATAGCAAATGTAATACACAACTATTAACCTGGTGCATTATACAACACAGAACAACGTTTTGTTTCCGTTTTTTTGTTTTGTTTTTTAAAGTTACTAATCAGCTTTCAGGGTTTCCCCCAGCGCTATTTTAGCCTGGCGAGCCGCCAGGCTTTGCGTGCCCCCCCGCCAGGCTAAGCGTCACTTATTTATTTATTTTAAAGTTTCTTTAATGCACCAAACTAACATTTAAAATTTTAAATTTAGCACTGAAACAAATACTCGAATGTTTCGATTAAAAAAATTCCTCAAATCATTATTATTTACTGATTCGAGGCGTTGTTAAATGCGCACCGCAGTCGGACTCTAATTTACACGGACACATTTTACTGGCGCACAATGGTGGATATCACCGGTGATGGAGAAAACGATAGACAAAAACTCTCGCAAAAGGCAAAAGCGGTCTAAAGTTTGGGACCATTTCAAACTCAGAAGAAGTGAAAACACGGTCGAGTGTCTCCACTGTAAAACGGAGTTGTCTTACCATAACAGCACAACTTTATGCTTGAACAGGAAACCGCTTCAGCCAGCCGAATCCACGACCAGGTAGGCTAATGCTAATGTAACGTGCGAGCTGTAGGGGCTCGAGCTAGTGGTCCCAGGACAAAGAAGAGATAGGCGAAATACCTTTGGAGTACGGGAACACGTCTCCGTTTATTCAAGAGCTTCACCAAGAACCAGGAAAAACAACCCGCGACTGCCTGAGGGTACAAGTTCCGCCCCCCAGAGCCTCCGCTCAAAGTAAAAACAGCGCATGCGCACAACACATCACCCGCTTACAGTCGTCCCCCGTCACAAAAAAAAAATGTCATCCATTTCACAACCATGACTTTGAAACAGAACAACCTAGAAGGTATAACATAAAAGCCCTCAACATAGCATGGTAATACATAGTAGGAACCCAATACACCAGCCATGTATGAAAATAAAATACAAAAAAAACAACATATTACTTAATCACATAGTCAGCAAAACGTGCTGGTGGTTTGATACGACGTCCAGCACGAGAAACCTGCACTGGAGTATTCATACTAAAAGAGGACCCATCCAAACTAGGGCTGGTATACACATCAAACTCTGGTGGGGAAACAGGGGTCCCAGAAACAGAAACAGCTGGTGACTGGGCAAGATTTGGCAGTTCAGAGGATGATAAACATACGGGTGGAGTCCGAGATGGGCCAGTCAGTGGGAAGGTTATGGGAAGACTGTAACGCCGTAGTCGGTCATAGTGTACCGTCTGGACAGGGGCCTCATCTCCAAATGGGCTACTAATCACATAGGTAACCCCAACCGATTCGTCCCTGTCCAGCCTCTGCTGCACCATGTAAGGCCCTTTCCAGTGGGGAGCCAGTTTACGACGGCTCTCTGTCGGGTCATTTACCCACACTAGATCCCCGGGCTCATATGGGTGATGTCTCTGTCCTCTGTTGTAGAATGTTCTCTGTTTGTCACTGGCAGTTATACTGTTGTCCCTACACTGCCGAAAAGCAGTCTGCAGACGTCTGTGCAAAAACAGAACAAACTCATTTGAAGAGTCGTGCCCAGGAACACATTGCAGTCCCGGACCCAGTACCACATCCACCGGAGTACGAGCCTCCCGTCCGTGGGTGAGGAAATAAGGTGTGAATCCAGTACTGGAGTGGACGCTAGTGTTGTAAGCAAAGGCGACTTGTGAAAGGAAGGAGTCCCACTCACCCTCACATGCCAGCAGAATCTTAGCAAGCTGATCAATGAGTGTTCTATTTAGCCTCTCTACCATGCCATCTGACTTGGGGTTGTAGGGTGTGGTATGTGTTTTCTTTACACCCAACATTTCACACAACAGTCTAACCACCTCAGATTCAAACTGTCTGCCCATGTCTGTGTGAAGAGTCTCCATCACCCCATGCTCAAGAATATACCTATTAAAGAGGCACTCAGCCACAATAGTGGCTCTCTGGTCAGCTATTGCATAGATATTAACGAACTTAGTGAAGTAGTCTTCAATGACCAGAACATAACGGTTGCCTTTTGAAGTGATAGGCAACTCCAGGATGTCGGCCGCAACCCGTTGAAAGGGGCGCTGTGCTAAGGACGACTTCATAGGGGCCTGATGGTGGGGCACCGGAGACTTCCGTCTCTGGCATGCATAACACTGGTCACACCACGCTCGGATGTCAGCATACATACTGGGCCAGTAGCACACACTGCGTGCTCGAGCCAAGGTCCGTTCAACCGCGAGGTGAGCAGACAATGGGCTACCATGCAGCTGACGCAAAACCTCGGGAACCAGGACGGCTGGTATAACAATCTGCCGGGTCTGCTCCACATCTGACAGTGCAACAACCCTACACACAATCCCGTCAACTAAAGCCATACGGGGGAACTCATGCCACAAAATCCGAACTCCCCGGCCAGCACCCTTTATTCTCCACCGTGGTGGCCTTTGGCCCTCTTTGAGCCAGTCCAAAACACATGCAACATCTGGGTCCTCCTCTTGGAGCCGCTTAATGTCAGAGCCATCCTGGGACAGGCATTGAACCATGAACTTGTCGGCCTGCACAGCAGGCTCAACAGGTCCGGGCATGTCAGAGGCTGGCACATTCTGGGAGGGCTCCTCTGGAGTCTCAACAGTGCACACCACACTAGCAGAAAAATCTGTTGTCTGTGTCCCCGAACTCACCATTGTAACAGGCGACACAGGGCATCGAGATAAAGCGTCAGCATTGGTATGCTGCACTCCGCTCTTATGAACAATCACCCAATCGTATGGGTCCATCTCAAGGGCCCACCGACTACGCCGGCCTGTTTTGTCATTGTCAATAGGGAGCCGCCTCAGACCAAGTAAGGGTCTGTGATCAGTAACAATAGTAAAAGGCCGAAGGCCTAAGTAATGTCTAAAGTTCCGGACAGACCACACTATTGCCCACAACTCTCTGTCGTAAGTTGACCACCTGCGCTCTGCTGCAGTGAGAGCATGGCTGGCGTATGCTACAACTCTCTCAAGACCATCAATCGTCTGTGCGAGCACTGCCCCAACTGCAGCTTGGGATGCGTCGGTGTACAACACAAAAGGTCGTGTAAAGTCAGGGTGACACATCACAGGTTCAGCGCACAGAGTGTCCCGCATGAACTCAAAAGCCTTATGGCATTCTGCTGTCCAAAGAAAAGGGGCATTTTTGCCAGTGAGGCGGACAAGGGGCGAGGCTCTTTGGGCAAAATCCTTCACAAACCTCCTGTAATACGAACAGAGGCCAAGGAAAGCGCGCACCTCTGTCGCGGAACGAGGAACAGGCCAGTTCTCAACTTTGCATGTGTTCCTGGGGTCAGGGCGTAGCCCTTCAGCAGAGATGACATGGCCCAAAAACACTACATGGTCACGTGCCAACTGACACTTCTTTGCCTTTAGTCGCAAACCTGCTGCTCTGATCCTTGAAAGCACCTCCTCCAGCGCTTCCACATGTTCACTGAAGGACTTGCTGTAAATTAATATGTCATCAAGGTATACCATGCAAATCTGCCAGGGGAGGCCTTTAAGCACCAGCTCCATGACTCTCTGGAAGGTCGCTGGAGCATTGGTAAGACCCATTGGCATTGACTTAAACTGGTACAGCCCATGTCCGGTAGTGAAGGCCGTCTTCTCACGGTCTTCCTCAGCTACCTCCACTTGCCAGTAGCCCTCTGAAAAATCTAAAGTACTGAACCATGTGGCCCCAGCTAGTGCATCCAAAGTATCATCCACTCGAGGGAGGGGATGGGAATCCTTCACTGTAACAGCATTTAGGCCCCTGTAGTCTACACAGAACCTCCATGTGTTATCCTTCTTCCTAACTAGAACTACAGGAGAGGACCATGGACTACAACTTTCCTCAATAACGCCATCAACCAAAAGCTGCTGCACCTGTCTATCTTCTTGCGCTTGTCTGGGGAGGTACGGTATGCTCGTTGCTTAACTGGGGGGTGATCGCTGGTATTAATCCTGTGTTTGATCATGCCCTCACCTTTGGAAAAACCACGTCCAGGACGGAAAACCTCCTGATGCTTATACAGCACAGCATGAAGCTGTTCTCTCTGTGTGTCAGACAAGGGGCAGTCAGACAGGTCAGGTAAGGTTATTTGCTGGTAACTGGAGTCCACACAGTCAGTAGGTTCAAAAACGTCACATTTGTCAACCTGGTAAAGAACCCCTAGGTGTGAACCAGTGTGCATGCGTAGCTCGTGATCAGTAGGATTAAGCAGCCGTGCGACAGTGAGCCCGTCCTTTACCGGCGCCACTGTACGTGCAACCACAATCTCCAGACTGTCACGAGCCGCTGGCTCAAGGTACCCAACGTAAGAGTTAAGGGGTGGTCCCGTGGTCCAGGGGAATTCCACCTGCACTGGAACAACCATTTCACAGAATGGCGGAACAACGACATCTGCAGACATGGTGATATTACAACATTTTGGGATAAAGTCTGTAGCATGTAACAATGGAATTTCCATTCCTTTGAGGCAAACAAACCCCCGGGCTACATCTAGGACAGCCTGATACGCAAGCATGAAATCAAGACCCAAAAGAACTTTTTGTGTAGCTCCCCTGACAATATGCACAGTCTGTTCTACATAAACCTCACCCAAACAGATTGAAATGGTCATTGTTCCAAGTGTGTCCAAGAGTTGTCCATTTACAGCATGAGCCAATGTGTAGTCAGCACCGAGTACACGTTTGCGTAGGGCAGGGATTGACATCCTAAAGTCTTCAGAAATCAATGAAACATTTGAACCTGAGTCAAGTAGCACAGCAACATCTACCCCCTCAATCAGTCCTTTTACATAGGATGTACGTTTGGACTCACCCATTGCACAGCAGTCCATAGGAGCGACATCAGCCACAACTGATGAGCGTCCACTGTGACCCTCAGGGGAAGAAACTGGTGTTCGGGTCCCAACACCAGTTATCGGTAGTTTCCCAGGTTCCGTCCAGCTGGAGAAGGAGAAGGTGAGCGCCGAGAGGGGGATAAAAATCTCACACCCCTCCTCCACTGTGGTCCCTCACTGGGGCGCGGTCTCTGGGGGCTCCTGCTTCCCAGGCGGTTTGCAGAATCATCCGGTGATCCTCCACGGGACCCACGCGAAGGAGTAAGCCATTCTTCGTTGCGTTCATCAGATCGCCCTCCATGGGGAGAACGTCCTCCTTGGGGAGAGCGTCCTCTACGGTGAAACTCCGGCCGGTGCACCCTAGCAGCGGATCTGCAGCCATCTCCACCACAGTCGCACGAACATGGAAAACGCTGGTCCACGTGTGCTCCACGATCTGAGAGATGAGCCCGTCTGCCATCCTCCACACGGCGACTTTGTGCCTTCATATCTGTCACATCCATTTGCAATTTATCCATCCTCGCCGTTAACTGCTCCACCGCACCCAGGAGAATTTCCGTGGCCTTATTATCACATCCCTTATCAGAGGTCCCAGCAGGAGAAAGCGTAGCCACGGTCACCGGACCACTCGAGGAGAAGGTGCCGGTCTGCGTCCCCACGCCCAAGGCCAGTCTAGCCCGCTCACAACGTCCAGCTATAGTCAGCGCCTCGTCTAGATCAGTAGCTCCTTGTTCGTGACATTTAGCACGCAGGCCTGGGTCTATGGGGGAATTTAACTGACAAATATCAAGAGCTTGAATTTTAAATTTAAGAGCAGGATTTTATATCCTTTCTTTCAAAACTTGTTATGCTTGCACTCAAAATGTCTGCTCTCGTTCAAATATACTCTGTTCTCCCTCAAATCCTTCTTTCTGCACTCAGATTTTAAGTTTCTTGCACAGATATTTTCTTCACCTGTGCAAACTTTCTCTCTGAACGGATCAAAACTGCTCCCACAACTCTGTTCCCTGCGCTCACGGATTTTTTCTGCTCTCTCGCAAACCTGGTAGTATAATCTCCTAGCAACCGCTCGGCCAATGGGAGAACTGTTTGGAACTGGGCGGTGACAAACCTCTTCAGGGTGCGCTTGTTTTCTTCATGTGAGCTTGCCTGTGTAGTTTAAACATATAGCTACATCTGCTTTTCCTGCACTGAAAACAGGC